>ML682070.1:325124-353813 GCA_007922195.1 Podocnemis expansa | reverse complement strand
GGGGGGGGGGAGCGCAGCGAGCAACACGAGTTGCTCAGCTGCTCTCTCCCCTTAGAGGGAACATTGTATGGTACCCACTACTGCCAGGGTCTTGGGTGGAAACAAGGTGTTACCCCTGAAGGACAGATTGAGTACCACCTGTTGCGAAGTGGGGGGCACCCTGGCTTCCCTGAGCCAAGCGGCTCGACGGATAGTTACGGCTGAGGCCATAGTATGGGCTGCCGTATCTACCACATCCTGGTCTAAAAGAAGGAGGTCTTGGGAGATTATTCTTCCCTCGTCCAGTTATGTATCATATTCTTCCTTGGCCTATGGTGGAAGCAGATGTCTGAACTTTGCAAATGATTCCCAAATATCCAGCACGTATCTGCTGGTCAGGTCCTGGTTGTCTGCAACCCGTAATTGGAAGGCTGAGGAGGAGTAGATCTTATGCCCCAGCAGTTCCAACTCTCTTGTCTCCCTCGAGGCTGGGAGGGGGTTGCTGGGAGGTTCACCCGGGCCTAGCGCCATCTGTACCACATGCTGGGGTGGGATTGGGTGGTCAATGAGAGAGAGGAACTCTGATCCTGGGACTCTATACTTGAGGCCGGCAGTGTCTGACACCGGGGAGATGGAACCCAGGTTCTGCCCTTGGGAGAAGGTGAGATCCCAAACACTGGGGTGAAGGGAAACCGTAACTGGCTCCACTGAGGAAAACACCAGGCCAAATAGGGTATCAGAGGGGGGCTCGGAGGATTGTACCTCCATCCCCAGATGGGCTGCGGTGCGGCGCAAGAGGTCAAAGTGTGCTGATAGATTGCCTGTATATGAGCCTGGTACCTCGGACAAAGTGGTACCTGGTGACCACTGCAGGGCTGATGGTGGAGACCATTCATGAGGATGGAAGTGGAATAGAGACAGTGTAGAAATGCAGCGCCAAGGCCACCTGGCGCCCCTTTACAGTCCTTCCCTGGGACTTGAGCAGGGGGAAGTATCGCGGGATCCCTGAGATGGTACTGGAGACAGCAAAGTTATATGTTGCCACGGGGATGGGTCTACGGTCCCGGGGCCTGATGGAGTAATGGGTGATGGGGCTTGGGTGACTGGGGTCGGCGGGGGGGGGAGGGAGAGCGGTGCCGCTCATGATGCACCCAGACCTTTGGTATGAAGGCCAGCTTGCTTCTCCTAACTGGTAGGGGGGAGGGAGGTGTGGGCAGCAGGAGGAGTGCCCATGGAGCCTTCACTGCCTCCAGGGTTGTTGGGATTGGGAGCGACCCCGAACAAACCCATGGTGAGCCCCTAACAGGAGAGATGGGGCTGTACCTGTGATGTAGCCCTGGGGAAGGGGGTGAATGTCGACCCTGTGGTGCCGAGGGTGACTGGTGCTGATGCAGTCCCTGTACCAGCAGTACGGGGCCATGGCGGCCCTTCAGTTCCGGAGGTGATTTAGAGTGGTGCTGAGGTGTGCCCTGTACTGTCGGTACGGGGCTGTGGCAAGCCTGCAGTACTGGAGGTGACTTGGAGCGGTTCCGAGGAGGAACCCATACCATCAGTACCGGGCTGTGGAGAGCCTGCGGTGCCGGCGGTGAACTCGAGTGGCACTGAGGTGAGCCCAGTGCCAATGAATTACGTCGGCGCCAAGGTACTGAAGTCAGTACTGAGCTCGTCCTCATGCGGCCATTGTCACCATGGTGCCGGGTGGGTTTTGGTGCCGAACCGGCTTGCAGTGCCGGGTAGGATCCCAAAGCCTCTGATGAGGAGTGCCGAGCCTGTTCGGAGGCCAGTGCATGGCGCCTTTGCTCCCTATCCTTGATTGTCCTGGGTTTACAGGACAGGCATATGGAGCAGGCGGTGACCAAGTGGTCTTCATCTAGGCACTGGAGGCACTTCACGTGGGGGTCGTCCTGGGGTAAGGCCTTGCCGCACTCAGTGCACGGTTTAAACCCCGTCATGGCATGAGGTGGATCTCGATGTTCTGGCCCAAAAGCTGGAGTCCTCTTTGGTGGAACTAGGTCAACAAAAAGGTGCTCCCAGTTGGGCGTGAAGCTCGTACAATCACGGACAGGCTGTTTGCCTTTTGCAAGGAGCGGACGTTACAGATCCGACGCGCAAGGTGGACGAAATGAAACTGGGGAGGGATCGGGAGGTGGCCATATATAGTCACTGGGTGGCATGAGGGGTGGTGGCTACCTACCTCTCCTGACAGGCTGGGACAAAAGTTTTTCCAACCAATCCGGCGCTCCGGCACAGAGACACCTATTACTGAATGCATCCGAGCAGCGCTCGAAGAAGAACCTATTGTTCCCTTTAACGGCTCCCATCAGGAGGGCTCCCAGCTGCAGTGGGCCCAAGAAGAAACCTGTCTGACCAGTTACCCAGACTGACCATGTGGCCCAACTCCATTTTGATCTGGCAAGGACTCTGAGATAAAAGGCAGGTGACCCATCTCCATTTTGTCTTTAGTCTTCAGCCTTTCTGTAACCAAAACCCTCCTCTGGAACTATTCTCCTGGGACTGAACACAGGACTGAGACCCACCCAGCTGCTGCTGCTGCTGCTGCTGACTGGACGCCTGAGGAGTGGGACTAATCTGCAAACTACTGGATCCTCAAGGATTTGTTTTCTATGGATTCTAAATCATTTGTATGTATGTGATCCACTTTGACCCTTTAACATCTCTCATATTTTATTTGTCTTCCTTTTATATTAAACCTTTAGTTGTAGCCACTAAAGGATTGGCTGGCAGCGTGGTATTTTGGGTAACATTCAAGCCTATATTGTTCTGGGTGATGTGGCTGGCCCTTTGGGGTCAGGAGAACCTATTTCTTTAAGAGACCCAGTTGCTAGAGGGGAGCATGGGAACTGATGTGTAGTAAGGGGCTTCTTCTATTTTGCTATGCTTGGTGATGCCCAGAGTGGGGGATCAGAAGCATGTTTTGTTGCTGACTGGGAGACTGGTTTAAGTACCACCTGTCAGTGGTTTGGGAGTTTGGCCCCTGTTTTTTGCAGCTTGCCCTGATTTTGGCACATTCAGAAGGTTATCCCAGGAGGCTCAGGTGACAATGGAAGCCTGGGGTTATTAATTTTGTTCCACAACAGTATCTCCCATGATGAGGATCGGCACTTGCACATCCCCGAGGGTGATGTTGTATGGGGGGAAGAAGGTGCCCACCTGCATGTGACTGTATAGGGCAGAGTTCCTCGGGATGCAGGCATCGTGCACCCTTCCTGGACAGCCCACATAAATGTACATGAAGACCCCTCGGTGGTCCACGAGGGCCTGCAGGACCATGGGGTGGTAAACCTTCCTGTTCCTGTACTCCCTGGCCCAGTGTTCTGGTGCACAGACGGGGCTGTGCATGGCATCCAAGATGCCTGCGCAGTTGAGGAAGCCGAGTGCGATGAGGCCATTGATGGTGTCCTGCAGGTTGCCTCAAGTGACGAGGCGGGGTAGCAGGACTTGGTTGATGGCTCTGCTGACCTGCAGGAAGGCAGTGCCCACGGTGGCCTTCCCGATGCCAAAGTGGTGGGCAATGAAGTGCTAGGAGTCTAGGTTGCCATCTTCCAGACCACGATGGCAATTCTCTTGTCCGCTGGCAGGGCGGGTCTGAATCGTGTGTCCCTACACTGCAGGACTGGGGTGAGCTCAGCTTGAAGAAGGTCTGCTTGCTGATTCAGAAGTTCTGCAGCCACTAGTCATTGACCCAGATGTTGAGGATGAAGTGTTCCCACCAGTAACTGCTCGTTTCCCATGCCCAGAAGTGATGGGGCACAGAGGGCAGCATAGTGAGCCTGGCAGCTGGCAAATTCAGCATGCTGTTTTGGGTCCATTGAGCTCCAGGCAACGAGCGTGTAGAGCAGGTGCTGAGCAGCTCCTGGGCAAGTTGCAGGAACTGAGTGCAGTCCATGATCTCCTCGCTCTGCCTCTTGCCAGCCACAATGGGCACAGGGCTGAGATCACTTCCTGTTTTTATAGGATTGGCTGGGGGAATGGCCCTTCTTGGGTACCATGTGGCCACTTTTTCAGTGATGGCCCCTCTTAAGCTGTCCTAGCAAGTCCTGTGCATGAACATGCTAGTTTGATTTAGGTTTCTGGTGTGGACATGCTAGTTTGAACTGCTAGTTTGAATTAACCAAAATTAGTCCGAACTAATTAGTAACTTAGCTTGAATTAGGGTTTTTAAATGTAAACATAGTCTTAAAGACTAACAAATTTATTTATAAATAAACTTGTTAATCTTTTAAGTGCCACAGGACTCCTTTTTTGTTTTACTAGAACCAGACCAAGGGTGGCCAAACTTATGGAACTCAAGAACAAGTTGATTATTAAACCTTCAAGAGCCACACTGAGGCATGTAACCACATGGTTTTACCTACTCCAAAATTACTAAGCTTAAAATTCATTGCACACTTTAATTTTATCATCAAAACAGGGAAAATATTGATGCTGCTAATGTCAGATTCTAATAATTACTTAAGGTTACCATGAAAACTAGGCCTACAGAGTAAAAACTTAGCTGTTGCTGGATACAGAAGACTGCGGGGTAGTGGCGATTTTTTTAAAGTCTGGGCAGTACCTTGTCAATGCAGTAGGTAAAAGCTCGCTCAGGTGCTGATCTCTAAGTATTGCACAATGTTTCAATTTAACAAATTTCATTGTGATATACAGTGCTTCACAGCAGTACGTTGTGTCAACAATTGAAAGTAATCTACATTCAGTTTTAAACTTTTCTCCTTTGTATTTTTGTTTCTTAGTATTCCACATCATGTTTAGGACTTATAAAACACAATTTTAACAAAGGAGTAAACTGCATGAGGGCCTGTGAGAAAATCTAAACGTGCCATGCTTCCTCCCCACCATCCCCTTTGCTGCTTCCCTGCCATTTCTTACCATGATGCTGCTTCTCTGTTCTCCCTGGCCATGCCGCACTTCTGCCCCTCAACGCTGACAATGCCATTGCTTCCCTCGCCAGACGTGACCACACTGCTGTGGCTTCCCTGCCGGGTGTGACCTTGTCGTGGCTCCCCTGCTGGCTTTGACCATGCTGCCGCAGCTTCCCTGCCAGCCTGACCACACTGCTGTGGCTTCTGCCGGCTCTGACCACGCTGACATGGCTTCCCCCACCACCCCAACCATGCTGCCACAGCTTCCCTGCCAGCTCTGACCATGCTGCTGCGGCTCCCCAGCCAGCCCCGGCCATACTGCAGCTTCTCTGCTGTCCCTGACCATGTTGCCCTTCCCTGCCATGCTCTTCTGTGAGTCGCACTTTTTCTTTGAAGAGCCGCATGTGACTCGTGAGCTGCAGTTTGGCCACGCCTGAAATAGACTAACACAGCTGTCCCTTTGGAATTTGTCTTCATGTAGTGTGCACTTGAGCTAACTCTCTCATGTGAGGTGCAGCTAGAAAGCAGCACAATGTGATTAGATAGCAGCATTAAGAATCTGCATTACTAGTTCCAAAACCAGAGGTCAACATTCAAGTTTCAAAAGGGATAGCCGTGTTAGTCTAGTCCAGTAAAAAAACAACAAGCAGCTGTGCGGCACTTTAAGACTAACAGATTTATTTTTTGCATGAGCTTTCGTGGGAGAAGATCCGACTTCCTCCCATCTTTGAAGCATCTGAGGAAGTGGGATCTTCTCCCACGAAAGCTCATGCAAAAAATAAATCTGTTAGTATTCAAGTTTCAACCTGCATCCCTCACCAGCCATCAAGGCTGTAACTAGGAATTTTGGAACCCAGGACAAGGAGAATGAAATGCGCCTCCTCAAATCAACTAAAGTTACATGAAATGTACCCCCTCAAATCAATCAGAGTTACATGAGATGTCAGGCAAATCAGACCTACTGCATAATTACTGCAAAATGCACCAGGTCATTTCACCATAATTTCTGTACACGTATGTAACTAACTCATCTACAGCCGTTGCTGGGATTTAAATCTGGGTATATCAGTAATCTGAACTGTAAAACTAAATTATTTTTTCTGTGCACTTTTTTCACACAAAAGGTGGTCTGTTTTTTAAAAGACAACAACAACCAAAATAACCTACCACTCTGATTCCCCAGAGCAAAAAAGCACAACCTGGGAATGGAGTATCAGTTTTAACTTTTAGTTAAAACTTTAACTTTTAGCAGTAATTCAGAGTGAAATGTTACTTTGTTAAATGTTCATGTCAATTACCTTGTTTAAAGTCATTCTTACAATTTGCAATTCATGGACCTTATTTCCCCCTGCTCCTCCTTTGAAATTTGAAAATCATTAATGTTAGCATTTTTCATCTGCTTCCAAAAACTGCCTGTGTTAAACTGGTTTTTCATCACAGACTGATCTCACCTGAAGACAGGTACTTTAGACTTCAGGGAAAGTTAGAGATAAACCTATTTCCTTTCTTTGATGATTTGTTAAACAAATGTAATCTCTATTCTAACTATATACATCTTCCACAAATCCAGATTGTAACAGTGAGCTAGTTCTAAAAACATTGACACAGGTATCACAGTGTCAGACTTACAGCACCTCTATTCTACCTCCCTGCCTCATCCCTCAAGGGCATCCACTGAAAGGGGTCCAACTCCCAGCCATTATCTCCCCTGAGCAGAGATCGGTGGGTTACTCACTAGTAACCGTTCTTCTTTGAGATGGGCTACTCAGATCCATTCAGTAATAGGTGTATCAGTGCCGAAGCACCGAATTGGTCGAAAAAACTTTTGTCCTAGCCTGTCAGGAGAGGGTAGGCGGCCACCACCCCCCACGCCACCCAGTGGCTATATATATGGCCGCCTCCCAACCCCCTCCCCAGTTCCTAGGAATCACCAACTCCAGATGCAGGGATGGAGAGGAGGGACCTGAATTGATCTGAGCAGCCCATCTCGAAGAAGGATGGTTACTGGTGAGTAACCCACCGTTCTTCTTCGAGCGCTGCTTGGATACATTCAGTAATAGGTGACTACTAGCCATGCTGATGGATGGCGGGTGGAGTTGGCTCTTCTGCCTTCAGCACAGCAAAAACACCCCAGATGGGTAGAAGCCCAGCGAACAAGGCTCTAACAGGAGCTAAGGGACCAACTAGGGCTCTTGGCCTGGCAATGGAGAACCGACAACTGTGGTCCCAACCAATGTTCCCTCTAAGCTGTGCTGGCGCGCTGCAGCGCAGCCCGCCACAGCCGCCAGCACAGGGAAGGCAGCCGGCAGCGCACTGCCAGCAGCCAAAGGCCCTCCATAGAGCTCCTGTGGAGCAGGGAGTTTTGAAAACTCCCACCCAGAGAAGCTCTAACGGAGCATGCCCAGAAAATCTGGGCATGCTCCGTAGAGCTTCTCTGCCCCAGGAGCTGTGGCTGGGCCGTCTGGCTCCAGCCACGAGGTAAGTTTGTGGGAGCGGCAGGGAGCGGGAGGGCCACCGGGAGCAGGCCCGCGGGGGGAGGGGCCAGCGCAGCGAGCAACATGAGTTGCTCAGCTGCCAGCGCCTCTTAGAGGGAACATTGGTCCCAACCCAAAGCAGGGGGTAGGTCCAATCCAGCCGAGGCAAAGCGTGCATGGGCTGGATGGACTAAGGTCACCTTAACCAGAGTTGAATCAATGCAGCACGACTACGTGGAGAAGATGCATTTGGTTGCTCTACCTAGAGGATATAGCTCAAGGTATGAGGGCCAGAGGATTAATTTCTGGCCATAGAACACTTCAGTGTGAACTTATGAGAGAGCACTGGAAGCCATAGTGTTACGGGGCTGGCCATGATGGCAGTGGCCTACACAGATAACAATAGAAGGGATGAACATTATCCCTCAAACTGGCCGTGTCAAGGCCCGAAGGCACATGCCCGAAGGGTGTAAGAATTTAAAGTACCCGGCAAAGCACAAGGGGAAGGGCTACTGAGTTTAGTCGGGAAAAGTCTAAGGGAAGATGCTTCGCGCTGGTTGATGAGAAAAAGCCAGGGCTAGTGCGATTAGCGCCACATGGCATATCAGCCAAGATGTCCCTGGGCCAGGAGGATGCAATGCAAGTCTCCAGGTATGTACAGTGTAAGAACCCAGAAGGCTACCATTGGGAAGGAGCATTTCAGACCACTAGGTGCCTGTAAGTCGGCATGGTGGCCTTAGGAAGTGCTGTTGACCTTGGTCTCTCTAAATACCTTGGTATTTATAAAGGCTCATGGAAAAGGACCCTTCTCTTGACCCTTATGTTCTGCCTCAGGATTCCGACACCAGGAAGACTGCCTGGAGAGTGGGGGGGGGGGGAGACAAGGACAACAGAAATGCAATGCTACCGATTGGCCACTTAGTCATGACGACCGAAAGGCCTATAGGGTTAGAAGTACAGTGATTAAAGCCCTGTGTGCCCAGGGGCACCGCCAGGAGTGATAGCCACCCCAACTAGCCTGCACCTATGTGTGCGCCAGAGTTAAGGGCTCATTAAGAGAAGGACTACCCTTCTAAATGATATGGGTTATGGGAGGAGTGAATGGTCTCCTCCCAAGACCACCTGGGAAATATGATATTCCCAGAGTGTAAACCACGGCTCTGCAGGAGTACCTTGGATTTAGAAAACCTGACAAGGGCAGCTTATCCCTATCACGTGATTTTATCCAGGACAGTATCCCACCATGGGGAAAAACAAATTTCCAAGTTTCTGTGCAGATCGGAAATTGGGGTTTTTTGTTTGGTTGTTTTTTTTTTTTTTTTGGTCCACTTGAGCTCCCTCAAGTGAGCGGAGGAAACGCAACAGCTCTTAGCAGATGCCTACGGCAAGAGTATCATGTAGAGGCTACCCAACAGTTTTCGGGCTCCGGTCCCACAAAGGAAGGCATAATATGGTCACCAGACACCCAGGTAGTAGTACCCGGGCCCGGATATGGGTAATCATGGTGCCAAGGCGACCTAGGGTGAGTCATTTATGTATACCCTGGCTGGGTGACAGCCATGTGTGGAACCCAGTGGTGCACATGAAGTTTGTCAATGAGCTAGCCCTGCGGCTAGCTAGAAGTTAGCTTGGGAGGCCTAAGGTGAGTTTCCTTCTGCCTCTGTCCACATGGGTGGGGAAGAGGCCTTGTCTCTTCTCCCATGGGTCCTACTGACCTGGTTGATTCCAGGTCGGACATATAGAAGCTGTTACTTCAGGGGGAGAGAGAGAGAGAGAGAGAGAGACAGAGGGTAAGGAGGGTATCACCCCACTTTCCTGGTAGGGTGGGGCCTTGATAGGGACTCCCAATCAGCGATGTCTTGGTTAGATATGAGGCTGTCCCAAAGAAGCAGGATAAGCTGTTTTTTACCATTGGTTGTTTTCCCCCTCCCCGTGGGGGGGGGGCACAAGTAGCAAGGTAGGGATTGTGAACAGCTCTGCCTTGGCCTCCCCTCGGGCATCGAAATGCATGTTGTAGAGTGTACCGAGTATCGTATTCCCACCTAATAGGTGGGGTAGTAGAAGGATTTCCATACCATAGAGGTGGCTGAGGACCTACCAGGACCGACTTAACAATGCATACCGAATGGTTTTGTTGGGGTGGGGAAATGCCCAAGGCGTCCCTTCCCATTCCGGGTGCGAAAGTAGATCCTACCTGATGTAGGACAGGCGTGGGCAGGTGGGGGGAGGAGGAGTTCCACGCATCCAGATGGGCACATGTGTCCACGCATACCAGGAGTATCTGTAGTCATGGCTTGAGCTACTACATGACGCGTTCTTCGGCTTTAACGAAGGCTGCCCTTAATGCTTATGAGAACAGAAGGAATCGTCGGTCAAGAAAGTATCTGAAGGGTGGAGGACTTTCTTGTTCTGTTTCCTCCAATAACAGCCCCACAGGTAGCAATGGCTGAGAATTGTCTGGGCAATGAGCTGCAGCTTGGGTGGGTCTTGATAACTGAGAGGGGCTTTTGTTACATGGGCTGCGCCTCTTATAAGATTGGGGGAGCAAGGCCAAAGACTGACTCACCCCTGTTAGTGATATCAGCACAGGGTGGGGGGGGGGTGACAGCCCTAGCAAGCTCCCCATTCTCTCACTAAGGGAAGGGAGAGAAGGGTGCGTCAGTCACCTTCTCTGATGGTGAACTGAAGCCATGGCCATGTCCCGGATGTTATGGGAATCATGGTGGGCAGTCAACTGGTATAGGCTCCCTTCCTTGCAGAGGAAGGAAGGGGGGAAAAGGCTCCAAGAAGCCCCCAGAATACAACTGAAGGGGCAGTGGGAGGGGCTGAGTCCCTGCCCCAGGCTCGTCCGGAAGGAGAGTGGGAGGAGTGGTTTTTTTGCCCCATACGGTTTATGTGGGGTGAGGACAGGGCCCCGACGGGAGGAGACTGAGGTATTTTACCTCTCCCTTAGGATCTGTGCAGTACCCACTACAGTTAGGGTCTCGGGGGGAAACAAAGTGTCACCCCCCGAAGGGCAGATCAAGTGCCACCTGCTGCGCAGCGGGGGACACCCTGGCTTCCCTAAGCCAGGCCGCTTGGTGGATGGTTACAGTCGAGGCCATAGTGCAGGCTGCTGTATCTACCATGTCCCAGGCTGAGAGGAGAAGATCCTGAGCAATTAATCTTCCCTCCTCCAGGAATGCATCATACTCCTCTTTGGCCTCTGGTGGGAGCAAATGTCTAAATTTTGCAACCGATTCCCACTCATCCAGCATGTATCTGCTGGTTAGGACCTGAATATTTGCGACCCGTAGTTGGAAGGCTGAGGAGGAATAGACCTTACGTCCTAAGCGATCCAATTCCCTAGCTTCCCTCAAAGCAGGGAGGGGGTCACTTACGGGGCTTGCCCAGGCCTAGCGCCATCTGTACCACGTCCCTAGGAGGGATTGGGTGGTCAGCGAGAGAGGGGAAGTCTGATTTGGAGACCCTATACCCTTGTCATGTTAAAGGAAGTACCTCTTTGCAGCTGCTTAAGGTTTAAGAGCTGGAATTATTAGAGCAAAGAAAATTCTCACTCTCTGAGTTTAAATCACTAGAGGAGCAGCAGATGGAGTGACCAGAGGGTGGAGCTGCCAGATGGTAAGAGTGGCCGGTGGCATGAGCAACTGCTGGGCAGAGCCAGTGCACAGTGAGAGTGACCAGTGGCAAGTTGGCCAGCGAGAGCAAGTGGTGGGCAGAGCTGGCAGACAGCAGGTGGAGCCAGCAGATGGTGAGAGTGGCCAGTGGCGAGTTGGGTGGTGTGAGTGACTGGTGGGTGGAGCTGGCAGACAGTGGGCAAAGCCAAGGGATGGTGTTAGTGAAAGGAGTGAGTGCCAGCAGGTAGTGCCGGCGGACAGCTGGCATGAAAGACACTCCCTACGTACACCAGGGTTGTTTGGGAGCCTAGTTAGCGCTGATTCTCCAGATTGGTGCTGATTTTTGCCATTATGTTCTGTTATGTGGTGTGGGTTGTTTGAAACTTCACTCTGTATTGATTTTCTAGATCTGCACTGATCTCTGTTATTTGACCTTTTACATTACATTTTACTACCATTAAAAGTTCTGTTTGTTACACTCAGACTAGTGCTCGCGAATGGGGAAGGCTTACCCCTTTGGGGTGCCAAGGAAACAGTGCAGGATTCCCCAGAAACCTGGGTGGGGGCACAAGCCAGTTGGTGCTGTAACATTATTTGGAAACCCCTAGATATAGAACCCAGCCCTTGTCCTGCCAGCCCGCCCTAGCAGAAAGGTTACACATGATAAGACTGTTCTTTGACAAACCTGACTCTAAGAATTGATTACCTTTGCTTAAATGCACTGGTGCAAACTTCCCTTGATTACTTGAATAATATCATTATCAGTTTTAAGTTGTGTGCATCATCATGTATCTACTTTTTAAAAATAAATGCATGTTATATTCTTAAAATTGTATTCAGTGCGGTTTCTGGAACCGATTTCACAGGAATATGTAGTGCACAGATATTAAGAACAATACAGACAATATATGCCAGCTTTTTCAAGAAAGTTTTCATCAGATGACCCACATAAAGTCATTAATGCCTTTAGGTGTTTCCTAGGCCGCTAAAGATTGAGAAACACTGGACCAGCTCAACAAACAAACAAGACAAAATGTATTACTCTTTAAAAATGCCTTTGGGCTCCTTATCTGATCTCCAGGGTTTGTAACCCAGCCATTCACCAGGTTGATTTGTCTCTCGCTGTTTTCACAGGCTATCAGGCAATAGCAGGGTGATTCTTTTTTTCTCATGCTCATGGTGGTGCTCATCTCCTACACGTCCATGGCCATGTCGCTCTGCCATCGTGCGGGGACGGACGTTGTAGCCATTGCCAACCTGTTTAGCAATATTTCCTTTATCTTCATAATAGTAAGTACTATGTGTGGGCTTTGGTCACCTTGTGGGGGCTTTCCAGTGTGGATGGAATGGACACTAATGCAAATGAGGGATTAATAGGAGCGGGAGAAGCTCTGCCAGTCTTGGTCCTGTCCCATGCACAGCTCTGCCAGTGCATCTTGGTCCTGACCTGTAGCACCCTCAATCATTGCAGTCCGAGACCACACACACACCTCTATCAATATATTTTAGTTCTGCCCTGCAGCTTCCCCAGCTATGGCAGAGATGGCCTTCATCTGTCCAGGAAGGGGAAGAGCATATTTGGGCACAAACTGGCTGACCTAGTAAGGAGGGCTTTAAACTAGGTTCAAAGGGGGAAGGAGACCAAAGCCCACAGGTAAATGACAATGTGGGAGATCTGGGGGAAAGGATGGAACTTGGGGGTAGGGCTGGGACTGTAACACCAGGAATAAAAGAGAAGGTAGTTGGAACATGGGGGGGGGGTCAAATAATTGTCTTAAATCTTCTACTGAAGCCCCGATATGTGAGGAGAGTGGGGGAGGACAACTCCAAGGAAAAAATGCAAGGAGGTATATATAATAGAATTGAAAATCAAATGACAAAGTAGGGAAATCGGCCTGGTATCTTAGGTGCCTATACACAAAAGCAAGGAGCCTGGGAAATAAGCAGGAAGAATTGGTAGTACTGGCACAGACAAGGAACTATGATATCATTGCAATAATGGAGACATGGTGAGATAGTCTGCATGACTGGAGCTCTGCCATGGATGGGTATAAACTGTTCAGGAAGGACAGGCAGGGAAGAAGAGGGGGAGGAGTAGCACTGTATGACTAAATATATATGACTAAAAGAGCTCTATGACTGCTCAGAGCTCCATTATGGAAGTGGAAGCGTGCCAGTAGAAAGTCTGTGGGTTACACTGAGAGGGGAAAGCAACAAAGGGGATGTTGTGGTGGGTGTCTGCTATAGACCACCAAACCAGAAGCAGGAGGTGGATGAGATGTTCTATGGACAACTAGCGGAAGCTTCTAGATCACAGGCCCTGGTGCTGATGGGGGACTTCAATTACCCTGACATCTTCTGGGAGGCCAATACAGCAGTGCATGGGCAATCCAGGAAGTTTTCAGAGAGTGTTGGGGACAACTTTCTGGTACAAATGCTGGAGGAACAAACTAGGGCCTTGCACCTCTCGACTTGCTGCTCACAGACAGGGAAAAATTGATCAGGGAGGTAGAGGTAAATGGCAAACTACGCAGTAGTGACCATGACATGGTTGAGTTCAGGATGCTGATTAAAAGAAGGAAGGAAAGAAGCAAAACACAATCCCTGGACTTCAAAAAAGCAGATTTTGGCTCCCTCAGGGAACTGATGGGCAGGATCCCTTTGAGAAGCTAATCTGAAGGGGAAAGGAGTCCAAGAGAGTTGGTTATATTTTCAAGAAACCCTGCTAAGGGCACAGGAAGTTGCCATTCCAATTAAGAGAAAGAACAGCAAACATGTAAGGCACCCAGAATGGCTTAGCAGAGAACTCTGCTCTGAGTTTAAACATAAAAAGGAAGCTTACAGGAAGTGGAAGCTTGGTCAGATAACTAAGGAGGCATATAAAGATATTGCTAGGGACTG
Source organism: Podocnemis expansa (assembly GCA_007922195.1). Taxonomy (NCBI): domain Eukaryota; kingdom Metazoa; phylum Chordata; order Testudines; family Podocnemididae; genus Podocnemis; species Podocnemis expansa. The sequence goes on along the minus strand of ML682070.1, from coordinate 339,959 downwards.
CAGGGATTAAATCAGAAAGGCCAAAGGACAAATGGAGTTGTGGCTAGTGAGGGATGTAAAGGATAACAGGAAGGGGTTCTATAAGTATGTTAATAACAAGAAGAGGATCAGGGAAGGTGTAGGTCCCTTGCTGAATGGGGCAGGCATCCTCGTGACAGAGGATGAGGGAAAAGCTGAAGTGCTCAATGCTTTTTTTGCTTCAGTTTTCACAGACAGGGTCAGCTCCCAGCCCACTACCATGGGTATGGCAGATTGGAGAGAAGAAGAGAGGCCCTTGGTGATGGAAGGTCAGGTTAGGGACTGCTTAAGGAAGCTGGATGTGCACAAGTCCATGGGGCCAGATAAACTGCATCCAAGGGTGCTAAGGGAATTGGCCGATGAGATAGCAGCACTGCTGGCCATTATCTTTCAAAACTCATGGAGAACGGGGGAGGTGCCAGAGGATTGGAAAAAAGCAAATATCGTACCTATTTTCAAGAAAGGGAAAAAGGAGGATCCAGGGAATTACAGACCTGTCAGCCTCACCTCAATCCCTGGAAAAATTATGGAGCAGGTTCTCAAAGAATCCATCCTCAAACACTTAAAGGAAAATAAAGTGATCAGGAACAGTCAGCATGGATTCAGCAAGGGTAAATCATGCCTGACCAATCTCATTTCCTTCTATGATCAGATGACTGGTTTTCTGGATGCAGGAAGAACCGTTGATGTGATATACCTTGATTTTAGCATGGCTTTTGATACAGTTCCCCACAGCATTCTCATTGGCAAATTAAGGAAGTATGGGTTGGATAGGTGGACTATGGGGTGGATAGAAAACTGGGTAGGTCAACGATTTCAGCGTGTAGGAATCAATGGTTCCATGTCTAGCTGGCAACCAGTCATGAGTGGTGTGCCCCAGGGGTTGGTCCTGGGGCCGGTTCTGTTCAACATTTTCATCAATGATCTGGATGATGGAATAGACTGCACTCTCAGTGAGTTTGCGGATGACACCAAACTGGGGGGAACAATAGACACATTGGAGGGCAAGGACAGGATTCAGAGAGACCTAGATAAATTGGAACAGTGGGCCAATAGATATCTTATGAGGTTCAATAAGGACAAGTGTAAAATCCTGCACTTGGGACGGAAAAACCCCATGCACTGCTACAGGCTGGGGAACATTCAGCTAAGCAGCAGCAGTGTAAAAAAGGACCTGGGGGTCATGGTGGATGGGAAGCTGGATATGAGTCAGCAGTGTGCTCTTGCTGCCAAAAAGGCCACTGGCATACTGGGCTGCATGAAACGAAGTGTTACCAGCAGATCAAGGGATGTGATCATTCCCCTCTATTCTGTACCGGTAAGGCCACATCTAGAATACTGTGTTCAGTTTTGGGCTCCCCACTACAAAAAGGACAGGGACATGCTAGAGAGAGTTCAGTGGATGGCAACCAAAATTATTAAAGGGCTGGAGCACAAGCCTTATGAGGAAAGACTGAAAGCATTAGGCTTATTTAGTCTGCAGAAGAGAAGATTGAGGGGGGATTTGATAGCAACCTTCAACTACTTGAAGGGATGCTCCAAGGAGGATGGAGCTCGGCTATTCTCGGTAGTAATGGAGGACAGAACGAGGAGCAATGGTCTCAAGTTACAGTTAGGGAGATCAAGGCTGGATATTAGGAAAAACTTTTTTACTAAGCGAGTGGTGAAGCATTGGAATGAGCTGCCGAGGGACGTGGTGGAATCTCCATCTTCGGAGGTGTTTAAGGCTCAGCTGGACAAAACCATGACTGGGATGGTTTAGTGGGAGTGGTCCTGCCTCTGGCAGGGGGTTGGACTAGATTACCTCATGAGGTCCCTTCCAACCCTATGATTCTATGATTCCTGTCCTGGGCTTCCACCACACTCTGACTGATGCCAGGGTACCTCCATGCTAACCAGTGGTATCCCATGCCCACCCTGTGGTTATATCTGCATCCACCTAGAGCAGGGGTGTCAAACTCATTCAATGTGGGAGGCTGCATTGGAAGGCAGGACGCCAGTCACAGGCCACATTACTACACTGCTTCCCCAGCCCTTTCCCCCTCCATGTTCAGAGTGGCATGGGATCCCCCTTCCTCTCTCCCACCCAGCAGCCTCTCTGACACCTTCCCTTTCCCCTGCCCTTTGGGCTCCCCTTTCCCACACTGGGTACCAGACATTCCCTCTCACCCCCCTGCCGCCTTTCCCTTCCTCTACCTCCTGGTGGTAGGTTAAAAAAATCACTCTTAGTCACAGGCAGCCAGGCTGGGCTCTTGCCTCTCCCCTTTTGGGTCAATCACTGTTGGTCATTCAGAATGCTGGCATTTGTTTGGCTCAGTCCCCGCTGGTCTTTGTTTCGCTTGTTCCCACATGGGCCCTAGCCACTTATTCCTTTTTTTATTTGTGATTTGTGCAATGTGCTGTCAATCAAATTAGCATGTGACTGGCTGACAGTGAACAGCTGGGATGGGGGGTGAGTGAGATAGCTCTCCAGAGCCTGCCTAGCCTGCTGTGACTGCGAATCTGATTGCTTGGCAGCTTGCAGCAGAGCTGAGCCAGGGTTGGCTCAAGTGCTTCATTTGTTCCCCTGTGCTGTGACATGTATCATGTGAGTGAGTCAGAAGCACACTGTGCTGTGCTGGGAGCCTGGCTTTGGAGTTCACAGCTTCCAGGAACAGCCCAGACAGCAATTCCACAGGCTGGATCAGTACCCTTGGTGGGCCGAATCCGGCCCATAGGCCGTGAGCTTGGCATCCCTGACCTAGAGAAAGTAGTACCACTTTAACTGTTTCCAAAGAGATAGCCGTGTTGGTCTGGTCCAGCAAAAAAAACAAGGAGTCGTGTGGCACTTCACCCATCTTCAAAGCATCTGACAAAGTGGGATTTTTTTTCCCCACGAAAGCTCAAGCAAAAAATAAATCTGTTAGTCTTAAAGTGCCACACAACTCCTTGTTTTTTTTTCCCCACTTTAACTGCCCTTTGGAAATTGACTTGTGTGTTGCTGAGGCCTAAAAGTGCACAAACCTGGGTCAGTGTGTGAACTTGTGACTGCCCTTCTTTCTGTCCTCTCAGCTCTTTTCTGGCCTCTTGGTGAACCTTCCTTTGGTGAAGGGATGGCTGAACTGCCTCAAGTACTTCAGCATTCCCAGATACGGTCTCACAGTGAGTAGACGGTGGGATTCTTTAATGGATAATGGGCTCATGGTGTCACTACCTGAAGAGGATTTTAAGGTGAAGTTAGGACTCTTTTTAAATGAATTATAAGAATTGAATATATTCTCACCAAAGGCATTTGAGTTGGGTGCTCCAGAGACTGAACTCTTCTACTGAGCCACCTGGGCAACAGAAGGGCAAATCATCCCGTTCTATCACCCACCAATGGGCTTACTGCTGAGCTTGAGGAAACCATCTCCGTGAGTCAGAGGACAATTCAGTAGTCCATGGCCCACTAGACTCTGGCCCCTCTTCAGAGACAGCCATGGAGGTGGCCAGTGTGTGGTGATGCGTTGTGACATGGACATCTATCCAGCTATGTGATCTGTATGGCCTTCTGGCCTATAGCATCTAAGACTTCACCATCTGGAAGGTATTTTCCCTTGGAGGCAGGTGCAGTGTTTTTCCTACATCTTGGTGTCTGGGTTTTTTTGCAGGCCCTGGAAGTCAATGAATTTAGAGATCTTTACTTCTGTGATGAGAACACCCAGAACAGCACTGCATCCCCCAGGGAGGTGGCTGATTGTTCCCCAAATACTGCACAATTGAGACAAATGTAAGCATCTGGCTCATAACAGTTCTTGGATCTCATTGGTCATGAGCTTCCTGACGGTGGAGTTTCTACAGCTGTGGCTGTGGGGTCACTTTACTGCTCATCAACCAGCTTTCTCAAGGAAACATCCAAGAACAGATTTGGGTTGGGGGAATATTTGAGACTAAGTCATTAGCTAACTTCATTCAGGGAGAACTACAGGCTGTTGGCCTGGAACCCCAGCCTAGGAGGACTAGCAACAACACATCCAAAGCCCTTCAGGCCTTTCCTTCAGAGTACAGTTTATTCAAACACAGTAAAACAGATCACCATCCACAGATGTAAACCTGGGTTTTCCTGCAGTCAATGCATGCAAAGTCCTTTCCCCTTACAGGTCTTCATCCTCCCCAGCCTGCAAACGAGCCGGCACCCTTCTGCAGTTCTTCTTTCCAAGTAGGCCACTTGCTGACTTTTATAATCACTTAAGCAGTCATAGTTGGGAGGTGGCTGATCAGTCACAGGTGAACCAGTTTCCAAGTCTCAGAAAGGGCCAGCCATTGCTAGCCTGCCATGACATATTTGTATAAAGGATGGTGTTTTAAAAGAAATCCCTTAAGTCTTCCCTGAACAGGGGGATGTGTATCACCATCTAAAGGGAGGCTGTAGAGCTGTTGTAAAAGAGGTAGAAAGAAGCCCCCCTACCTGTGATGGTTTAGGAATAATGAAATCATCCATCGGCATGATGCAGAACATGTTATGTGATCTCTCAGTAGGACACTTCAAAGCAAATGAGTCAGAACATAAAAAGCCAGGGTACTAGTCTTGACTTGTTCTGATTCTGAATATAGTGAGATGTGAGAATTAAAGCATCACCATGTTGATACATTAGGTATGGCTGGTACTCTGATCAAAGGAGGCAAAGTAGTCTGGAAACAGCGGTGCACAACCCTATGAAACTGGAAGGCCATGTAAACCTGAGCAGAACCTTTTGTGGGCCAGGCAGTTTCTGTTTCAATTTTATTTAGCCAGAAACAACCAATATATAGTATTGCCTATCTAAGGCAGGCTTAGGACCTGTGCCTAACAGCTGCTGAAGTGGAGCAACTAATCTGCATGGGTCCTGTATTAGCATTCTGGTGCGGGGTATAATGGGTAATGGTATTTGGGGTTAATCTACTCACAAATCTGTCAATATCTGTAATTCTACTGAAGGGAAATACAAAATACTGTCTTTTTGTAAATTACTACTCCCTGTTTGTTTCAAATCTGTCTGGATTAGTTAAAGGGTAAAAACTGCCCTTAGTTAAAAAGAGGCTTGAAAAAAAAGTGACTGCATATTTCAGCCTGAAAGAGAGCATAAAGAGGTGGGGTTTCACATTAATGCGTTTTGGAGCAAAATGTTGGAGGCATTCCTACCTCACTTCAGCCTCCCTGTCAGATGATAGTTCTGGCTGGGGCTTATTTGAGGCCCTTTGTTATGTTAATGACAGCAGGTGTTTGCATTTTACTTGATGTTTAAGAGCTGCTGTGAAGGAGAAAGGCAGATTCTCCGAGCTGAGAAGGAACTCCTCCTCTGTGAGCTGAAATTACAGAAGAGGTGCAGCAGATGAGGAGAGTGGCCGGAGTTGGCAGACAGCGGGTGGAGATGGTGGATGGTGAGAGTGGCCAACAGCAAGATGGAGAGTGTGAGTGACAGGAGGGCAGAGCTGGCAGACAGCAGGAGGAGCCAGTGGACAGTGAGAGTGGTCACTGGTGAGCTGGGTGGTGTTAGTGACCAGAAGACGGAGCCAGTAGACAGCAGGTGGAGCCAGCAGACAGTGAGAACGGCCAGCTGGGTGGTGCAAGTGAACGGAGGGTGGAGCCAGCTGTCAGTGGGTGGAGTCAAGGAACAGTTCTAGAGGATGGAGTGAGTGATCAGTAGATGGTGTTGGCAGACAGCTGGCATGAAAGACACTCCCTAAGTACCCTAGGGTTGGTTGGGAGCCTAGTTAGTATTGATTCTACAGATCAGTGCTGGTTTTGTCATTAAGTCTTGTATGTTCTGTTATGCAGGGTGGGTTGTTGGGAACCTCGCTCTGTACTGACTAGCTAGATCAGCACTGATTTCTGTTATTTGGCCTTTTACCCTCTGTTTTGTTACTATTAAAAGTTCTGTTTACTATGCTCAGTCTCGTGCATGCGAGTGGTGAAGCCTTACCCCTTTGGAGTGCCCAGGAAACAGTACAGGATTCCCAGAAATCTGGGTGGGGGCTTGAGCTGGTTGGTGGTGCTACATTATTGGGAAACTCCTAGGTATAGAACCCGGCCCTTATTCTGCCAGCCTGCCCTGGCAGAAGGTTACACCTATTTAAAAACAAATAATTGGTGCCTAAGATGTCTATCAGAATTATGGAAAACAGAAAAATCAGTTAAGACAACCACTGCACTGAAATGATGTAAACATAACAACAAAACACTAACGAATCAGCCAGGGCTAGCCCAGGGGTTAAGGTAAGGGAAAACGTACCTGAATGCAGTTTCGGGGCCCCCTATATTTAGTCTGGCAGCATTCTGGAGAACCTAAAAATAGAGGAAGGCATGGGAATGCTGTATTCCAGGGCCCCACTAAAATAGCACGAGCAGCTGGAACGTAGAGTTCCAGTGGCTCCACCTTAAACCCTGCTCCACCTTAAGCCCAGCCAGCAGAGAGCTGCAGTAGGCCTGGAGTTTGTGAATCTGCCCCCTGCAGGGCGCAGCAGCTTGTGGCCAGAAGCAGCTTCCAGCTGGTCAGGCAGCCTGTGAACAGCCCAGGTAAGGGCTTTGCAGCAGGGCTGCTGGGGATTTTGTGGGGGGGGGGGTCTTGGGGAAGGGGGTGGATTCGGGGGATGGGTCTTGGGGGGTCCACCCATGCCAGAGGGGGGCCCATCCATGCAGGAGGGTTCCGGGGCTCAACAAATTATACTTTAACCCCTGGGCTGGCCCAACCATATAAGTGAACTAGATGGTTGCCTATGGCAGTGGTTGTCAAACTTTTTTACTTGCGACCCAGTTGAAAAAAATCATTTATGCACTGTGATCCAATAGTTAAATCTTTTAGCAATACATTCCAGTCTTTTGGTGGTGGCAGCAGTGTGTGATGCAACTCAGTACCTGAGCGTCTGTGATCCAGTACTGGGTCCCAACCCATAGTTTGACAACCACTGGCCTAGGGTGCCAAGCTTCCAGGGGTGCCAAATTATATGGAAATGAATTTTTTTCTCTATTTGAAAAAATAGATTAATATGTTATCTCTTAAAGCATGGGGGGAGGAGGTGCCAAAATCATTGTTTGCCTAGGGTGCCAAATAACCTTGGGTCAGCCCTGGAACTGGCCAATAGTATATGGAGGTGAAGCAGGCCATGGGCCTTATGAAATGCTCTGGTGGGTTGTGTATAGCCCACAGACCATAGGTTGAGCCCCCTGCTCTTGTTTAGATAGGAAAAATGGTAGTCAAAGTGGGGTTGCATCCTAGCTCTACCCATTGTTTTAATTTGGATCCACTTCAGTGTCTCTATTCTATTATGTCTCTGCAGGACATAAATAACAGTAGCATAACAGTAACCACCTTTGTAAAGCACTTGGAGATATCCGGCAGAATGTGCTAAGTGTCACTGTTAAATTTGGTCCCTTATCCTACCACAGGTGTTATGGTGAAACATATCCGTACAATCAAGGGATTGCAGCTACCAACTGGGCCATGTGGGAAAACATAGTGGCTCTGTTCTGCATGACTGCCATCTTCCTTCTGATAGCCTATGGAAAACTCTGATTCATGAAGAAGTTCACTTAGCCTCACACATTGCTTTGCCTTGTGGTTCACATCAGGGCTTGGAACTGCAATGTTTGTCAGTCCCATGCTCTTTGCAGACTGCTGAAAGACTCAGTGGGCATCAGATCAAGCTCCATAGCCAGATGTGGCCACCGTTTCTTGTGACTCACATCTATCACATGATCATATGCAGGGCCGTCCCTAATGGGGAGTGTGGCCCAGGGCAAATCAGTTTGTGTGGGGGCCCCCCATTTTACACTTTGCAGGCAATGTTCCCTCTAAGTTGATGATGCAGCTGAGCAAGTTCCCTGCTGGTTCTCAGAGCCCCATCAGGGCCCTTTCCCACTGCCTGCTGGCTCCCCGACTGCACCCATAACTTGTTCAGGTGCATCATCAGCTCAGAGGGAACATTGGTGGCCATGTCATAATTTTTCTTTCATAAAATAAATTTCTAGCCCTCAAGCTAAAAAGTTGCAGAAAAAAGCAGAAAAACCTGACCTCACTTTATCCTACAGGCTCAAAACCCAGAAGTCAGAGAAAATGACCCCCCCCCTTTATTATTTCTTTAAACATCTCTTGAGTTTTAAGTGAGTTTTAATGATATATTTAGGCCTGGGGTGATTATTTTTTAATGTTCAGGGCAGTGTTCCCTCTAAGCTGTGCTGGCGCGCTGCAGTGCAGCACGCCGCAGCCGCCAGGGCAGGGAAAGCTGCCGGCAGCACACTGCCGGCAGTCAGAGTCCCTGCCTAGAGCTCCTGTGGAGCAGGGAGTTTTGAAAACTCCCGCCCAGAGAAGCTCTAACGGAGCATGCCCAGAAATTCTGGGCATGCTCCGTAGAGCTTCTCTGGCCAAGGAGTTAGGGCAGTCGAGCCCCGAGGTAAGTCTGTGGGGGCTGGGGGGGGGAGTGGGAGCGGGAGCGGGAGCGGGAGCAGGGGGGCATGCTGCGGAGAGCGGGGAGGGGCTAGCAGGAGCGGGGTGGGGGGGCGATGCCGTGAGCAGGGGGGGGCAATGCCGGGGCCAGGGGGTGATCCCGGGAGCGGGTTGGAGGGGCGATGCCGGGGCGCAATGCCGGGAGCGGCGTGGGGGGGGCGAGGCCTGGGGGGGGCAAGCGGGAGGGGGGGAGGGGCTGCGCAGCGGGCCCCGGGGGGGGGGAGAGTGCAGCGAGCAACAGGAGTTGCTCAGCTGCTCTCTCCCCTTAGAGGGAACATTGGTTCAGGGTGGGCAGTACTGACTGTGTCATGGTGTTGTTTCATGAGCCTCACAGCCAAATGGACAGGAGTATTTGGTGGCATTCTTCTTTGTGGCCCTGGTTTTCTGTTCAAGATGGGCACACAATTCTACAAGTTTAATATAGTTAAACATTTTTCTTAGATCAAGTTTTTGTTAAATTGCTAATTCAGATAGAGAGAGATGTTATTTTTGGATGACATCAAGAAATAAAGCGAGTTCCTCTCTTATCTTAGAGCACTAGCTTCCAATTGTCTAATGTATCTATGTCTACACTTAGAAGGTTAGTTCAAATTAACTTAATTCAAACTAATCGTTATTAGTTTGAATTAAGTTAATTCGAATTAACATGGCCACACTAGGAAAACCAATTCAGACTACCATGCCCATGGACAGGACTTGCTAGTTCAAATTAGGAGAAGGACACCATAGGGGTGTGGCAAGATGACCTGCAAGAAGGGCCATGCCCCCACCCAATATATACAAAGAGGAAGGCACCCTGGGAAAAAGGTCAAAAAGCGTTAATTCGAATTAATGGTTCGTTCAGATTAACACAGCTATATTGGGTTAAATCGAACTAAGTTTGAATTAACTCTTATTTTGAAGTTAAGAGAGGTTTCATAACTTCGAAGTAAGCTTTCATTAATTTGAACTAAGCAGGAGCGTTGCTGCCCCGAGAAAGGACCGGGGCACCAGCCCAGGCTGGGGCTGGGGCCGGGAGTGGCTGCTGCAGCTGCGGGCAGCTGGGTCCCAGATCTCCAGCCCAATTGGGCTGGAGACCAGGAGAGGCGGGGCCCCGCCAGACTAGGGGCACTAGCACTAGGATTCGGGGCACAGACCCAGTGCGCCCGGCAACAGTGACGCCCGTGGAGTCAAGTGTACTTACAGATGCAAGCTGAAGCAGAATCTCAAGAGTTGGTGACAGTTGTAACACATAAGGGGTTGTACGGATACTTTCATTTACCTTTTGGAATTACTTCGGCCCCAGCTTTGTTCCAAAAGGCAATGGACCAGATTTTGAGTGGCTTATCAGGAGTACAGTGCTATCTGGACGACATCCTGGTCATTGGCAGAACTCAGGAAGAACACCTTATGAACTTGGAAGCTACTCTGCAAAGACTGGAAGAGTATGGGCTATGTGTTTACAGAGACAAATGCAAATTTTTCCAGCCCTCAGTTGAATATTTAGGGCATAAAATTGATGCTGATGGTCTCCATAAGTCTCCAGCCAAGGTTAAGGCTATCGTGGATGCTCCACGCCCTCAGGACATAAGCCAAATTCGCTCTTTTTTAGGGTCATTGAACTATCATGGGAAGTCTATTTCACAGTTACCGACACTCCTGAAACTCCTACATAAGCTTCTTGGGCCGAAAAAGGCCTGGAACTGGAGCGAAGCCTGTGATGTTGCATTTAACAAAGCTAAATGCTCTCTGGTAAACTCTAGGGTTCTGACACATTTTGATCCATCTTTGCCCCTACAGTTGGCCTGTGATGCCTCTCCTTATGGAGTTGGGGCTGTAATGTCACATATTATGCCTTCTGGTGAAGAGAGGCCTATTGCTTTTGCTTCACACACTCTGACCAAGACAGAAACTCATATGCACAAATCCAATGTGAAGCATTGTGCATTGTTTTTGGCATTTGAAAATTCCACCAGTACCTGTTGGAAAGAAGTTCACACTTGTCACTGACCATCAACCCCTAACATCAATTTTGGGGCCATACACACGCATCCCACCTTTGACTACTAGTCAGATGGAGCAATGGGCATTGATGCTTTCTGGGTACGCATATGAAGTCAAGTACAGGCAATCCTCTGCATTGCAAGGCTGATAGTCTTTCAAGGCTACCCTTACCGGCACATCGTCAAGACCAGGGTGAGGAAGGAATCTTTTACTTTGAACAGGTGGAAAACACAACTGTTGTAGCTACTCAAGTGGAGGGAGCAACAATGGTTGACCCAGTACTCTCACAAGTTATGGATTTCTTGATTCATGGAACATTCTTACCTGACTCTCAGGTCTCACCTGACCTCCATCCCTACATGTCTAGGACGGAGTTATCAACCCAGTCTGGGTGTTTGTTGTGGGATATGCATGTCATTATCTCACTTTCATTAAGATGACGTTTGTTGGAACAGCTCCATTCAAATCACTGTGGCATAATGCGCATGAAAGAAATTGCACGGAGCTATTTCTGGTGGCCAGGCTTGTAGCTGGCCATCAAAGAGACAGCTAGAGCTTGTACTTCATGCCAGAGCATCCAGAACATGCCTCATTTGGCACCCCTTCACCTGTGGGATTGGCCTGAAAGGCCATGGCAATGTATTCATGTTGATTTTGCTGGCCCATTTGAAGGATGTATGTTTTTAATTGCTGTGGATGCCCATTTGAAATGGCCAGAAGTCTCTGTAATGCAGTCCACTACTACAGAAACCACTATACAGACCCTCCGTAGCTTCTTTAGTCATTACAGTCTTCCAGAACAGCTGGTGAATGACAGTGGACCACAGTTCGTTTCAGGATTTTGAAACTTTTATTAAGGCCAATGGAATACATCACATCAGGTCAGCACCATATCATCCTTCCACCAGTGGTCTCACTGAAAGGTTCGTACAGACCATGAAGCAAGCTCTAAAATCTGTGAAGGTACATTCACCTCTTCAGAAGAGTCTGGACAACTTCTTGTTGTTATCCTACAGAAACACTTTGCAGGCTATGACTAAGGCATCCCCAGCTTTTCTTAGGACAGCAGCTGCTTTGATTTGTTGAAGCCACAAGACACACGGCAAGTGGTTCAACGCCAACAGCAGGACCAGGTCAGCAGACATTCACCAAGAACAAAGGATTGCACCTTTAGTATTGCATAGTCTGTCTTCGCTCAAAACTATGGTTTGGGAGCTCAATGGGTTCCAGCAACGGTCATCACCCAGACAAGACCTGTTTCCAGAGCCAGTGGAACACGGTAAGCAAGGTAAGCATTGCAGGGAGGCGCTGACATTGGAGGGGCACCCCCTTGCAATGCTTACAGTGTGCTGCTTTTACATGCCACAAGACTCCTTGGGGTTTTTTTGATTGAGAGAGAAACTCTCAGACCCATTGATTTGTATTCTTTTGTTAATGAGGTAGCGGAGGGGGTGATCTGAAGTGATTCACTTGTAAATTAGGCAGGGGAGGGAGGGGGTGATCTAATAGTCTTTCACAATGGCTTAGCCTAGCATTTCAGATTTGATGCTTCTAGTACTGCACTTGAAATCCCCTAAAGATCAGCCCAGACTTTCTTTGAATTAAACTGACTTTGTTTTACCTACATGAGGATCTTTAGAGAGACACCTTAGAAGCAGATTTCTGCTCTGTTTAGTCCAATGGTTCCCAACATTTTCTCTGTTGTGGCACCCCTTGCTACCTTTAATTAATTAGAGGCACACCACCATATGATTCCAAATGAATGTATGAATATTCATGAGCCAAGAACCAAACCAGACCTCTTTGAGTAGTTTTTCAAAAAATTCTATGGTACACCTGCTCAGATCTGATGGCACACCTGGGTTCTGTGGCACACTGGTTGGGAAACACTCATTTAGTCACTAATGGTTTCTTGTTCTTTCTCATAGGAAGAGGATTTGTTTTTGCACAAAATATCCCACTGTTTCATTGTTGAGCAGCATGTTTGTTCCAGCAAATAAAGCAAGGAGTTGTGTGGCACTTAAAGACCAACAGATTTATTTTTCGCATGAGCTTTCGTGGGAGAAAATCCCACTTCGTCAGATGCTTCGAAGATGGGGGAACTTACAGAATGGGATGAAAATAAATGCAGGGGAGTGTAAGACATGGGATCAGGTCATACTGCAACAGCAAATAAGAAAGCTCACACAATAAATAAATCGGTTAGTCTTTAAGTGCCACAAGACTCCTTGTTTTTTTTTGCTTTACTAGACTAACATGGCTGCCCCTTTCGAATTTGACAAAAGAAAATGTTTCCTCATTCGCCTTTGGTTCAAGCTGGGTCCATAAAGCATCAGTTACAGCAGCAGAAGTAAAGAAGAGTAGAGCTGTGTAGAAAATTGAAGGCATGTGCGTATGGGACACAGAGAAAAGTCCTCTCTGCTCTCTTTTCAGTGTGTCTTTGGAAGTGGATGGCACGCACTGTCAGTCATACTTCTTGACAGCAAGGGCCCAGTTTGATGGGTGATACATTGCCTGCTCTCAGCCACTTCCCCTGAGCAAAGTAGTAGCCTCAGACTGTTTCAGATTCCATGGGATTGAAACTACTCCATGCTTGTGACATGCAACTCTTGGTCTTAAGGATTCACTTTTTCCCTCCATGTAGAGGGAGTCTGGATTAAATTCTCAAACAGCCAAAGGAAGTGGTTCTAATTTCTCTCTCAGGATCAGGGCTAGCGCTAGCGGTGAGCCAGTGTGGCACCAGCCCAGGGTGCTGAAGGTTAGGGGTGCCAGAGAGTAGGGCAGGCCAGCCCAGAAGCTGGACCCCATGCTCCCACCTCTCCCCGAGCCAGTCACTTTGCCCCCATGGGCAGAGCAGGCCAGCCCATGGGTTGGACTCTGGTCTCTCATCCAGTCTCTGAACTGGCCCTCTGTGCCTCGAGGGAGGAACAGCCAGCCCAGGGGAGGGGCAAGAAAGCAGAGCCCGGCCTCTGGGCTGGCCTGCACCACCCCTGGGCTGGTTATTCCCCATTCTGGGGGCAGGGAGAGCCAGCCCAGCACAGAGGCCTGGTTCTGCACTCTCATTCACGCCCCCCACTGCCTTTGGCTCCACATTGAAGGCAGTGGGGTGGAGGAAAGCATGGCCATGGGCGACACAAAAGGAAAAGTTGACTCAGGGCACCACAACCCCCTGAGCTGGCCCTGCTGCTTCCCCCTCCCATGGCCAGGGTGGTAAGGGGAAAGGGGCTTTGCCTTGGGGGCCAATTTAAAAGGTGCCATGGAGAAGCCATTGCCCCTGCCGCCTCTGGCTGTGGCAGACAAGTGATACCCCCTGTCGGCTCTGGCTGTGACAGGGGTGGGGGGCACAATCTCCCCTGCTGGTTCTGGCCCCAGCAGAGGGAAACAATTCACCACCATGGCCAGAACTGGCAGGGGCATGACTTCTCTGCTGCAGCCAGAGCCGGCAGCAGGGGAGGGGTCCCTTCTTCCCATTGCAGGAGCACAGGGACCCCCACTGCCAGCTCTGACCACAACATTCCCCCTGCTGGCTCCAGCCAGTGTGGGGAATCACTTCTCTCTTCCGTGGCCAGAACCAGATTAGGCAATCGTGTCCCCCCACGGCAGCCAGAGCCGGCGGGAGGGATAGCTTCCCTGCCATGGCCAGAGGCAGCAGGGGCAATGGATTCCCTGTGTGGCTAGGGGGAAGGGGGGATTGATGCTGTCTTGGTCTGGGGGGACTGTTTATGATTATTTTTCATATTAATATTTCATATTTGCAATGATCCATATGTGATATGCCATGTTTGGTATTAACAGCAAGGCTGTAATCTGCTAGGAATGACTATATGATTTATATGTAGGTATCATATTTGTATTAGAAATTAGGAATCTATTTGTTTTTACATGTGTTCCAAGTGATTTGTTCTTAAGGCACTCCCAGACTGGGCATCTGCAAAACTATTGTTCCTCTTAATGGCCTCCATCAGGGGGGCCCAAGAAGAAACCTGTTTGACCAGTTACCCAGACTGACCATGTGGCCCAACTCCATTTTGATCTGGCAAGGACACTGAGATAAAAGGCAGGGGACCTATCTGCAACCTGCAATCAACACCCTCCTCTGGAACTATTCTTTTGGGACTGAACAAAGGACCGAGACCCACCCAGCTGCTGCTTCTGCTGGGTGCACACCAGAGGAGTGAGGCTAATCTGCTAACTACAGGATCTTCAAGTGTTATACCGAAAAGGGCACCCAGGAGAGCATCCCCTAATAAAAAGAAGAGAGTAGCAGGATCTTATTCGGGGGGGCAAGGCAATATGCCACATTTATTGTAAATAAGTAAGAATAGCAAAAGGCGCATGCGCGCGTGCACACACACACACACACACACACACACACACACACACACACACACAC
>ML682070.1:308297-325114 GCA_007922195.1 Podocnemis expansa | reverse complement strand
CACACACACACACACACACACACACACACACACACACACACACACACACACACACACAGTTCTGCAACCTGGTATGATATAATTACCAGTCCTTTCATGTGTTGCTTGAGCCAACCTAGTGGCCAACTAGGCTGGGCACAAGGAGGGAGCCAGGCCTCTGTCAGTCGCAGTCTGATGCTCCAAGATGACAGTTGCAGAATGAGACCCCAGAGTTTTCATGTTCTCATCCATCTTTTATACTTGGAGGCCTTCATGTAAGTCTATGGGATTTGCTGAGTCATGCAGCCTCAGGGTTCCTGTGAGATCATTGGTCACCAGTCACTTGCAGGCTTGATTGTATTTTGTTCTTTTCTTTCTGGGGTGGCTCCTTCTGTTTGCTTTAATGAGATGTCCACATTGTTCAGCCAGTTAGATGGTACTTATGGTTCATCACGACAGGCTGGCAGTTGAGACTGGCCTCTTCACACACTCCCCCTTCATTCACACATCTTGTTCACACATTTAAAAGAACATACATAGCATATGCTTAAACCAGATTTCATCAAGTAGTCAAAATGGAGTACATTGTTTTAGCAGGAGTTCCAAACTGACAATATGGAGTCTTGTTAGACATTGGTTATAATATCTATTACACAGGGTTACAAAATTATTTTACTTTATGACACTGAAGGACAGATACACAACATTAACTATCATATCCTTTAAAGGTAAATGTAATTCATTATCTGTCTGTCCCCCTACATTATCTGTCTGTGCTCCACACAAGGATTTGCTTTCTATGGACTCTAAATCATTTGTATGTATGTGATTCACTTTGACCCCTTAACATCTCTCATATTTTGTTTGTTTTCCCTTTATATTAAATCTTTAGTTGTAGTCAGTAAAGGTTTGGCTAGCAGCATGGTATTTTGGGTAAGATCCAAGCCTATATTGTTCTGGGCGATGTGGCTGGCCCTTTGGGGTCAGGAGAACCTATTTCTTTAAGAGACCCAGTGGCAAGGGGGGACCACAGGAGCTGATGTGCATAAAGGGGGCAGTTTCTATTTTGTTATGCTTGATGATGACCCGAGTGGGGGAATCAGAAGCATGTTTTGTTGCTGACTGGGAGACTGGTTTAAGTACCACCGGTCAGCGGTTTGGGGGTTTGGTCCCTGTTTTTGAAACATTCAGAAGGTTATCCCAGGAGGCCTGGGTTACAGGGGGGCCAGGCGGGTGGACTGGCAGCGCTGCACCAGGGGAGGTAGTGTAGGGGTCTGCCCCTCCCCTGGGCCAGCCAGCCCCACCTCCCAGTGCAGCGGGGGGGGGGGTAGAGGGTGATTTGCCTGGGCCCAGCCCCCCCCCCCGGGACCACCCTGCCCCAGGGAGGGGGAGGGTGCCCATTTATTGGTTGCAGGTGGTGCCAGAAACCCTAGCACTAGCCCTGCCTGTTTCCTACTCTGTCCAGACGTTGAGTGGCCTGTTTTGGCAATAGCATATAGATCAGTTGCTGCTGTCATACCTATCCGGAAGATGCATCTCCAGATGACATAACTGACTTCACCCTTACAGATGATAAAGCATTAGAGCATGAAACAACTGTTCATGTCACTACTACTCCTCCTCCACCTATCTCTTCAATGCCTTCGGCCTCCTCCCTGGAGCAACCAGACCCAACATCTTCTCTAGTTCCAGCTACTTCCCCAGCACCTGTAAATCACACCACACCAATACCACTTTGCGGTGTGGACACACCAGCAGTTCGCCGTAATCCACCCCAAGACAGAAGGCCTCCTAATCACCTGGATCTTTAGCTAGTGGTGACCCCCTTTTCACAGGGCAGAATGATTGCCTGTGGATTCGCCAGAAACCGGACAGTGTACCTGCATCTCCTAGTTTAGCCTTTATTCTTTCCCAGGGGCAGGGGGCTTTTTCGTTAGAGGGGGAGGAATATGTGGTGTTTTTGACTACCTAGGGTCATTGGAATTATCATAGTGATAAATGGGAAGTTTGTTTAGGTGCGTGGGAAAACTGTCTGCCAGGTTCCCTCTCTCTCTGTTTTTTCAATAAAGATTCCCTACACAGCTCTGAATATGCTGCCTCTCTTTATTGGATTATAATTGCCCCTAAAACTCAACACCCACTGGCCACCAAAAGGCAGCAGGGAGCCATATCCGTTCCCAGCTGCCTGCGGTGGCTGGGGACGGATCCAGCTCCCCACCGCTGCTTGGGGCAACAGGGAGCCGTATCCGTCCACAGCCAGAACCGGAAGCCGCAGCCAGCGCTAAATTTTAAGGGACGCAGGGAACAGACAGATCCAGCAGCAGCAGCAGCTAGGGACAGCTGCGAGTCCTTGCGGGTGGCAAGGAGCTGGAGCCGTCCGCTCCCCCCTCTAAAATCTGGCGCCTGGGGTTTTGCCCCCCTAGTCCCAGCCTACTTACAGCCCTCAGACAGCCGGCCCCCCCAGCGCACATCCGGGTATCAGCTCTGAGCCCGCCCACGCACCTCACGGCAGGGCCACCCCCCCCTTCCGTGAGTGTTTGCGCGCGAGCTGTCTACTCGGGCGCCGAGACTGTGTGCGCCTGCGCTCCGGCGCCTGCGCAGTAGGGAGTAGGGGGCGTGCCCGAGCTCAGCCAGCTGGGGAGAACGCGGAAGCGCTCGGGTTTTGCCTAACGGGGGGGGGGCTGTCGCCATGGCAACCGCAGCTGCTGTCGAGGGGCCGCCGGTACAATTAGCCAAACGTAAGGAGGGAGGCGGGGTGGTGATCCCAGGCCGTCGTATAGGGGGCACGTGGCGCCCCGCAGCTCCCGGCGTCCCGCTGTGGGCAAGGAGCCGGGTCTGTTCCACGATGAAGGGCGGGGGGTGCCTGCCTCCCACCGCCCCGTCTGAGACGGTAACTGCGGCCCAGTAACAGCGGCCGTGGGAGCCTCGCGACCGGCAGCGGCGAGCACCGGGGAGGGAGAATGGGCCAGGTTCGCGCTTGTCGTAGGGGGCGGGGATTGATCGCGGCTAGCCTCTAGAGCAGCCCCACCCGTGGTCACCGTGCTGCGCCAGAGCTATTGACAGGGCCAGAGGGGTTCCTTCGCCCAGGGCACAAGCCTCTTCCAGCCACTTACCAGGTGCCTGGAGTCCCAGTGGGGTCAGTAGCAGGGCCGGCTCTGCTGTGAGGCAGGAGACAGTTCCTAGGGGCACCTGGCCCCCGGAGATCAGGCTGGCTCCCGCCTCTTCAGCTCTTTCCTAGCAGCTCAGGCACTGTTAGTCCACCTGCAACTTAAGTCATAGAGGCAGAATGCACTTTAAATCCTTCTGCAGGCAGACACTGGAGATTTATAGACTTTGGAAAACCCTTTTCAATCTCCATCAATGAGATGGAGGGGGTGCCAAATCAAAATTTGGCTTGGGGTGCCACAAGCCCTTGAGCCGGCCCTGGTCAGTGGGATTTATAAACGAGGAGTCTGGTGGCTCTTTTAAAGACTCACACATTTATTTATCCCTGAGCTTTTGTGGGAGAAAATCCCACTTTATGAGACAATTTTGAAGATGGGGGAACTTACAGAATGGGAGGAAATAAATGCAGGGAAGTATAAGTCGTGGGAACAGTTGCAGAGGCAGCCATATTAGTCTAGTTCAGCAAAACAAGCAAGGAGCCATGTGGCACTTAAAGACTAACCCATTTATTTATCGCGTTAGCTTCAACGCATCTGGTGAAGTGGGATATTTTTCCCACAAAAGCTCATGCAATAAATAAATGGGTTAGTCTTTAAATGCCACAGGACTCTTTGCTTGTTTTTCATAGGATCAGATCACACTGTAACAGCAAATCAAAGCAGTTGTTAAGATTCAAACACCAGGGAACAGCATACAGAGGAAGATGAGATCAAATCACCTGTTGTAATGAGGAAAAAATCCAAAGTCCTTTGTTAGTACTGAAGAGAGACAGGGTCAAATTTACAAATAAATTCTAATTCTGCAGTTTCTCTTTGAAGCCTTGATGTGCTATTCAGTTGTTTGAACACAGCTATCAAAGGCGTAATCAAGAAGATTGAAGTGCTCACCTACTGGCTTGTGTTCCCCCATCTTCAGAGCAACTGAGGAAGTGGGATTTTCTCCCATGAAAGCTCATGCGATAAATAAGTTTATTAGTCTTTAAAAGTGCTGCAGGACTCCTTGTTGCTGAACTAGACTAACATGGCTACCCCTTTAAAACTTGGATTTATGGCATGTCTCAGGATGGAGCTGGGTAAAGACAAGATTAGGAAAAAACAGTGCAGAAGACAGCTAATCCCCAGATAAAGGAAACCAAGGAGAAGGTATTGGTAGGGAAGAACATCACAAAGGGATTTAAAGGAGAAGAGTTTAGTGGACAAGGGCTGGGGGACTGTTGTGGCACGGTCTGATGGGGACATAGAACACAGCTGTCAGTGACCAAAGATGAAAAACAAACAAACAAATAACAGTAGATGCAGCCCACTGAAGCGATCAGACAAAGCTTTTTCCTAAAATCACTGATATCATATCATCTAATCTTTACCTCCCTAATGAAAAGGGGAACTGCACAGGTCTGCTTCTTAAATAGATAAAATACTTACTTATTTAAAGTGCAGCTGTTAAATCAGCCTCATGCTATTTTATAGTTGATTTTATGGATTAATTGTCTTTTAATCTAAAATGCGCAGCATATGCTGAAAAGAAATTATAGAAGGAGCTGTATTATTTTTAGAGACTTGTGTATGTTTTAGTATTTGACTAGCTTTTCCTTATCTCTCTGCTATTCATTCATAACCTGATTAGAGGACCCTGCAGTAGAGACAGCAGAAGAAGCAAAGGAACCAGCAGAAGCTGATATCAATGAGCTTTGTAAGGATATGTTCAATAAAATGGCCACTTACTTATCAGGTGAACTGACAGGTAAGCCCAATGAGGAAACTAATAAACCTGGCTCACATTTAGACAAACTGTTTTTTTTAAAAAAAAAAGATGTTGGTTAGTGTCTTAAGGCTTGTCTACACTGGCACACTCAGGAAAATTAATCTGAATTAACTAAAGGTGTGAATTAAAAGTGGATTGGTTAAACTGCAGTCAGTCCCTATGTGGGCAGAATTAGAGTGGCCTTAATCTGATTTAGCAGGTTTCTCTCTATGCAAGCAGTTACACCATGGCAAACTGGGGTGTGAATCTGCCCTGCACTAGCCTGCCTAGTCTAACTGTCCTTGTGCAACCTGCTGATGTTCGTTAACTGTTCATTGATGTGCTTTAAGCTAGTCCCATCTCAAATACAACTAGAATAGATCAAAAGTGCTGTAGGAAGCTGTTAATGTATGCCAGCAGGGTCACAGGGATCGCAGCAGAGTGCCGTGTGTGGAGACAGAACATCCAAGCATCTGTAGATAAAGCTAAAGAGGACCCCAGATGGATATGACTTTTCATCTTTCAAAAAGTTTTCAGTATGGTACTGGCAAGTGAATCAGACTAACTGTGTCACTTCTGAGAGCTTGTCTATATGAACACTTAATTTGTGGCAAGCTGAGGTGTAAATCTACCTTGCCGCACCCCACTGTGCAGTAAGTGTCCATGTGGACACTACTGCCACATGCTAGGAGTTCCTTAGTGTGCTTTAATCTACTCCCATTTCAAAGTGCTTTCAAACTGAGGCCTTGTTTACACTACAGAGTTAGGTTGATGAAACCGCTGATATAACTCTAAATAACACTAAAATGTGAACGACTGGTGTCACTCGGCTGCTAAGTTGACTTAATAACACCACTTCTGTGAGAGATTCAGTGGTTAGGTCAATACAGTCTCAATGTAGACACTATTGCAGGCATGGCCAAACTGTGGCTCGGGAGCCACATGCAGCTCTTGAATGAAAAAGTGTGTCTCGCAGAAGAACGTCAGCAAATCAATTTAGGAAAGCAGTCCCAGCCTAGGAGTTTTAAATTTCCTGCCCTGAGCATGCTCTGACCGTGCTTGGGAGGGAGTCCTGGCCTGTGCCTAGCTGCACAAGTAAGGGGCCCTGGGGAGGAGAGGGTCAGACCTGAGGAGCCAGACCCAGGGCCTGGGGGTTTAGGAGGAGGTTAGGATGGCGGGGAGAAGCAGTGGCATGGTTGGAATGGCGAAGAGAAGTGGTGGTATGGTCAGGGACGGCAGGCAGAAGCGCAGCATGGTCGGGGACGGTGGGGAGAAGGGCAGAATGGTCAAGATTTTAAAAATCCTGCCACTAGCCTGCAGTCTTCTACATCGAGCAACAGCTAAGTTTTTACTGTATAGGCCTAGTTTTCATGGTAACCTTAAGCAATTAGTAGAGTATGACATTAGTAGGATCTATATTTGTCCTCTTTTTATGATAAAATTAAAGTGTGCAATGAATTTTAAACTTAGTAATTTTGGAGTAGATAAAAGTATATGGCTATATGCCTCTGTTCAGCTCTTGAAGGTTTAATAATCAACTTGTGTGGCTCTTGAGTTCCATAAGTTTGGCCACCCCTGCACTATTGCTTGCCTTGACTGTTGTTACCTTTCAGAAGCTATCCCACAGTGCCTCATGCTGATAGTTAAATTGGTGCAAGCACTCCCGGTGAGGACACACACCACCAACATGAAGAGCATGGTGTGGACATGCAGAAGTGATTTAATTACTGCAGTGGCTATATGTCCACATAACTTAATTGTCTTATTTTTGTAGTGTAGACTTGCCCAAAGTGTTCACATAGCCAAGCCCCCAGAAGCTTACCCAGTTTGCTCTATGGGGGGTGGGAGGGAAGAAGAGACTTTGGCAAGAGGGACCTGGAAACATGCTGCATCTTCGTAAATGAACCAAAGCGGACTTTAAAATCGAGTTGGGCTGCTGTTACAAGAATAACTCACTGCAGTATGTGGGGAAGTAAAGGCCATGTGATGGAGCCACAGCTATCCTATTTAAGACCAGCCCAAAGCTGTGGGAAAGACTCTGGGGAGGGCTTCTACAGGGATGACTGAAATGAGGGAGGTCGCCCCAGTTACGAGTAGCCTGGTAAGGTAAGAGGAAGATCTTGACACCAGGGGAGTTTGGAAGTTAGAGCTAGGAGGCTGACCGCCAGCCAGATAAAGCCCGGAGTGGGACCCAGCTCAGGAAGGAGGACTGGGGACTCCCCAGCCAAGGGGAAGAGAGACACTGAACTAGAGCCACATGGGGGACTGAATAAACTGGACCCTCAAAGGGGTGTGTTTACATTACCTTTGGACTAGTGGTGCAGAATCTGTTTAACAAGCAGGGAAGACTGACTGGTGCCATAAAATGGTCTTTGATCTTGAGGTGGTGGCTGGCCCCATTATGGGGATCTCTGCAACTGCTCCATGAGCAGAGTATGTGGTGTGTGCATGCCACAGGGCCAACACCCATGAAGAATGTGGAAACGGGTTGCTGCTCTCATTAGCTTCAGAAGAAAGGATAGAAATTTCAGTTTCAAGGGTGTTGGCTCAGCAGCATCGTCAGCGTTATCTAAGTTGCAGTAGTGTTAAAGTTTTAGGTCAGAAGTAGTAACCTGTTGTCGACAGACCACACTATTTGTCCAAAGTACAGCATATCAGCAGACTTTGAAAGATTCTGTCATTTTGTAATCCCTGTGGCCTGGCCTTGGTTCAGCAAGGCACTTAACAACTTCTGTCTTATGTACTTATCTGGCCTCCATTCTTGTAATATCTGAGCATCTCAGTCTTTCATGTATTTATCCTCCTAGTACCCCCATGAGGTTGGGTAGCTATTATCTGTATTTTGCAATGAGGGAATTAATTGAGACCCTAGTTGGGACCCCAAGTCCAAAGTTAATGCTCTAGCCACTGGACTTTCCTTCCTTTCTAATGGTGCTTTGTTGTCTTGGAGCCTGTGTAAAAGATGACAGCAGTCAGGTTAACACAAAAGTCTTAATGCCTATGGTTTTGAGTTTTCTAGCTTTTTCTTATTATTTTTCTCTACAAAAATGCAAAACCAAAAAACAATGCAATGAGTTGTCTGGTGTCTTAATCCTTGACCCTGCAAGCTGTTGTATACATGCCTGTATGAAGGCACATTGACTTTGTGGGGCATGCAGTTCAGCTTTCAGGATCAAGGCCTTTAGGTCTTTAAGTAGACACATCTGTCTGCCAGAACAATAAGTTTTGTAGAAATCTATTAAATGGGCCCTTGTTTTTCACTGAATATGCTACCATATTTATTCTCCAGTCCATTTGATGTTCTAGTTTGCAGCATCTGATTCCTTCATTTTTAGAGTACATCCTGCTCAGAGCTGTTCTCAGCTGTGGTCAAGTATCCCCTTGAAATCTTCCACTCTGAGCAGTAAGTGCATAGATTCCAAATGCTCCCAATTCTTTCTGTAAAGATGTACTTTATTATTTATTTATTTATTTATTCATTTTTATAAAGCCACCAGTGAAGACTACGAACTCCTGGAAAACATGAACAAGCTGACTAGCTTGAAGTATCTGGAAATGAAAGATATTGCTGTAAACATTAGTCGAAACTTGAAGGACTTAAATCAAAAATGTAAGTAAAAACAACTGAGGAATGAATATAGAAAATCGATGTTACACAATAAACAAACCATCTAGGGGCTTATAGTTTACACTCCCATGAATGTCTGAAGAAGAAAAGGGTCTGTAAAGGTTGTATCAGCCTAGAATACATGGTAGGTCTAGAGTAAATTTTATTTGAAGTTCATGGGTTAAATTTACTGGTTTTCTTTGAATAGTACGAACGCTTGTCCCTTTGCTTTTTTGTGGGCTAGACGAAGGATGGTTTGTTAATTAGTCTGCAGAAGTGGTACCAGGAAACCTGGACTGTAGTCCCAGCTCATTGAGAGTCCCACTGTGGCCTTGACCAAGTTAGTGTCTGAGCCAACTTGAAGTCAGTGGAAAAACTCTAGGGATTTTGTGGGGGGAGTTTGTTCAGATCCATAAGTAGTGTTCATCAGTGTCTCCATCTCTACATTAGATACAGTAATCTTTACATCCAGGGTGGCATGGGGATCAAGAGGTTTAATCCACCCCAGTAGTTTGCCCTTCCTTAATATTATTTTCCCAACTATTTATTCAGCTACTTAGCTTACACACAGGAGAAGGTAAAGGAAAAAATTTAAGATGTGAGTAAATTAAATCATGATTTGAAACCTAAAGGAAACTGCATTGTAGCAATATGGGCAATTTGTGTCATCATTGTAAATATCCCAGCCCAAGATATTTATTTATCTGCCACTAAAGAGTTCTAATACATTTTAAAATTCTTATTCTATTCAGTACCTGTTTCTGTAAGAGTGAAAGTTTCTTTCTAAGATCAGGTTGACTCTCAAGGAAGCATTAGTGGATCTTCTACACCTGTGTTTTTGTAACAGCTACGTACCTTCCATCATGGATATGGGTCGTGCCAATGAAATGTACATGCAGTCCTGTTTGGGGGTGGGGGTGGGGGGTAGTCCTGTGGCACTTTTAAAGACAAACAGATTTATCACATGAGCTTTCATGGGAGAAAATGCAACTTCATCAGATTCTTGAAGATGCATCAAACATCTGACAATGTGGGATTTTCTCCCTTGAAAGCTCATGCAATAAGTAAATTTTTTAGGCTTTAAAACAGGCCTTGACAAATAATACTTTTTTGGTTGCCATGGCATCCAGTTTTAACAGCCTGTTACCTGACTCCGCTGCAGAAATTTTATGGAGGAGCATTCTCTTGTGACCAAAAGTAAAATTGCTGGCATCTAGCTCTGATTCAGTTTTGTCCACCCCTGCTTTAAAGGTGGCACAGGACTCCTTGTTTGCTTTGCTGATCTATACTAACACAATTACCCCTTTGGATCTTGTTTTCCAAACACTGTAGAGCTTTGCAATTCCTCAGTGCATATACTGAATCAATCTTGCTAGGTTATTCCTTGAAGCTTGACATTTATTGGATATGTGTGTAAAGTGAGTGGTGGACATTGTGAGTGAGCTAAATAAGTGTTTGTTTCATTTTTATAACTGGGCTAGTTACACTGTATGTTTGCTTTCAGCAGGTTAGAAACTGATTTAGAATTAAAAAAAAAAATACTTGTATTGTTTTAATCCCCACCGGATGGGGTTTGTTTTTATTTTTTGGTGGTGAGTTTGAGAATAATTTTTTACATTATACTTGAAAATCCATCTCTACATACTTGTAAATATTCTGTCCACACAATGTTCTGAGAAGCTCTTTGTTTCAGGTCTGAATCATTCCCTTTCAGTGCGTTAGTAAGAATTGACTGGTCTGGTTTCCCCTCTTTTTGAAGATGCTGGTCTTCAGCCGTACCTGGAACAAATCAATCTAATTGAAGAGCAGGTTGCAGCTCTTGAACAGGCAGCTTACAAGCTGGATGCCTATTCGAAAAAACTTGGTAACTATTTTCCTGTCTGGTTGCCATTGAGCAAGGTAGCCTGTTGTACAATGTACCTGGAAGAAGCCAGGAGTAATTTTCATAAAGGGTTTGACTAGTCAGTGTTGTAACTTTGAAAATGCAGCATGTGATTGTCCTGCTTTCAGGAAACTGAGTAACAGAAGTACATTAGGAATGGTAAAAAGTCTTTTATCACATGGCTATATTAGGCGTACCTGGCTTTGCATGGAGGCTGACTACTGAGTAGGTATTGTTCCACCATAATTAACACCACCTGATTCTGCAAGGCACAGTGATGAATCAGGTATCTAGTGCCTAAAGATGCAGATGGGTCGTCTTAGAAATTCCACCAGGCATCTAAGTATATTATGTGCACAAATCCCGTTGATTTCACTGGGAGCTAGGCCCCTAGAGGTATTTTTAAAAGCAGCTCTTTGCTAGTATAAACACACCTCTAAACAGCTGAAGAACTGCCCCACGGGTTTCTTGTGACTGTGAAGACAAGGAGTCTAGGATATGCATCATTCCACAGGAGTGGATCCTTTAGTTTACCTACTAGTTCTAACAATCATTGTCTTTCTTCTGCAGAAGCAAAGTACAAAAAACTGGAGAAACGATGAAAGTCTACCCCCAAAGGATGCTTTTTCGTAAAATAAAAGAATTTTTTGGAGGATTGGGTCATGACTCAGATTGACTCGTAAAATTCCTAAGGTGTTAACTGCACAAAACATACAAGCTGTTACATCTGGAAGAGCAGTGTAGCCAGGATGCTGTAGCTAAGGAAATCATTGAAGCAAACATCAGACTAGTAATGTTGCTATGTGTTTGTTCCTTCTGAGGCTTAGAGAACCTTCCCTTTTGTCAGGAACGTGCTCTTTTACTGACCCTCTTATTGAGCTGCAGTGAAATGCTGAAATCTGCACTAAGCACCTATAAGACAGAGTGCCACATGACCTTGTAGAAAACCACCTTCACCTAGCCTGCCGATACATTCTCCTCTACAGCTGCAGGACCTGAAAGACCCCTTGTTCTACTGCTTCCTTTATCTCACTTAGAGCCTTGTGTCTAGCATAAATACCCTTTCCATCTGTTCTGTTTTCAGAGTTGTGAGCATGGCGTTGGATCCTGTTAAACTTTTCTTGCTATCCAGTTTTCTAGTTGCAGTGGGGAAAATAGTTGTAGCTTTACAGTGAAACTTCTCTCCATTGCAGATGTCTTCAAACTCAGATTTTGTCGCTGAAAACTAATTCCTATGCTTTATGCAGTTTTGCCTACTTACAGTAACTGAGAACAGAGGCTGTGACCCAGGCCTCCTGGAATAACCTTCTGAATGTGCCAAAATCAGGGCAAGCTGCCAAACCCCCAAATCACTGACGAGTGGTAAACTAGTCTCCCAGTCAGTAACAAGACATGCTCCTGATTCCCCCACTCTGGTCATCATGGAGCATAACAAAATAGAAGCAGCCCGCTTACTGTGCATCAGTTCCTAAGGTCCCCTCTAGCCACTGGGTCTCTTTACGAAATAGGTTCTCCCGACCCCAAAGGGCCAGCCACATCACCCAGAACAATATAGGCTTGCATCTTACCCAAAATACCGCACTACCAGCCAATGTTCCCTCTAAGGTTTGACGGCTTGTATGCAAAACTTTGAACCCGTGTGCAAAACTTTTTCTGAATAAAATTTTTGTGCAACTCCACGTGATGGAAATTATTGAAAAATATAGAACAATGAAAAATTAATAAGTTATTTAAATTGTTTTTATTAATAATTTGAATGTATTCTATGCTTATGTGACATTTTGTCTCATCAATTCTTCAGTCCTGTTTGTCTGCCTTTGTCAGTTTTCCAAAATGAATAAGCACATAAAAAAGTTAAAGTGAAAGCAATTAACTTGCCTCTCATTTTTCATTTTGCACAGCAGCCCATTTTACAATTTAAAAAAATGGTCCTAAATTGTTCCTAGCCAGTTCAGATGTGACCCTTTATTTGTTTTACTTAATTGGTCACTATTAGTAATCTTGATCACAGTATACTTTTTCCTTCATTTTATTAGTGTTTGCTATATATTTTTTTTTCCCAGTTTAACCCTTCCCTAAGGAGCAACAGGCCAAAAGGTAAAAAACCCAACCCAGGGCTTGACCCTGTGATCACAAATCTGTTGTTCTACCAACTGAGCTACAGGCATTCTATATAGAAAAACTTCTGGGCATAAAGGATAACTGTGTACTCCACTGCCCCTTGATCCCCCCCCCGCTCTTTATTCCGTGTGTGCATCTGTGCAGCAAACTCTTAACATCTGGACAATTACCTATTTTTGGAATGCCTGAGGGAGGAAGGACATGAAGGTAAGAAGGAGCCCTTCGATAGCTAGCAACTCCCCCCAGCCAATCCTCAGTGGGGCTTCAGGCCTGCCCCCTGCCCATCTTCAGCTGCTCTCCCAGCCTGCCCCCTCCCCCAGTTGATCCTTGGCCATGGTTTAGGCCTGTCCCCCCCCCCCCCCCACATCCAATCCTCAACCACTTTGCCAGACTAGGGCTACCGGATACCAAAGCATGGAAAGGAGGACAGGGAAGTACAAAAAGGAGGATGTTGGAGGACACACACACATCTGGGGCTCCGCCTGGGCCCCCTTCATCCACCCAGCCAATGCCCCCCCCCCAAATGCTTGCCCCATTGATCACCCAACTCCAGGGAAATCTGTCTAGCCCCTAGTTACAGCGTGAGATTAATTGCAAAAACAGAGGCTCAAGAATATCAAATGAATGGCTTAAGTATTTTTCCTCTTCACATTAAAGTAACCATAAAGCCAACCACTTTAAGGAGTCATAAAACTAAGTATTTAATGCTTATATCAAGGTGGAAGGAGAATCATACTGCAGAACTCCTATCCAGACTGATGTTTTTACATTGTGAGTTGCAAACGGAAGCACACCTCCAATAAATTTAATGTAGTAATTATGGACAAGATTAAAATCAGTTTTAACACAGTAAGTTCCTTCACAGAATTCACTCATTGTTTGACACACAGAGGGATGGGCCCTTGACTACATG
Source organism: Podocnemis expansa (assembly GCA_007922195.1). Lineage (NCBI taxonomy): Eukaryota > Metazoa > Chordata > Testudines > Podocnemididae > Podocnemis > Podocnemis expansa. Next base: position 311,707 of record ML682070.1, on the reverse strand, counting down.
AAGTCTAACAGAATTTGAGGTGTTGGCTTCTAAAGGAAAAGTAATCTCTGTTAGCAGTATTCTCCCCATGACTTGAAATTAGGGGTGTGATGCAGGGGGATGTCTGGGGAGTATAGGGGGTGCTCAGTCATTTGCTCTAACGCTGTTACTAGCCGACAACTGGGGGGCACAGGCGGAGTGTACAGAAATCCCTGTCTAGCCTCAGTTCTGAGCCTCACTGTGTAGTATTTAAAAAAAATCACAGACATGCTCTTTAGATTTTATACACACAGGAAAGGAGAAATCAGAAAAAATAAGAGCTGCCGGTTTTTATGTGCAGATCTGCCTGAAACATAACCTTTTACCTAAAATGCAAATTTCTGGAAACATCATATCCTACTATGTCTGCCATAAACCACAGATGGATATATATCTATTTTATGACCGTTGACATTTTGTTTGCTTTTATGTGAAATACACATCAAATGGGGGGTGGGGGGGCAGAGTAGATGTTTGTTACTATCAAATCCTCTACCCAAAAGGACAGCACCTATTCTTGAATGCAATGATCAGTTTTTTCCTAAATATACCAAAATAAGAATAAGCATAGAGTATATAGGCAAAAGCAAGCTGCTTGTTTTCTATGATTTGATAAACTAACAAAGGGACAAATATTGCAATCCTTACTCCATCAAATTTCGCACTGACTTCATTTAAACTATAGGATCAGGCCCAGCCCAGCAGCTACTTTAGAATGGATAATACTTGCACATCTGTGTATCTTACTAAAATTTAAGGACACATCTATAGTGGACTAATCTCTTCTTGGAAAGGAGAAACAAACTGAAAAAAATCACACTGGGAAAAGGAAAATCTTACAGATTCAAACCTCCTCACAATCAAAAGTGAACTTTGTTGGACCTCTAAACAAAAGATTTGTTGTCAAAAGCCAAGATTCATTAGCAGGAATAAAGAGCTGGCTTAGCCCAGCCATTAGGGAAACAACCGTCCCCAGAAACTTTAAGCCAAGCAGGGCAGCAAAGCAGAAAGCAAAGAAGCAGTCACAGGTTTCTCTCTGGGCACTTCAGAGACCCCATCAAGGTGAAGAAAAGCCCCAACCCCTCCAAAAAATAAGATCAAACCTCCCCCCAAAATCAGCTGTAGGGAAAGGGGAGAAGACCTGAGCTGGAGCCTGGAAAGAACACCAGGGTGAGGAGCCGAAGCAACAAAACAAAGTGAAACCACTTCCAATACTGCAGCTGGAATGCCTGGAGCACGGAGCAGGGCAGGACAAAGAGGAGGAGTCTTAAAGTGATACAGACTCCTGGTTTTCTGTGGTAACCCTGAGCCTGACCAGCTCCCAGCCAATCTTCAGGGGCTCTGCTGCCCCCTCCCCAGCTGCTCTGCTGGCCTGGCCCCGCTCCCCACTTTGACAGCCTGGGGCTGCCCGGCCCCTCCTCCCCCAGCTGCTCAGCTGATCCTCTCCCAGGCTGGCCCCGCCCCCACTCCCCTGGCTGAGCCTCAGCACCTCCGCCTGCCTCTCTCTCCCCGTGCACTGGGACTGGAAACCCCTGCGCGGGGAGGGGTTTCTAACGTGCGCGGCCGCGCTGCCGCACACGTTAGAGGGAACAGTGCTACCAGCCAGTCCTTTAGTAACTACAACTAAAGGTTTAATATAAAAAGAAAACAAGCTACATATGTGAGATGTCAAAGTGAATCACATACATACAAATGATTTGGAGTCCATAGAAAACAAATCCTTGAAGATCCTGTAGTCTGCAGATTATTCCCACTCCTTTGGTGTGCACCCAGCAGCAGCTGAGTGGGTCTCAGTCCTTTGTTCAGTCCCAGAAGAATAATTCCAGAGGCAGGTGTTGGTTGCAGACAGACTGGAGACTAATGACTAAAGACAAAATGGAGAATGGGTTATGGCCTTTTATCTCAGAGTCTTTGCCAGATCAAAATGGAGGTGGCCCACATGGTCAGTCAAGGTAACTAGTCAAACAGGTTTCCTCTTTGGTCCACTGTAGCTGGGAGTCCCCTCCTGATGGGCCATTAACAGGACAATAGATTGCAGGGACCCAGTCTGGGATTGCCTCAGCTCAAACAACTTGGACAACACATAAGACAAATAAGATTCCTAGATTCTAAGACAAATATGATAGCTACATATAAATCATATAACCATTCCTAGCATATTACAACATTCCAAGTGATACCAAACATGGCATATCACATATGGATTATTACAAATGTGAAAAATAATCATAAACAGTCCCCTAGACCCAGACAGCATCTCAGAGGCATCTAACAGTCATTGAGTATTTGGAGATCACAGGAGAAAATGATATTCAAGACTAACTCTGTACCTTGATGAAATTCTTTGAAAGTGGAATCGGCTACTTTTGGGAAAAAAAGCACTTATTTGGGAATACATTTGTTGAAAATCTTATCCCAGAATAACTCCATGTGTAGTTTTTGGAAGTTTTTAAGCGCAGGTTAGACAAACACCTGTCAGGGATGGTTTAAGAGGGTACTTGGTCCTGCCAGGAGTGAAGGGGATTGGACTTGATGACCTTTCCTGCTCCCTTCCAGTTTCTATGATTCTGTGTAGACAAACAGTAAGTAAACATGATGGGCTAGAAAAGCCAAGATCTTGTGTTATGAAAATGTGTGGTGATTCATAATTGGTTTCATTGATTGGTTTCTCCTAACCCCACTGTCTTCACTCCACCGCATCAGACCATTCCTAATACACAGTTACCACTTTGGAACTTGTTCCTAATACTCAGTATCTTATGTAAATGAGTTGTACTGATTGCCCTGCAGGTTATAGTGCTTCTCATTTATCTGCCCTTTAGTTATCTAAAAGCATACTTTCAATGGATGGAGCACCATTAAATAGTTTATGGTATCACTGCTACCTATTATAGGTGCTAGTTTGGAACCAAAGGCTCTTGTCAAAGAAAACAGCTGAACCCAACTTTGAGTGCAAATCAAACAGCTAATAGAACTTTATTCACACTGCAGTGGGGAGAGCAGATAAGATGTTGGTCTCCACCCCGAGATGCATTACGGAAACTTTTATAGCTTAACAGCTATATTAACATACATGCATATACATAGGTAGATGTAACAAGACCTAACATTCTCTAATTGGTACAAACCAATATCAGTTCCCTAAAAGGAATCGGGGTCAAAAGGGAAAAATCTCATATAACAGTCAAGAGAAACAGTATTACAAGTTAGCACAATCTAGGCAGGTTTAATAATAAGTCAAGGATGTCAGCACAACATGTGGAGAGGGAAAAACAAGGACATGGTAGGCTGGCACAGAGAGGTATTGATTACATTCTTTAGGTCTGCAGTTCTTTACCATATCATAGGACAAGTGTAAAATCCTGCACTTGGGACGAAAAAACCCCATGTAC
>ML682070.1:246503-258297 GCA_007922195.1 Podocnemis expansa | reverse complement strand
TTGTGGGGTCCCTTCCAACCCTATGATTCTATGATTCTATGATCTCTAATGGCACTGTTATTTGTCTTAGAGTGCATTCCTTCTAACTCCTCTCTCTTTCAGGCCTGTTAAACCATTCATGTCTCAACCTGGTCAGTTCTCAGTTAAATTCTTTCACACTCTTACCTGAAAATAAGTGATTACATTTGTAACATGATAAGAGCCTTGCAAGTGAAAGGCAGATGCACTTACAGTACCATCAATTAATGAGTTTTTAGTGAGGTGGTTAGAGGGCAGACTAAACTTTAGGACACACAGTCTTATAAAATAAACTTGCCTCTTTGTTACATTTGTTAGTTTCTTGTTGCGCTCTTCCTATGAAACTATTTGATCCTGGATGTTCTGTGTGTTCTCTAAGGGGAATTAATCAAGTCATGTTCAGTCTATAACTAACCAAAGGGAATTCATATCCAAACTGGATAGCTTTGGACTGGGTTTGAATGGAGATCTTGAATTGCTGGGTCATTACAAAAGTTGATTGCCTCCCAACTACTCTTCTCAGCTCTTGTTAACAGCTCTGGTCCACTGTCTGAAGCAAAACAGCGTGGTTACTTTGGAGACCTAGATTAGCCCTCTATCCCTCTGGATCTGTTTGAATTAACATTGTGGCCCACCATTCTCTAGCTATATAATTACAGTTTACATGCTATTTGTTCCCACTTCATGTATCTCATAAAGTGGGATTATGGCTACAGAAGCTTGTGATTAAAAAAAATAATAATAAAAGGAAAAGCTTGTTAATCTTTAAAACGTTCCACAAGTGCCACAGGATTTCTTGTATAACCAAAGGATTATGGGCCTAGCACCAGGGTTGGCAACCTGAAAGATGAGAGCCATTTTAAAAAAAATCCTTCAATACAAAACTGTTTTGAGATCTGCAGTGGTGTAGTCTGGTGAGGAAGGAGGAGGGGAGAAGCAGGGCATGCTGCAAGGGGAACAGCTAAAGAGGCAACCCCTTGCCTAGCACAAGGGGAAGGGGCGGCTCAAGCCCTGCTATGTTACCCTAAGTCTCTATAGTGTAAGAGCATAGTATCAGTTGTGGCAGAGTATCACCCGTGGAGAAAAGTGTGCATTTCACTCTAGTGATGATGGATTTCTTCAATATGTAGCTAATAAAGTGGTTGACACTTGGTCTTGCTCATGTAATTTGCTTTGGAACACATGTTCAAATTAGGAACAGAGGACTTAAGTTTGCACTGAAGGTTTTTCATCTTGAGGCAGAAATGGGCTTGCTAGAAGAATGGTGAGTGAGGGTAATGGAAACTCTCTAACTTTGCAGGGCTAGGATTCTTTATAACAATCTTGCATGTAAAATGAAAATGAAAGCACACACATCATATAAAGATTGATGTGGTTTTAAGCAGGTCCTTGTACCGTGGAAGGGGTTAATGCCTCCATGATAAATCCCCAGAGCAAATGGATCTGTGACATCCCTTTGGTCCTACTCCTTCAGCAAAATACAAGTAACAGTGAGGAGTGGAAGGCATGAGTTGGTTTTAAGTCCATTCCCTGTGGCTTGATAGTGCTAGTCTCTCTTCCCACTGTTAAGCTGCATACTTTATCCCAGGGGTGGCCAAACTTACAGAACTCAAGAGCTGCATAAGTCAATTATTAAACCTTTAAGAGCCTCCCTGAGGCATATAACCACATATTTTTACCTACTCCAAAATTACTAAGCTTAAAATTCATTGCACACTTTAATTTTATCATAAAAACAGGACAAATATTGATCCACTAATGTCAGATTCTAATAATTATTTAAGATTACCATGAAACTAGGCCTATACAGTAAAAATTTAGCTGTTGCTAGATGTAGAACACTACAGGCTTGTGGCAAGTTTTTTTTTTTTTTTAATTTGGGCAGTAAATTGACAATGCAGTAAGTAAAAGCTGTCTCAGATGCTGCTGATCTCTAAGTATTGCACCATGGGGGATTTGATAGCAACCTTCAACTACTTGAAGGGATGCTCTAAGGAAGATGGAGCTCGACTGTTCTCGGTAGTAATGGAGGACAGAACGAGAAGCAATGGTCTCAAGTTGCAGTTAGGGAGGTCGAGGCTGGATATTAGGAAAAACTTTTTTACCAGGAGAGTGGTGAAGTCTTGGAATGAGCTGCCGAGGGACGTGGTGGAGTCTCCATCTTTAGAGGTGTTTAAGGCCCGGCTGGACAAAACCCTGACTGGGATGGTTTAAGTGGGAGTGGTCCTGCCTCTGGCAGGGGGTTGGACTAGATGACCTATGAGGTCCCTTCCAACCCTATGATTCTATGTTTTGAATTTCATTGTGGAATATGATGCTTCACAGCAGTACATTAGGCCAAAAATTGAAAGTAATTTACATTTGTTTTATACTTTTCTCCTTAGTATTTTCATTTCTTAGTATTCCACATCATGTTTAGGACCTGTAAAACATGATTTTAACAACAAGTTAGCTGCATTAGGGCCTATGAGAAAATCTAAACATGCTATGGCTTTTCTGACCATGTCACACTTCTCTCCCCCACCCCTCTTGCCACTTCCCTGCCATCTCTTACCAGGCTGCTCCTTCTTGCTCTTGCCAACCATGCCGCATTTCTGCCCCTACCCCACCCCAGCCCTGACCATGCCCCTGCTTCCCTGTCAACATTTCTGCCAGTAACCTTGTTCACTAAAGTACTCATGGACAGTGAAGACAAAAGGTCTGAGGACTCAGACAAATTTTAAGATGAGGAGTAGTAGTAAGGGAAAACACTGCTCATCTTAATCCTGTGAAGAGATGCACACAGGGACACCTTTTCAACTGTTCAGAATCACAACAGATCAATGAGAATTTAGGGGGACATAAAGTGCAAGATCAGAGCCTGTTTCATTAAGTGCTTTGGAGTCCATGCACAGAAGATACTAGCGAAAAAAATCCCAGTGAGTTTATTCAGTTTGGGGTCAGGCCCTCTATGTATAAATTCTAAATATCATTATTTGGTTTTTATAATACAAAGTAAAATCTTTATTGGTGAGAGATTTTTTTCCCAGAAAGTTTAACACAATTTTCCATCCTCAGCCCTTCACAACAAATTACTCTTTTCTAATGGGCTCAGATACCCATAGAGTCATTCATGAAGATGGCACTGAAATATAAATAGATTGACTATACAACAGAGAAGAATTAATACACATTGAATGCTATTTAATCAGTAGAAGTATAGTGCTGCTATTGAACTTTGCTGTGAATGTAAATTATCTTGGTAATTGACTTAGTTATATTAATTAAAATTTTCTCATAAAATAAATGTACTAGCAGATTCTTCTGCAAACAGATGACATACTGATGTCTCAGGCACACTTGTTCGATGGACTTAAGGAATTTTTTTTTTCTAAAGCCAGTTTTCAGTAGTGGTGGTCTATCCCAAGTCTAAATCATTTTGCATGCTGAACGTGAAACATGATCCATAATAAGTACTTGTAACATTCTTTAAATTAATAGAGGGTTTTTTTTTAGTAACCTTTTGACAGTAGTTAGTGGTTTTGGATGCAACACATGTCAATTTTCTGTCATTTCTGATGATTCTTATTTCTCAAAATAGAGATACAAGAAATAATTTTGCAGTATATTACAATATCTGGAAATGTCAGGTGATTTTTTAAAAAGAAAATTTACAATTGCTTTTCAGGTTTAAATTGCTAATCATGTATCTGTAGTTCATTGTAGACTTGTTCTTGATCAATTTATGTTGCCAGTTTTAAAAATTTACCCAGAAATCAAAAAAAAGAGAAGCATTTAAAAAGAGTCATGCACTGATGTAATTAAAGACTATCAATGTACACAGACAAGGAGGGTAGAATTAATATTGTGGGGGTAAACTGTAGAATCTGATATTTACTTAGGTGCTCATCTTTGCACCTAACTGAGGACATAGCTTTTCCCTGTGGGCTCTCACAATGCTGCCCCTCCCCTCCTGGCTCTTGCCACGCTGCTTTTTCCTGCAGGTCTCACAATGCTACTCCTCTGCTCCCGGCTCTTACCATGCCACTGCCTCTCTGCTGTCCCCAGCCATGGCAAATTCCTCACCCTTGTCTCCTGCCATGGTGCCCTTCCCTGCTGTGCTCCTCTGGGAGCCACAGTTTGGCCAGCTCACCCAGTCCCTGGCATTGGGGGTGGGGTGGGCAGCAGTGCAGCCCTGCAAGGACCTGGGTGGTTGCCCCTTTCTCCTTACCCTAAAGATGGCCTTGCCTGGAAGGGGACAGCAAACAGGGGAGTTTGCAAGGGAAGGAGTTGGTACCAGGTGCGTCCTATTGAAGGATCCCGGGGAGGTGGGTGGGCGCAAGCCCACCCACTTCAAAAGCCCTTCCCCCAGCCTAAGGGGGAAGTGGCACTAAACGGGACTTCAAAAGAGTCCGGGGGACAACGAAAGAGAAAACAGGGACGGGTGTGAAGGTCACAGGTTCAAAACTAGGGTTTCAGAAGGGGATACCGAGCAGAGAACCCTGGACAGCACCCACTGCTCCCGAAAGGTGTCAAGGGAGCCAGCGGACGCCGCCCAGAGGAACTCTGCCCGGAGACGTGCACGGACGAGGGAGCGGAAATAGGCCCCACAGTCGCAGGACCCCCCTGCCAACCTCCTCTCCCGAGTTTTATAGGTGGCCACTTTCGCGTAAGCCAAGAGGAGGTTGGCGAGGAGGTCCTGCGACTTGGTGGGGCCGCGGATGGGGAGTGCATAAAGGTACATGTGTGGGGAAAAGTGCAGCCAGAACCTCAAGAGGAGGTTCTGGAGGAGCCGGAAAAGGGGGTGCAACCTGGCGCAGTCTAAATAGACGTGCGCCAGGGTCTCCCTCACACTGCAAAAGGGGCAGGTGTTGGGGCGAGGGGTGAACCGCGCCAAGAACATGCCCGTGCTCACGGCTCCATTGAGGAGCCGCCAACTGATGTCCCCGGTGGGCCTTGGAGTGAGGGTGGCATACAGACTGGCCCACCGGGGTTCCTCGCCCACTGCGGGTGGAATCAGGTCCCGCCACTTTGTATCAGGGCGGGACGCTAGGGCGAGGAAATGGATGGTATGGAGCACGAGCGTGTAGAGATGTTTACGGGGCGCGGTTCGGAAAGAGGCCGGCTGCAGGTCTAGCAGCCAGCTCGGGGTATGGGGCGGGGATGGCCGGGGGGGCTGATGGGGCCGAGGCCCGATCAAGAGTTCTGGAGGGCCAGGGCTAAAAGGGGGGCGGGGAGTACCCTCTCGCAGGACCCGCCTGAGGTAAGCCCGAGCAGCAGGAGGCAAAGCAGCCCTCACCTCCTGGAGTAGGCGCCGGGGGGTATGAGGGGTGGAGAGCCCCATGCGCCGAGCCAGCTCATGGGGATCCACCCAGTCCCCCCGGGCATAGTCCAGGAGATCTCCAACCTGGGTGACACCTGCCATGACCAACCTCCACCTCACGGAGGGGGCCTCCGCCACCTGCACACCGAGATGGAGGTTGTGTAGCAGGGGCTCCGCGAGGAGGTCCTCCCCCTCGGTGGGTATAACCGACCTGGAGGCTGCAAAGAGCCTCCAGGTCCGGAGGAGGTCATGGTAGAAGGCCGGCAGCTCAGAGACGTCTCGCGGAGCATGTCTCAGGTCGAGATAAAAGAGCTGCCGGTCGTATTGGAGCCCTTGGTAGCGGCGGAGGAAGGTACGCGCCAAGTGGCTCCATGCCGGACTACCTGCACCATAAAGGAGTCTCTGCAGGGCCTGGAGGCGGAAGGTGTGGACCTGGCTGCAGACGCAGCACAGGCCCTGCCCCCCTTCCTCCGGGGAAGGCTCAGAGTCCCTGCAGAGACCCAATGCAGTCCTGGCCAGAAGAACTCCAGAATTGTCTTCTGGAGGCTGTCCAGGAAGCCCGGGGGTGGGCTCAGGGTGTTGAGCCGGTGCCAGAGCATGGACAGGACGAGCTGGTTGATGACCAGTGCCCGTCCCCGAAGGGAGAGGCACCGCAGCAGTCCTGTCCAGCTCCGGAGCCGGTCAGCAACCCTGCCCTCTAATTCATGCCAGTTCTCCCCCGGGGAGGGATGGGTGGCAGAAAGGTAAACGCCCAGATAGCGCAGCGGACCTGCGCTCCACCGGATGGCCTGAAGCGTGGGTGGGAGGGAGCCGACCGGCCACCCGGCCCCTACCATCAGGCCAGAGCTCTTGACCCAGTTGACCCGGGCGGAGGAGGCTGCCGAGTAGATGGCCTGACAAGCCTCCAACCGCACCAGGTCGCCCGGGTCCTGGACCGCGAGGAGTACGTCATCGGCGTATACCGACAAGACCAGCCGCAGCTCTGACTAAGGGAGCACCAACCCTGTCAGCCTCCGACAGAGGAGACAGAGGAAGGGCTCGATGGCCAGAGCGTACAGCTGGCCCGACAGCGGACAGCCTTGACGCACTCCTCGCCCGAAGCTGACAGGCTCGGTCAGGGTCCAGTTGAGCTTGACCAGACACTCCGCCGAGGCGTACAGCACCTGGAGAAACCCCACAAACCGGGGCCCGAAGCCAAACGCCCGCAGGGTGCCAAGGAGATACCCGTGGTCCATCCTGTCGAACGCTTTCTCCTGGTCCAGGGCCAGGAGGGCAAACGACAGACCATCCCTACACCCGAGCTCTAAGAGATCCCGGACCTGGTAGAGGTTGCTAAAGATGGAACGGCCCAGGACGGTGTAGGTGTCGTCGGGATGGATCACGTCCTGCAGCAAGGACCCCAGGCGCAGCGAGATGGCCTTGGCTACTATTTTGTAGTCCGTGCTGAGGAGTGAGACGGGACACCAGTTCCGAAGATCCCGGAGGTCCCTCTTCTTGGGCAGCAGGGCCAACACCGCCTGCCAGCAAGAGAGGGGGAGCTCTCCGCTCTCCTCGGACTTGGGCCAGACGACGGCGAGGTCCGGGCCAAGGGCGTCCCAGAACACACGGTAGAACTCCACGGTCAGCCCGTCCATGCCCGGAGATTTGTTATTGGGCATGAGACGTAGGGCTTCCGAGAACTCGGCTAGAGTGAGAGGCAGCTCCAGCCGGTCCCGGGCACCCTCGCTGACCGTGGGAAGTTCATTCCAGAGCACCCTGCAGGCGTTAGGGTCGGTCGGATCCGGGGAGAAAAGACCGGCGTACAAGGCCCTGGCCCTTCCACGCATCTCCTCCGGATCCATGAGGGGGGTGCCGTCCTCCGCCAAGAGGCAGGTGACATGCTTTTTAGCCCCCCTCCGTTTCTCCAGGGCATAGAAGAAGCGGGAGCCGCGATCCATCTCCCGAAGGAGCTGGATGCGGGATCGAACGAAGGCACCCCGGGCCCAAAGGTCCTCGAGGGCCCGCAGCTCCTCCCGCTTCTCCTGGTGCGCCTCGCGGAGGGATGGATCCTCAGGACTGATGACCAGACACCTCTCAAGCTCCAAAACCTCCCGCTCCAGCTGCTCTATCTCCCCATCCCTCCGCCGGCTGGCCCCCCGGGTGTAGTCACAGCAGAAGAGCCGAGCACGCACCTTCCCCACATCCCACCAACGCCGCGCCGAGGGAAAGGCAGCCCTCTGCCTCCTCCAGGCCAGCCAAAACTCCCAGAAGGACGCCACGAAGCCCACATCCTCCAGCAGGCTGTTGTTAAAGTGCCAGTAGGCCGGCCCTGGCCTCTTCACCGAGAGAGAGGCCGTCACGGTCACCAGATGGTGATCTGAGAAAGGGGCCGGCCGAATGCTGGAGGAGTGGGCCCGTGCAAGATGATGTCAGGACAAATAAATGCGGTCCAACCGGGAGTGGCATGACCGATGGTCCCCCACCCGGACAAAGGTGAAGGTCACCCCATCGTCCAGGTGGTGGTCGCGCCAGACATCCACCAGGGAGTGATGGTCAATCACCTCCCTGAGGACGTCCGCGGAGGCCGGACACTGCTCGGTCCCCGTGCAGTCCCGTTCCTCAAGGGTGGTGTTAAAATCCCTGCCGAGGACCAGGCACTCTCGAGGATCCAAGGTGCCGAGGAAGACGGCCGCCTGACGATAGAATTGCAGCCGCTCCGGGCCCGATGTTGGGGCGTAGACGTTGACCAGATTCAACGCCAGCCCCTCCATACAGACCCGGAGGTGCAGTAGGCGGCCCGGCACAACCTCGGCGACCCCCAGCACCTCAGGCTGCAGGCCGGGGGAGAACAGGGTGGCCACACCGCCGGAGTGGGTGGTCAGATGGCTAAAGTACACCCCGTTCCCCCACTCCAGCCGCCAACTGGGCTTGGCGGCTGGATCCGTGTGGGTGTCCTGCAGGAAAACCACAGAGTACCCCCCCTCCCGAAGGAAGGAGAGCACCTGGGTCCTGCGGAGACCCCACCTGCAGCCATTGGTGTTTAACGTTGCGAAGATGATTGGTGCCATGAGGGTGGCTGGGGGGGATCCTCGGAGGTGGCGGGAGTGCCAACGGGCTCCGTCAGGCCACGCAACAATCCGTGACTGACCCCGTAAGTGATGAGGGAGTCATGGAAGGTGCGGGCCCTCTGGTAGTCCGTGGCATCCCGCTTCCCGGTCCCTTTACCCTCCTTCAGCAAGGCCCTCACAGCTTGGAGGACGAGATGGAAGTCCCCCCAGCGCTGCAGGGCGAGCCGCACCCGGTTCCTGGCCCCATGAGTGTCGGCCAGGAACGCGCGCAGCTCCCCCAGTGGCACCAGGGGGCCCGGGATTGGAGGTTCCCGGCCGTCCTCCGGTCAGGTCTTGGAAGTGGCCCCACAGCCAGCCGGGAGTAAAAGACAGGGCGCAGAGCCCCGTCGTGGCGCCGATGTTGCGGGCACCATATCTCCCGGCTGAACCCCCGGTGCAAGGAAGGGCGGCGGTGGAGGGAGGACAGCAGCCCCAGGGACAGGGGGAACCACAAATACCACCTCCCAGGACGTGGCTGGTGGCATCGGGAGAGCCACCATCCCGGGGGTGGTAGCGAAATGGGATGGGGCTAGGTTAGGAAAGGGGGGGGGCGATAAAGGGAGGGGTGGGGTTAGGGGCAGGAATAGAAGTGATCGCAAGAGGGGGAGGAGTGGTAGTGGGAACAGGGGCCCCGGTGGTCAAGCCACCGGGGTGCGGCTCCCCTTGACCGAGCACGGGATTTTCTGGAACAGAGTGAGGACCGGGATCCGCACTGGCGCTGGGCGCGGGTTGGTCCCCCACATCCTCAGCGTCAGATACGGGGGAATAGACAAGTGAGGGTAAGGGAAGCTGTCCCCCCAGGGACAATACCCCGGGACCCGGCTGCTGAATGCCAGCCATGGCCTCGAGAGGCTCGGCGGCCACTGCTGAATTAGACAAAGCAGCCGGGCAGGTGAAGCTACCCGGGAGTGTCCCTGGGATAGGAGTAGGGACAGCAGACAGACGTTGGGATTCGGGTTGGGTCTGGGGTAAGGGAGGGGGTGGCGAAATGTTATTGTCACCCAGATCGAGGCCCGCTGGTAAAGGGTCGTCCTCCCTTGCAGCTGCCAAGGTCAGACCCAGGGCCTCGATTTCTGCGTAGATGGAGCCTAAGCCCCCCTCTGCCTCAGCTGTAGATGTGATAAGAGATTCCAGGGGGGCAGAAGTGGCTCCATCCGCAGCCTCTCCAGGAGAGGGATCAACAGGGGCCTCCTGTGAGGGGGCGGTGCTGCTCCCCTCCTCTACTGCTTCCATTTCCTCAGCCGGAGCCTCCTGCTGGACCTCACCAGAGGGCGCAGCAAGCGGCTCATCAGTAAGGGTGTCACCCTCAGCCCCCCGCCAAGACTTCCAGGGGGCCTCCTCCCCATCTGGTATGCAGGGGAGGGACAGAGCCTTCTCTCGCTTGCTGCGCGTCCTCGGGGGGAGAACTTGGCCCTCTAAGATGGTGTCTGAGGGCCTGCCAGCAGGGGCGGGAACAGGCGGCAAGGGCGAAGGCTCTTGGGGAGAAGGAACCGGGGGAGGGACATCAAGGGGACAGGAACCCTCCCCCTGGGGTGCGCACTCTCCCGTATCTGGGGCCTACACCACGGCCGCTGGCCTCTCCTCTCTGGGCCCCGTCCCAGATGGTTCAGTGGAGGAGGCGACGGGGCCCGGCCGCTCCTCTGGGCATGGTGGGGCTGTCGACCCCACGTCCCGAGAGGCAGCGGCAGCTGTGTCCCTCGATGGAGGAGAGGCAGCTTGAGTGGCTGGGTGGGCTGGGTCGCCGGCGGTGGTGTGGCCGGCGCCCGTATCAGCTCTGGGGGGCCCAGTTGCTCCCTGGTCATGCTGGGCCAAGGGGCAGTCCCTCCGGACGTGCCCCGTGGCCCTACAGAGGAAGCACCGGGCCTCCCCCGAAGAATAGAAGATCTTATAATGGGCCCCTTGATGGGGCACCATGAAGGACCCCTCCAGTGCCACCCCGTCACGCGCCCCCGCCGGCGGCAGTTGGATTTGCACCTGCCGGCGGAAGGACAGAACGTGACGGAGGGCGGGGTCCTTGCAGCCCAGTGGGAGAGGGCTGATGATGGAAATCGGCTTCCCCAGGGTGGAGAGGAGGGGAAGCAGGGCGGCATTGGGGAGGAAGGGAGGAACGGAAGTGAGGACCACCCGTACGCCCAGGTCCTCGAGGGGTTCCACCGGCACGTGGACACCCCCCACCGCCAAGCCCCTGACCACCACCTCCTGTGCGGCGGCCTCCGATGCTAGGAAGAATACCATCTTCCCAAACATCTTGGAGGCCGCCACAATGGCCGAGGGCCCCACCACCCTCGCCATCGCCTGCACGTAGGTTTCGACATGGGGCGAGGCAGCCACCAGGAGGCGACGGACACCGTGCCTCCTGGTCAAAGAGGGGAAGGGGCCCTGGCCCCCCGAGGTCGAATTCGAGGAGGCAGTGCGGGCTGATGTTGTGGTGGTGGGTGGAGGGGTGGCAGCTGCCTGGGCGTACGTTCTGGGGGCAGAAAGACCCCCAGAACTGGTGGAGGGAATGGCAGGGGAAGAAGGGGCCGCAGCTGGTGGTCGGGCTGCGGGAGCAGCAGGGCCCTTGCTCGCCTTTTTCCCCTTGCTTTTTTTCCCAGCTGAGGGGGTCGGGGCGGCAGTAGTGGAGGCCCCTCCCGTGCCCGCTGCCTCAGGTGCCCTAGTGGGGGCACCAGGGCCAACTTTAACCTCCTGGTCTCAGAACTTGCCCTGCTGCTGCGCTGAAGGGACAGCCTCATGAGGCCTACCATCCCTGTCGACAAAAGAGTGGCCATCGCCCTCTGGAAGATGGCCACTCCGGAGTCACACAGGTCTGTGGCACACCTCTTCAGCGTCGGGAGGTCCACCACTAGCAACATCCTTGTGGAGGTCACCAGGGCCATCACCCGGGGTCCTGCTGTGACGCCTGGTCACCGAAGGGGAGATGCAGGACACCATTCCTAGCATGGCCACCCTCGGCTTTCCCAATTGTGTGGGGATCCTGGATGCCATGCACATCCCTGTGCAAGCCCCTAAGCACAGAGCCGCAGAGTACCGCAATAGGAAGGGGTACCATTCCATCATCCTGCAGGCCCTTGTGGACCACCGTGGCCTGTTCCAAAGCTGTTATGTGGGATGGCCAGGAAGGGCCCATGATGCCAGGGTCCTCCATAACTCTTCCCTGTACTGGGGCATGGAGACGGGCACCTTCTTCCCCCCGCATAACATCAGTGTTGGGGGACTAGAGGTGCCCGTCCTCATTGTGGCAGATGCGGCCTATCCCCTGTGCCCCTGGCTCATGCGGCCATATGCAGGGCCCCTCGATCCCGCCAGGCAGATCTTCAACCACCGCCTGATCCGCTGCTGCCAGGTGCTCAAGTGGGCATTCGGCCACCTCAAGGCTCGCTGGAGGTGC
>ML682070.1:126664-246493 GCA_007922195.1 Podocnemis expansa | reverse complement strand
GCACCTCCAGCGAGCCTTGAGGTGGCCGAATGCCCACTTGAGCACCTGGCAGCAGCGGATCAGGCGGTGGTTGAAGATCTGCCTGGCGGGATCGAGGGGCCCTGCATATGGCCGCATGAGCCAGGGGCACAGGGGATAGGCCGCATCTGCCACAATGAGGACGGGCACCTCTAGTCCCCCAACACTGATGTTATGCGGGGGGAAGAAGGTGCCCGTCTCCATGCCCCAGTACAGGGAAGAGTTATGGAGGACCCTGGCATCATGGGCCCTTCCTGGCCATCCCACATAACAGCTTTGGAACAGGCCACGGTGGTCCACAAGGGCCTGCAGGATGATGGAATGGTACCCCTTCCTATTGCGGTACTCTGCGGCTCTGTGCTTAGGGGCTTGCACAGGGATGTGCATGGCATCCAGGATCCCCACACAATTGGGAAAGCCGAGGGTGGCCATGCTAGGAATGGTGTCCTGCATCTCCCCTTCGGTGACCAGGCGTCACAGCAGGACCCCGGGTGATGGCCCTGGTGACCTCCACAAGGATGTTGCTAGTGGTGGACCTCCCGACGCTGAAGAGGTGTGCCACAGACCTGTGTGACTCCGGAGTGGCCATCTTCCAGAGGGCGATGGCCACTCTTTTGTCGACAGGGATGGTAGGCCTCATGAGGCTGTCCCTTCAGCGCAGCAGCAGGGCAAGTTCTGAGACCAGGAGGTTAAAGTTGGCCCTGGTGCCCCCACTAGGGCACCTGAGGCAGCGGGCACGGGAGGGGCCTCCACTACTGCCGCCCCGACCCCCTCAGCTGGGAAAAAAAGCAAGGGGAAAAAGGCGAGCAAGGGCCCTGCTGCTCCCGCAGCCCGACCACCAGCTGCGGCCCCTTCTTCCCCTGCCATTCCCTCCACCAGTTCTGGGGGTCTTTCTGCCCCCAGAACGTACGCCCAGGCAGCTGCCACCCCTCCACCCACCACCACAACATCAGCCCGCACTGCCTCCTCGAATTCGACCTCGGGGGGCCAGGGCCCCTTCCCCTCTTTGACCAGGAGGCACGGTGTCCGTCGCCTCCTGGTGGCTGCCTCGCCCCATGTCGAAACCTACGTGCAGGCGATGGCGAGGGTGGTGGGGCCCTCGGCCATTGTGGCGGCCTCCAAGATGTTTGGGAAGATGGTATTCTTCCTAGCATCGGAGGCCGCCGCACAGGAGGTGGTGGTCAGGGGCTTGGCGGTGGGGGGTGTCCACGTGCCGGTGGAACCCCTCGAGGACCTGGGCGTACGGGTGGTCCTCACTTCCGTTCCTCCCTTCCTCCCCAATGCCGCCCTGCTTCCCCTCCTCTCCACCCTGGGGAAGCCGATTTCCATCATCAGCCCTCTCCCAC
Source organism: Podocnemis expansa (assembly GCA_007922195.1). Lineage (NCBI taxonomy): Eukaryota > Metazoa > Chordata > Testudines > Podocnemididae > Podocnemis > Podocnemis expansa. The sequence goes on along the minus strand of ML682070.1, from coordinate 245,129 downwards.
TGGGCTGCAAGGACCCCGCCCTCCGTCACGTTCTGTCCTTCCGCCGGCAGGTGCAAATCCAACTGCCGCCGGCGGGGGCGCGTGACGGGGTGGCACTGGAGGGGTCCTTCATGGTGCCCCATCAAGGGGCCCATTATAAGATCTTCTATTCTTCGGGGGAGGCCCGGTGCTTCCTCTGTAGGGCCACGGGGCACGTCCGGAGGGACTGCCCCTTGGCCCAGCATGACCAGGGAGCAACTGGGCCCCCCAGAGCTGATACGGGCGCCGGCCACACCACCGCCGGCGACCCAGCCCACCCAGCCACTCAAGCTGCCTCTCCTCCATCGAGGGACACAGCTGCCGCTGCCTCTCGGGACGTGGGGTCGACAGCCCCACCATGCCCAGAGGAGCGGCCGGGCCCCGTCGCCTCCTCCACTGAACCATCTGGGACGGGGCCCAGAGAGGAGAGGCCAGCGGCCGTGGTGTAGGCCCCAGATACGGGAGAGTGCGCACCCCAGGGGGAGGGTTCCTGTCCCCTTGATGTCCCTCCCCCGGTTCCTTCTCCCCAAGAGCCTTCGCCCTTGCCGCCTGTTCCCGCCCCTGCTGGCAGGCCCTCAGACACCATCTTAGAGGGCCAAGTTCTCCCCCCGAGGACGCGCAGCAAGCGAGAGAAGGCTCTGTCCCTCCCCTGCATACCAGATGGGGAGGAGGCCCCCTGGAAGTCTTGGCGGGGGGCTGAGGGTGACACCCTTACTGATGAGCCGCTTGCTGCGCCCTCTGGTGAGGTCCAGCAGGAGGCTCCGGCTGAGGAAATGGAAGCAGTAGAGGAGGGGAGCAGCACCGCCCCCTCACAGGAGGCCCCTGTTGATCCCTCTCCTGGAGAGGCTGCGGATGGAGCCACTTCTGCCCCCCTGGAATCTCTTATCACATCTACAGCTGAGGCAGAGGGGGGCTTAGGCTCCATCTACGCAGAAATCGAGGCCCTGGGTCTGACCTTGGCAGCTGCAAGGGAGGACGACCCTTTACCAGCGGGCCTCGATCTGGGTGACAATAACATTTCGCCACCCCCTCCCTTACCCCAGACCCAACCCGAATCCCAACGTCTGTCTGCTGTCCCTACTCCTATCCCAGGGACACTCCCGGGTAGCTTCACCTGCCCGGCTGCTTTGTCTAATTCAGCAGTGGCCGCCGAGCCTCTCGAGGCCATGGCTGGCATTCAGCAGCCGGGTCCCGGGGTATTGTCCCTGGGGGGACAGCTTCCCTTACCCTCACTTGTCTATTCCCCCGTATCTGACGCTGAGGATGTGGGGGACCAACCCGCGCCCAGCGCCAGTGCGGATCCCGTTCCTCACTCTGTTCCAGAAAATCCCGTGCTCGGTCAAGGGGAGCCGCACCCCGGTGGCTTGACCACCGGGGCCCCTGTTCCCACTACCACTCCTCCCCCTCTTGCGATCACTTCTATTCCTGCCCCTAACCCCACCCCTCCCTTTATCGCCCCCCCCCTTTCCTAACCTAGCCCCATCCCATTTCGCTACCACCCCCGGGATGGTGGCTCTCCCGATGCCACCAGCCACGTCCTGGGAGGTGGTATTTGTGGTTCCCCCTGTCCCTGGGGCTGCTGTCCTCCCTCCACCGCCGCCCTTCCTTGCACCGGGGGTTCAGCCGGGAGATATGGTGCCCGCAACATCGGCGCCACGACGGGGCTCTGCGCCCTGTCTTTTACTCCCGGCTGGCTGTGGGGCCACTTCCAAGACCTGACCGGAGGACGGCCGGGAACCTCCAATCCCGGGCCCCCTGGTGCCACTGGGGGAGCTGCGCGCGTTCCTGGCCGACACTCATGGGGCCAGGAACCGGGTGCGGCTCGCCCTGCAGCGCTGGGGGGACTTCCATCTCGTCCTCCAAGCTGTGAGGGCTCTGCTGAAGGAGGGTAAAGGGACCGGGAAGCGGGATGCCACGGACTACCAGAGGGCCCGCACCTTCCATGACTCCCTCATCACTTACGGGGTCAGTCACGGATTGTTGCGTGGCCTGACGGAGCCCGTTGGCACTCCCGCCACCTCCGAGGATCCCCCCCAGCCACCCTCATGGCACCAATCATCTTCGCAACGTTAAACACCAATGGCTGCAGGTGGGGTCTCCGCAGGACCCAGGTGCTCTCCTTCCTTCGGGAGGGGGGGTACTCTGTGGTTTTCCTGCAGGACACCCACACGGATCCAGCCGCCAAGCCCAGTTGGCGGCTGGAGTGGGGGAACGGGGTGTACTTTAGCCATCTGACCACCCACTCCGGCGGTGTGGCCACCCTGTTCTCCCCCGGCCTGCAGCCTGAGGTGCTGGGGGTCGCCGAGGTTGTGCCGGGCCGCCTACTGCACCTCCGGGTCTGTATGGAGGGGCTGGCGTTGAATCTGGTCAACGTCTACGCCCCAACATCGGGCCCGGAGCGGCTGCAATTCTATCGTCAGGCGGCCGTCTTCCTCGGCACCTTGGATCCTCGAGAGTGCCTGGTCCTCGGCAGGGATTTTAACACCACCCTTGAGGAACGGGACTGCACGGGGACCGAGCAGTGTCCGGCCTCCGCGGACGTCCTCAGGGAGGTGATTGACCATCACTCCCTGGTGGATGTCTGGCGCGACCACCACCTGGACGATGGGGTGACCTTCACCTTTGTCCGGGTGGGGGACCATCGGTCATGCCACTCCCGGTTGGACCGCATTTATTTGTCCTGACATCATCTTGCACGGGCCCACTCCTCCAGCATTCGGCCGGCCCCTTTCTCAGATCACCATCTGGTGACCGTGACGGCCTCTCTCTCGGTGAAGAGGCCAGGGCCGGCCTACTGGCACTTTAACAACAGCCTGCTGGAGGATGTGGGCTTCGTGGCGTCCTTCTGGGAGTTTTGGCTGGCCTGGAGGAGGCAGAGGGCTGCCTTTCCCTCGGCGCGGCGTTGGTGGGATGTGGGGAAGGTGCGTGCTCGGCTCTTCTGCTGTGACTACACCCGGGGGGCCAGCCGGCGGAGGGATGGGGAGATAGAGCAGCTGGAGCGGGAGGTTTTGGAGCTTGAGAGGTGTCTGGTCATCAGTCCTGAGGATCCATCCCTCCGCGAGGCGCACCAGGAGAAGCGGGAGGAGCTGCGGGCCCTCGAGGACCTTTGGGCCCGGGGTGCCTTCGTTCGATCCCGCATCCAGCTCCTTCGGGAGATGGATCGCGGCTCCCGCTTCTTCTATGCCCTGGAGAAACGGAGGGGGGCTAAAAAGCATGTCACCTGCCTCTTGGCGGAGGACGGCACCCCCCTCATGGATCCGGAGGAGATGCGTGGAAGGGCCAGGGCCTTGTACGCCGGTCTTTTCTCCCCGGATCCGACCGACCCTAACGCCTGCAGGGTGCTCTGGAATGAACTTCCCACGGTCAGCGAGGGTGCCCGGGACCGGCTGGAGCTGCCTCTCACTCTAGCCGAGTTCTCGGAAGCCCTACGTCTCATGCCCAATAACAAATCTCCGGGCATGGACGGGCTGACCGTGGAGTTCTACCGTGTGTTCTGGGACGCCCTTGGCCCGGACCTCGCCGTCGTCTGGCCCAAGTCCGAGGAGAGCGGAGAGCTCCCCCTCTCTTGCTGGCAGGCGGTGTTGGCCCTGCTGCCCAAGAAGAGGGACCTCCGGGATCTTCGGAACTGGTGTCCCGTCTCACTCCTCAGCACGGACTACAAAATAGTAGCCAAGGCCATCTCGCTGCGCCTGGGGTCCTTGCTGCAGGACGTGATCCATCCCGACGACACCTACACCGTCCTGGGCCGTTCCATCTTTAGCAACCTCTACCAGGTCCGGGATCTCTTAGAGCTCGGGTGTAGGGATGGTCTGTCGTTTGCCCTCCTGGCCCTGGACCAGGAGAAAGCGTTCGACAGGATGGACCACGGGTATCTCCTTGGCACCCTGCGGGCGTTTGGCTTCGGGCCCCGGTTTGTGGGGTTTCTCCAGGTGCTGTACGCCTCGGCGGAGTGTCTGGTCAAGCTCAACTGGACCCTGACCGAGCCTGTCAGCTTCGGGCGAGGAGTGCGTCAAGGCTGTCCGCTGTCGGGCCAGCTGTACGCTCTGGCCATCGAGCCCTTCCTCTGTCTCCTCTGTCGGAGGCTGACAGGGTTGGTGCTCCCTTAGTCAGAGCTGCGGCTGGTCTTGTCGGTATACGCCGATGACGTACTCCTCGCGGTCCAGGACCCGGGCGACCTGGTGCGGTTGGAGGCTTGTCAGGCCATCTACTCGGCAGCCTCCTCCGCCCGGGTCAACTGGGTCAAGAGCTCTGGCCTGATGGTAGGGGCCGGGTGGCCGGTCGGCTCCCTCCCACCCACGCTTCAGGCCATCCGGTGGAGCGCAGGTCCGCTGCGCTATCTGGGCGTTTACCTTTCTGCCACCCATCCCTCCCCGGGGGAGAACTGGCATGAATTAGAGGGCAGGGTTGCTGACCGGCTCCGGAGCTGGACAGGACTGCTGCGGTGCCTCTCCCTTCGGGGACGGGCACTGGTCATCAACCAGCTCGTCCTGTCCATGCTCTGGCACCGGCTCAACACCCTGAGCCCACCCCCGGGCTTCCTGGACAGCCTCCAGAAGACAATTCTGGAGTTCTTCTGGCCAGGACTGCATTGGGTCTCTGCAGGGACTCTGAGCCTTCCCCGGAGGAAGGGGGGCAGGGCCTGTGCTGCGTCTGCAGCCAGGTCCACACCTTCCGCCTCCAGGCCCTGCAGAGACTCCTTTATGGTGCAGGTAGTCCGGCATGGAGCCACTTGGCGCGTACCTTCCTCCGCCGCTACCAAGGGCTCCAATACGACCGGCAGCTCTTTTATCTCGACCTGAGACATGCTCCGCGAGACGTCTCTGAGCTGCCGGCCTTCTACCATGACCTCCTCCGGACCTGGAGGCTCTTTGCAGCCTCCAGGTCGGTTATACCCACCGAGGGGGAGGACCTCCTCGCGGAGCCCCTGCTACACAACCTCCATCTCGGTGTGCAGGTGGCGGAGGCCCCCTCCGTGAGGTGGAGGTTGGTCATGGCAGGTGTCACCCAGGTTGGAGATCTCCTGGACTATGCCCGGGGGGACTGGGTGGATCCCCATGAGCTGGCTCGGCGCATGGGGCTCTCCACCCCTCATACCCCCCGGCGCCTACTCCAGGAGGTGAGGGCTGCTTTGCCTCCTGCTGCTCGGGCTTACCTCAGGCGGGTCCTGCGAGAGGGTACTCCCCGCCCCCCGTTTAGCCCTGGCCCTCCAGAACTCTTGATCGGGCCTCGGCCCCATCAGCCCCCCCGGCCATCCCCGCCCCATACCCCGAGCTGGCTGCTAGACCTGCAGCCGGCCTCTTTCCGAACCGCGCCCCGTAAACATCTCTACACGCTCGTGCTCCATACCATCCATTTCCTCGCCCTAGCGTCCCGCCCTGATACAAAGTGGCGGGACCTGATTCCACCCGCAGTGGGCGAGGAACCCCGGTGGGCCAGTCTGTATGCCACCCTCACTCCAAGGCCCACCGGGGACATCAGTTGGCGGCTCCTCAATGGAGCCGTGAGCACGGGCATGTTCTTGGCGCGGTTCACCCCTCGCCCCAACACCTGCCCCTTTTGCAGTGTGAGGGAGACCCTGGCGCACGTCTATTTAGACTGCGCCAGGTTGCACCCCCTTTTCCGGCTCCTCCAGAACCTCCTCTTGAGGTTCTGGCTGCACTTTTCCCCACACATGTACCTTTATGCACTCCCCATCCGCGGCCCCACCAAGTCGCAGGACCTCCTCGCCAACCTCCTCTTGGCTTACGCGAAAGTGGCCACCTATAAAACTCGGGAGAGGAGGTTGGCAGGGGGGTCCTGCGACTGTGGGGCCTATTTCCGCTCCCTCGTCCGTGCACGTCTCCGGGCAGAGTTCCTCTGGGCGGCGTCCGCTGGCTCCCTTGACACCTTTCGGGAGCAGTGGGTGCTGTCCAGGGTTCTCTGCTCGGTATCCCCTTCTGAAACCCTAGTTTTGAACCTGTGACCTTCACACCCGTCCCTGTTTTCTCTTTCGTTGTCCCCCGGACTCTTTTGAAGTCCCGTTTAGTGCCACTTCCCCCTTAGGCTGGGGGAAGGGCTTTTGAAGTGGGTGGGCTTGCGCCCACCCACCTCCCCGGGATCCTTCAATAGGACGCACCTGGTACCAACTCCTTCCCTTGCAAACTCCCCTGTTTGCTGTCCCCTTCCAGGCAAGGCCATCTTTAGGGTAAGGAGAAAGGGGCAACCACCCAGGTCCTTGCAGGGCTGCACTGCTGCCCACCCCACCCCCAATGCCAGGGACTGGGTGAGCTGGCCAAACTGTGGCTCCCAGAGGAGCACAGCAGGGAAGGGCACCATGGCAGGAGACAAGGGTGAGGAATTTGCCATGGCTGGGGACAGCAGAGAGGCAGTGGCATGGTAAGAGCCGGGAGCAGAGGAGTAGCATTGTGAGACCTGCAGGAAAAAGCAGCGTGGCAAGAGCCAGGAGGGGAGGGGCAGCATTGTGAGAGCCCACAGGGAAAAGCTATGTCCTCAGTTAGGTGCAAAGATGAGCACCTAAGTAAATATCAGATTCTACAGTTTACCCCCACAATATTAATTCTACCCTCCTTGTCTGTGTACATTGATAGTCTTTAATTACATCAGTGCATGACTCTTTTTAAATGCTTCTCTTTTTTTTGATTTCTGGGTAAATTTTTAAAACTGGCAACATAAATTGATCAAGAACAAGTCTACAATGAACTACAGATACATGATTAGCAATTTAAACCTGAAAAGCAATTGTAAATTTTCTTTTTAAAAAATCACCTGACATTTCCAGATATTGTAATATACTGCAAAATTATTTCTTGTATCTCTATTTTGAGAAATAAGAATCATCAGAAATGACAGAAAATTGACATGTGTTGCATCCAAAACCACTAACTACTGTCAAAAGGTTACTAAAAAAAAACCCTCTATTAATTTAAAGAATGTTACAAGTACTTATTATGGATCATGTTTCACGTTCAGCATGCAAAATGATTTAGACTTGGGATAGACCACCACTACTGAAAACTGGCTTTAGAAAAAAAAAATTCCTTAAGTCCATCGAACAAGTGTGCCTGAGACATCAGTATGTCATCTGTTTGCAGAAGAATCTGCTAGTACATTTATTTTATGAGAAAATTTTAATTAATATAACTAAGTCAATTACCAAGATAATTTACATTCACAGCAAAGTTCAATAGCAGCACTATACTTCTACTGATTAAATAGCATTCAATGTGTATTAATTCTTCTCTGTTGTATAGTCAATCTATTTATATTTCAGTGCCATCTTCATGAATGACTCTATGGGTATCTGAGCCCATTAGAAAAGAGTAATTTGTTGTGAAGGGCTGAGGATGGAAAATTGTGTTAAACTTTCTGGGAAAAAAATCTCTCACCAATAAAGATTTTACTTTGTATTATAAAAACCAAATAATGATATTTAGAATTTATACATAGAGGGCCTGACCCCAAACTGAATAAACTCACTGGGATTTTTTTCGCTAGTATCTTCTGTGCATGGACTCCAAAGCACTTAATGAAACAGGCTCTGATCTTGCACTTTATGTCCCCCTAAATTCTCATTGATCTGTTGTGATTCTGAACAGTTGAAAAGGTGTCCCTGTGTGCATCTCTTCACAGGATTAAGATGAGCAGTGTTTTCCCTTACTACTACTCCTCATCTTAAAATTTGTCTGAGTCCTCAGACCTTTTGTCTTCACTGTCCATGAGTACTTTAGTGAACAAGGTTACTGGCAGAAATGTTGACAGGGAAGCAGGGGCATGGTCAGGGCTGGGGTGGGGTAGGGGCAGAAATGCGGCATGGTTGGCAAGAGCAAGAAGGAGCAGCCTGGTAAGAGATGGCAGGGAAGTGGCAAGAGGGGTGGGGGAGAGAAGTGTGACATGGTCAGAAAAGCCATAGCATGTTTAGATTTTCTCATAGGCCCTAATGCAGCTAACTTGTTGTTAAAATCATGTTTTACAGGTCCTAAACATGATGTGGAATACTAAGAAATGAAAATACTAAGGAGAAAAGTATAAAACAAATGTAAATTACTTTCAATTTTTGGCCTAATGTACTGCTGTGAAGCATCATATTCCACAATGAAATTCAAAACATAGAATCATAGGGTTGGAAGGGACCTCATAGGTCATCTAGTCCAACCCCCTGCCAGAGGCAGGACCACTCCCACTTAAACCATCCCAGTCAGGGTTTTGTCCAGCCGGGCCTTAAACACCTCTAAAGATGGAGACTCCACCACGTCCCTCGGCAGCTCATTCCAAGACTTCACCACTCTCCTGGTAAAAAAGTTTTTCCTAATATCCAGCCTCGACCTCCCTAACTGCAACTTGAGACCATTGCTTCTCGTTCTGTCCTCCATTACTACCGAGAACAGTCGAGCTCCATCTTCCTTAGAGCATCCCTTCAAGTAGTTGAAGGTTGCTATCAAATCCCCCATGGTGCAATACTTAGAGATCAGCAGCATCTGAGACAGCTTTTACTTACTGCATTGTCAATTTACTGCCCAAATTAAAAAAAAAAAAAAACTTGCCACAAGCCTGTAGTGTTCTACATCTAGCAACAGCTAAATTTTTACTGTATAGGCCTAGTTTCATGGTAATCTTAAATAATTATTAGAATCTGACATTAGTGGATCAATATTTGTCCTGTTTTTATGATAAAATTAAAGTGTGCAATGAATTTTAAGCTTAGTAATTTTGGAGTAGGTAAAAATATGTGGTTATATGCCTCAGGGAGGCTCTTAAAGGTTTAATAATTGACTTATGCAGCTCTTGAGTTCTGTAAGTTTGGCCACCCCTGGGATAAAGTATGCAGCTTAACAGTGGGAAGAGAGACTAGCACTATCAAGCCACAGGGAATGGACTTAAAACCAACTCATGCCTTCCACTCCTCACTGTTACTTGTATTTTGCTGAAGGAGTAGGACCAAAGGGATGTCACAGATCCATTTGCTCTGGGGATTTATCATGGAGGCATTAACCCCTTCCACGGTACAAGGACCTGCTTAAAACCACATCAATCTTTATATGATGTGTGTGCTTTCATTTTCATTTTACATGCAAGATTGTTATAAAGAATCCTAGCCCTGCAAAGTTAGAGAGTTTCCATTACCCTCACTCACCATTCTTCTAGCAAGCCCATTTCTGCCTCAAGATGAAAAACCTTCAGTGCAAACTTAAGTCCTCTGTTCCTAATTTGAACATGTGTTCCAAAGCAAATTACATGAGCAAGACCAAGTGTCAACCACTTTATTAGCTACATATTGAAGAAATCCATCATCACTAGAGTGAAATGCACACTTTTCTCCACGGGTGATACTCTGCCACAACTGATACTATGCTCTTACACTATAGAGACTTAGGGTAACATAGCAGGGCTTGAGCCGCCCCTTCCCCTTGTGCTAGGCAAGGGGTTGCCTCTTTAGCTGTTCCCCTTGCAGCATGCCCTGCTTCTCCCCTCCTCCTTCCTCACCAGACTACACCACTGCAGATCTCAAAACAGTTTTGTATTGAAGGATTTTTTTTAAAATGGCTCTCATCTTTCAGGTTGCCAACCCTGGTGCTAGGCCCATAATCCTTTGGTTATACAAGAAATCCTGTGGCACTTGTGGAACGTTTTAAAGATTAACAAGCTTTTCCTTTTATTATTATTTTTTTTAATCACAAGCTTCTGTAGCCATAATCCCACTTTATGAGATACATGAAGTGGGAACAAATAGCATGTAAACTGTAATTATATAGCTAGAGAATGGTGGGCCACAATGTTAATTCAAACAGATCCAGAGGGATAGAGGGCTAATCTAGGTCTCCAAAGTAACCACGCTGTTTTGCTTCAGACAGTGGACCAGAGCTGTTAACAAGAGCTGAGAAGAGTAGTTGGGAGGCAATCAACTTTTGTAATGACCCAGCAATTCAAGATCTCCATTCAAACCCAGTCCAAAGCTATCCAGTTTGGATATGAATTCCCTTTGGTTAGTTATAGACTGAACATGACTTGATTAATTCCCCTTAGAGAACACACAGAACATCCAGGATCAAATAGTTTCATAGGAAGAGCGCAACAAGAAACTAACAAATGTAACAAAGAGGCAAGTTTATTTTATAAGACTGTGTGTCCTAAAGTTTAGTCTGCCCTCTAACCACCTCACTAAAAACTCATTAATTGATGGTACTGTAAGTGCATCTGCCTTTCACTTGCAAGGCTCTTATCATGTTACAAATGTAATCACTTATTTTCAGGTAAGAGTGTGAAAGAATTTAACTGAGAACTGACCAGGTTGAGACATGAATGGTTTAACAGGCCTGAAAGAGAGAGGAGTTAGAAGGAATGCACTCTAAGACAAATAACAGTGCCATTAGAGATCATAGAATCATAGAATCATAGGGTTGGAAGGGACCCCACAAGGTCATCTAGTCCAACCCCCTGCCAAAAAAAGCAGGACCACTCCCATTAGATCATCCCATTCAGTGTTTTGTCCAGCTGGGACTTGAACACCTCCAGAGATGGAGATTCCACCACCTCCCTAGGCAGCTTATTCCAATGCTTCACCACTCGCCTAGTAAGGAAGTTTTTCCTAATATCCAGCCTGGACCGCCCCAGCTGTAACTTGAAACCATTGGTTCTCGTTCTGCCCTCTGTTACCACCGAGAACAGTCGAGCTCCCTCCTCCTTGGAGCAACCCTTCAAGTAGTTGAAGGTTGCTATCAAATCCCCCCTCAGTCTTCTCTTCTGCAGGCTAAATAAGCCTAGTTCCTTCAGTCTTTCTTCATAGGGCTTGTGCTCCAGCCCTTTGATCATTTTGGTTGCCCTCCTCTGGACTCTCTCTAATTTGTCCATGTCCTTTTTGTAGTGGGGAGCCCAAAACTGGACACAGTATTCCAGATGTGGCCTCACTAGTGCAGAATAGAGGGGAATGATCACATCCCTCGATCTGCTGGTAACACTTCTTCTGATGCAGCCCAGTATGCCATTGGCCTTTTTGGCAGCAAGAGCACACTGCTGACTCATATCCAGCTTCCCATCCACCATGACTCCCAGGTCCTTTTCTCCAGTGCTGCTATTTAGCTGATCACTCCCCAGCCTGTAGCAGTACATGGGGTTTTTTCGTCCCAAGTGCAGGATTTTACACTTATCCTTGTTGAACCTCATGAGATTCCTCTTGGCCCACTGCTCCAGTTTGTCTAGGTCTCCCTGAATCCTGTCTCTGCCCTCTAGGGTGTCTACCGTTCCCCCCAGTTTGGTATCATCTGCAAACTTACTAAGTGTGCAATCTATCCCATCATCCAGATCATTAATGAAAACATTGAACAGAACTGGCCCCAGGACCGACCCCTGGGGCACACCACTCGTTACTGCCTGCCAACTTGACATGGAGCCATTGATTCCTACACGCTGAAACCGTTGTTCTAGCCAGTTTTCTATCCACCTTACAGTCCACGCATCTAACCCATACTTCCTTAATTTGCCAATGAGAATGCTGTGGGAAACCGTATCAAAAGCCTTGCTAAAGTCAAGGTATATCACATCAACGGCTCTTCCCGCATCCACAAATCCAGTCATCTCATCATAGAAGGCGATGAGGTTGGTCAGGCATGATTTACCCTTGGTAAATCCATGCTGACTATTCCTGATTACTCTATTTTCCTCCAAGTGTTTCAGGATGGATTCTTTGAGAAGCTGCTCCATGATTTTTCCAGGGATTGAGGTGAGGCTGACAGGTCTGTAATTCCCTGGATCGTCCTTTTTGCCTTTCTTGAAGATAGGTACTATATTTGCTTTTTTCCAGTCCTCTGGCACCTCCCCCGTTCGCCACGAGTTTTCAAAGATAATGGCCAACGGTACTGCTATCTCATCAGCCAGCTCCCTCAGCACCCTCGGATGCAGTTCATCCGGCCCCATGGACTTGTGCACATCTAGTTTCTTTAAGCAGTCCGTAACCTGACCTACTGTCACCAAGGGCCTCTCTTCTTCTCCCCAGTCCCCCGTACCTAGTGTAGTGGGCTGGGAGCTGACCTTGCTTGTGAAAACTGAAGTAAAAAAAGCATTGAGCACTTCAGCTTTTTCCTCATCCTCTGTCACGAGGATGCCTGCCCCATTCAGTAAGGGACCTACACCATCCCTGATCCTCTTCTTGTTATTGATATACTTGTAGAACCCCTTCCTATTATCCTTCACATCCCTTGCTAGTCGCAACTCCATTTGTCCTTTGGCCTTTCTGATTTTATCCCTGCAGTCCCGAGCAATGTCTTTATATGCCTCCTTAGTCATCTGTCCTAGCTTCCACTTCCTGTGAGCGTCCTTTTTATGCTTCAGCTCAGTGCAGAGCTCTCTGTTAAGCCACAGTGGGCGCCTTCCACATTTGCTGTGCTTTCTCCTTATCGGAATTGTATATTTCAAAACAGCATGTCCCAATGGAGTTATTTTGAAACAACTTGTTTTTAAATAACCGTCGTTTTGAAATGGAAGGGGTTTAAGCCGTTTTGAAATGATGGCTCTTGTTTTGACACAACAGGTTCTGTTGTTTTGACATGAGAGTGCATCGTGTGGACTTGCCGGTTCTTATTTCGAAACAACATCTGTTGTTTCGAAATAAGAACCCTGTGTGGACATACCCATATAGTGGCAATTCACAAAAAGACAGTATTTCGTATTTCCCCATAGTAGAATTACAGATATTGATAGATTTGTGAGCAGACTAACCCCCAAATACCATTACCCACTATGTCCTGCACCCAGTATGCTAATCAGCTAACTGTGCTCTTTGTAGCCATGCTAATATAGGACCCATGCAAATTAGTTGTCCCCCCCTTCAGAAGCTGTTAAGCACAGCTTGTAAGCCTGCCTTACACCAATTTGAGTTTGCATGTCTTGCTGATGGGATTGCTGGGCAAGGGCTCCTGAAGAGCATAGTTTTCTTCCACAGGCCACAGGCCAGTGTGAGGAAGGTTGCCCTCCATAACCGTCACATCTCCTTTGGGGAGTTTAGCATGTGTGGGGGCTGTGACTACAGCCAGCATGGCCTATGACAGGGCTGCTAGCTGAGCCTACCCACTGGCCATCACCAGGCCTGCTGGGCAGGTCCTGTCTTTCCATAAATGTGGGTGGGGCAGCTTGCTGGGAGCAGCCATGACTTGCTCCACTAGGACATAGTAAGAACTGGGCAGATCTTCCACCCCTTCACTTACCAGTGGCGTGGCCTGACATGATACCTGATGTTTGGCAGAGAGGAGAACATCCCCCAAGGGCAGGGCTGGGGAGTACATGAGAGAGGGGACCTTAGCTCTTCTCAAAAAGCAGCAGTGGACCATTTCCCTTTGCTACCACACTGTCCTGAGATGTGTAGACGCTGCCATCTGCCCCTTGCGGGTTGCCTGTGAGCCGCATGCCACCAGCCAGGCACTAGTCTTGGTCAGCCTGGCTCTCCTGGGTGCCCAGTCTGTGTGCTCATGGCCAGCACGTGGGGGAGAAGATCAATGGCCTATAACAATAAACCTGGCCCTGGCTGTTGCTTCTTCCTGGTGGGGCCCATGGAGAAGAGCTGGACTCTGCTGGGAGGTGGAGACCTGATCAAGACTGAAATTCATCACTTGGTTCAGAGAGGCTCCAAGATCCCAGCCTGCAGCTGCTTGGGATTGCCTGTAGCCAGAGCCGGTGCTCAGTACAGCCTTCCATCTGGTGGATCAGGCCAAGAAGCATCACTGCAGGGGCCTGTGGAGCAAACCCTCGCTATCCAGGGGCAAAGAGTTGTTGAACCCCAGGTTCGCGATGTAACTGCAATGGACCGGCGACACCCACCAAGGAGATGGACACCAGTTCAAGTAAACAAAAAAAACCTACTTTATAGTGATACCACAAACACCTATGACCAATTAACAATATGGAGCAAGGAAGTCTATATAAAACACTTATAACCAACTAACAGTATGGAGCAATACCCTACAAGAGAGTGGCCATAATAAGTCAAGGCCTTTTACTACCTCAACATAGGTATAGGCACTGATCAGCCCACCCGACGCATATTTACCAATGGCTCAAAGCCATTCCTCCTTGCTAGCTAAGAAGGGTGGGTGGCAGAATGAAGGAGTCAGATGAGAGCAACTAAACTCCCACACTCCCCCCGTGTATGCTGGGGGAATTTGGGGACAGCAGTTTAGAGCAGAAGTGGAGCAATAAACAACTTTACAATAAAAATGCAAAATACAAATGGCTAATAAACATATGACGAAATAATCTATGCTAGGCAATGAACATCTATATCATGAAAGGATTATGCAGGATACAGGGGGAATAATAAACAGCTACACAAACTATACAAAACTCAAATAAGGAAGCTACAATAGCAGACTATACATGAATAGTAGCAAGGAGAAGAATTAAGAGAAGTAGGAGGCTTGTATCGATTTATAATACCTGTCCTAGCACCGTAGTAGAACCCAAAGAGAGGAGGCAGACCAGCTGCAACATCCCAGTACTTAATTGTTCGGCCGGCAATTCATGTACCCCCCCCCAAAAAAAAAAAAAAAAGGTCTTGTGGGTGGGTGCTCCCTGTGTCAGTTGGGGGATCAGTCTGACCGGGTCGCGATGTGCCCTTTAGCATTTGAGGGTGGGAGAACACCAAGCTAGCTGAGACAGGGGGTTTAAATAGAATTTTGCACAGCCAGAGTAAAAATAGCCAGTTGGGAGTGGGATTCTGGTCAGGACCAATGATGGAACTGAGACCCCAGACAATGACCCCTCCTTTGTGGTGACGGGGGTGCCGAGAAACTGTTCAGGGCCTTCTTGTTGACACAAAGCTAGGGAGGAAGAAACTCACACAGGACAGTGAGGGACATCAGGGGAGATTGATACTTAATATTCTTCCCATTGAGCTGGATGGCTCGGAGATGAGGCCCATCAGGGAGATCGATACTTAACATTCCTCCCTGAGAGCAGCATAATCCAGGGGGCTACGTGTGGGCCGGGGTGGCCATCATGGCTGCCACCTCCGTTGACAAGAGTAAATTTGCATTGTCTCCCCTGAAGCACTTGGAGGGAGGCAAAGTTCCCCACCTAGACCTACTTTTTCTGCTAGGCTGCCTTCCTCTCTAATGCCCTGGCCCTATGTGGGCAAGCAGTGCCAATGTAAGATGGGCCCTGCACCCATGTGCTTCAGGCAGGCAAGTAACCAGTGCAAACCTCCTTTCCCAGCAGTGCACTATCTGCGTGAGGAGTCTGCATGGATGAACCACACTGATGTAGCTTAGTGCAGGTGTTGCCAGTCTGGACAAGTCCTGTTTGGGGCACAAGAGCCCCTCCTGCAGTATGTGCCAGATGGTAAGGCGATCTCCTGTGCTTCTTGCATCGGCTTTGTTTAGATAGCATATCCAGATGTTGAGCTACAACACTCCTGCCCCATCCAGTAATGTGTTAGAGCTCACGATGGACAGCTGAGCCCTCCCAGAGCTCCTCCACTGAAACCAGGATGGGCACAGCCATGCAGCAGGAAACATCATTTTCAAAGAAAATCCCCTTTTAGGCCTCCTTGCTATCCTTCAGAGGGACAAAACAGGGACTCAGGAAGCCCCTCTAAATGTCTTCCTCTCCCCTGCTTTCACAGACTCGGCTCAGGTTAGTCTCTTAATTTCAAAAGGGATAGCCGTGTTAGTCTAGTCCAGTAAAAAAACAACAAGGAGTTGTGTGGCACTTTAACAGATTTATTTTTTGCATGAGCTTTTGTGGGAGAAGATCCCACTTCCTCAGATGCTTCGAAGATGGGTGAATTTACAGAATGGAATGAAACTAAATGCAAGGAGGTGTAAAACAGGATCAGGTCATACAGTAACAGCAAATCAGAGCAGTTTTCAGGTTCAAACCATGGGAAGCCTGAAGTCAAATTACCTGTTGTAATGGGAAAAGAGCCCATAGTCTCGATTAAGTCCTGCTTTCACAGAATTTACCTTGCATATTCATTCGAGTTCAGCTGTTTCTCTTTGAAGGCTTGATGTCCCAGCTACATCTCTAATGACAGTTGTTAACAAATCAGTCATCGAGTGATTAGGTAGATGGAAGTGCTCAGCAACTGGTTTCTTTGTTCTTTGATTTCTGATATCAGCTCTGTGCTCATTCAGCCTTTTACCCAGCGACCTTCCTGGTTGTCCAATATATAAGGTGTTGGGGCATTTCTTGCACACGATGGCATAGACCACATTAGTAGATGAGCAGGTAAATGAGCCTTTGATGGAGTAGCAGGCTTGATTAGGACCTATGATGGTATCTGTTGTGCAGATATGTGGGCAGACTTGGCAGCGTGGTTTGTTGCAGGTTTGTGTGCCTCCTTCAATGTTTCTGTTGTTAGATCTGTAGCTGCTGGTGAGAATCTGTTTAAGATTAGGGGGCTGCCTATAAGCAAGGAGGGGTGTGTCTCCTAATGCTTGAGAGGGAAAGGGATCATCTTTTAGAATAGGCTGTAGGTCCTTAATGATCTGTTGCAGAGGTCTGACTTGAGGATTGTATGTGGTGACTAGTGGTGTTCTGTTGCATTCTTTCTTGGATCTCTCCTGTAGTAGATGACTTCGGGGAACCCGTCTAGCTCTGTCAATTTGTTTTCTTACTTCCCCAGGTGGGTACTGTAGTTTCAAGAACACTTGATATAGATCCTCAAGATGTCTGTCTCTGTCTGAGGGATCAGAGCAGATGCGGTTATATCTTAGGGCTTGGCTGTAGACAATGGATTGTGTGGTGTGTTTAGGATGGAAGCTCGAAGGATGTAGGTAACTCTCCTGATCAGTAGGTTTTCGGTATAGGGTGGTGGTGATGCGTCTATCCCTGATTTGTACTGTAGTGTCAAGAAAGTGGATCTCCTGTGTGGAGTGTTCCAGGCTCAATTTGATGACGTTGTGGAAATTATTGAAATCTCTGTGAAAATCTTCAAGAGCATCCCTGCTATGTGTCCAGATGATAAAGATGTCATCAATGTAGCGCAGGTAAAGAAGAGGTGTTTTGGGATGCGACTTGAGGAAACGTTGTTCTAAGTCTAGTACAAATGCTAGAGGAACCAACTAGGGGCCTTGCACTGCTTGACTTGCTGCTCACAAACAGGGAAGAATTGATCAGGGACGTAGAGGTAAATGGCAAGCTAGGCAGTAGTGACCATGACATGGTTGAGTTCAGGATGCTGATTAAAGGAAGGAAGGAAAGAAGCAAAACAAAAACCCTGGACTTCAAAAAAACAGATTTTGGCTCCCTCAGGGAACTGATGGGCGGGATCCCTTGGGAAGCTAATCTGAAGGGGAAAGGAGTCCAAGAGAGTTGGCTATATTTAAAAAAAACTCTGCTAAGGGCACAGGAAATTGCCATTCCAATTAGGAGAAAGAACAAACATGTGAGGCAGCCAGAATGGCTTAGCAGAGAACTCTGCTCTGAGCTTAAACATAAAAAGGAAGCTTACTGGAAGTGGAAGCTTGGTCAGATGTCCAAAAAGGCATATAAAGATATTGCTAGGGACTGTAGGGATAAAATCAGAAAGGCCAAAGGACAAATGGAGTTGTGGCTAGCGAGGGATGTAAAAGATAACAAGAAGGGGTTCTACAAGTATATTAGTATCAAAAAGAGGATCAGGGATGGTGTAGGCCCCTTGCTGAATAGGGCAGGCATCCTTGTGACAGAGGATGAGGAAAAAGCTGAAGTGCTCAATGAATCTTTTTCTTCAGTTTTCACAGGCAGGGTCAGCTCCCAGCCCACTACCATGGGTATGGCAGATGGGAGAGAAGAAGACAGGCCCTTGGTGATGGAAGGTCAGGTTAGGGACTGCTTAAAGAAGCCGGACGTGCACAAGTCCATGGGGCCGGACGAACTGCATCCAAGGGTGCTAAGGGAATTGGCTGACGAAACAGCCGCACCGCTGGCCGTTATCTTTCAAAACTCATGGAGAATGGGGGAGGTGCCAGAGGACTGGATAAAAATAAATGTAGTGCCTATTTTCAAGAAAGGGAAAAAGGAGGATCCAGTGAATTACAGACCAATCAGCCTCACCTCAATCCCTGGAAAAATTATGGAGCAGATTCTCAAAGAATCCATCCTCAAACACTTAGAGAAAATAAAGTGATCAGGAACAGTCAGCATGGATTTACCAAGAGTAAATCATGCCTGACCAATCTCATCTCCTTCTATGATCAGATGACTGGTTTTCTGGATGTAGGAAGCACCGTTGATGTGCTATACCTTGACTTTAGCAAGGCTTTTGATACAGTTTCCCACAGCATTCTCATTGGCAAATTAAGGAGGTATGGGTTGGATAGGTGGACTATAAGGTGGATAAAGAACTGGCTAGATCAACGGTTTCAGCGTGTAGGAATCAATGGTTCCATGTCTAGCTGGCAACCGGTCACGAGTGGTGTGCCCCAGGGGTCAGTCCTGGGGCCGGTTCTGTTCAACATTTTCATCAATGATCTGGATGATGGAATAGACTGCATTCTCAGTAAGTTTGCAGATGACACCAAGCTGGGGGGACCAGTAGACACGTTGGAGGGCAAGGACAGGATTCAGGAAGACCTAGATAAATTGGAACAGTGGGCCAATAGAAATCTTATGAGATTCAATAAGGATAAGTGTAAAATCCTGCATTTGGGACAAAAAAAAACCCATGCACTGCTACAGGCTGGGAAACATTCAGCTAAGTAGCAGCAGTATAGAGAAGGACCTGGGGGTCATGGTGGATGGGAAGCTGGATATGAGTCAGCAGTGTGCTCTTGCTGCCAAAAAGGCCAATGGTATACTGGGCTGCATCTAAAGAAGTATTACCAGCAGATCAAGGGATGTGATCATTCCCCTCTATTCTGCACTGGTGAGGCCACATCTAGAATACTGTGTTCAGTTTTGGGCTCCCCACTACAAAAAGGACAGGGACATGCTAGAGAGAGTTCAGTGGATGGCAACCAAAATGATTAAAGGGCTAGAGCACAAGCCCTATGACGAAAGACTGGAAGCATTAGGCTTATTTAGTCTGCAGAAGAGAAGATTGAGGGGGGATTTGATAGCAACCTTCAACTACTTGAAGGGATGCTCTAAGGAAGATGGAGCTCGACTGTTCTCGGTAGTAACGGAGGACAGAACGAGGAGCAATGGTCTCAAGTTGCGGTTAGGGAGATCTAGGCTGGATATTAGAAAAAACTTTTTTACTAGTAGAGTGGTGAAGTCTTGGAATGAGCTGCCGAGGGAGGTGGTGGAGTCTCCATCTTTGGAGGTGTTTAAGGCCCGGCTGGACAAAACCTTGACTGGGATGGTTTAAGTGGGAGTGGTCCTGCCTCTGGCAGGGGGTTGGACTAGATGACCTATGAGGTCCCTTCCAACCCTGTGATTCTATGATTCTATGAAGTCGCCCATAAAGATGTTGGCATATTGTGGGGCCATGTGGGTGCCCATAGCAGTGCCACTGATTTGGAGATATAAATGATCCTCAAATCTGAAGTGGTTGTGGGTGAGTACAAAATCGCAAAGTTCAGTCACAAGCTGTGCTGTGGCATCATCTGGGATGGTTCTTCTGATAGCTTGTAATCCATCCTTGTGTGGGATGTTGGTGTAAAGAGCTTCTACATCCATAGTGGCCAGAATGGTGTTTTCAGGAAGTTCTCCAATGGACTGTATTTTCCTCAGGAAGTCCGTGGTGTCTTGATGATAGCTGGGGATGTTGATAACATAGGGTCTGAGGAGGGAGTCCACATAGCCAGATAGGCCAGCAGTAAGAGTGCCAATGCCTGAGATGATGGGGCATCCAGGGTTTCCTTTTTTATGGATTTTAGGCAATAGATAGAACATCCCTGGCTGTGACTTCAGGCTTCCCATGGTTTGAACCTGAAAACTGCTCTGATTTGCTGTTACTGTATGACCTGATCCTATGTTTTACACCCCCTTGCATTTAGTTTCATTCCCTTCTGTAAGTTCACCCATCTTCGAAGCATCTGAGGAAGTGGGATCTTCTCCCACGAAAGCTCGTGCAAAAAATAAATCTGTTAGTCTTAAAGTGCCACACAACTCCTTGTTGTTTTTTTACTAGTCTCTTAATATCTTTATTGCTCAGCACCACAGTGCAATCCCACCTGGCCCTCTGAGGGTGTTCTCAGGTGGCTAGGCTGAGCCATCCATGCTGCTGAGGTCACCAACCTATTATTAGGCACTAGCTGGAGCAGGGTGTGCCTGTGGAGGTGTGCCCACAATGGGAACCATGAAGCTGCTGATGTACTCTGCGTGAATGCAATGCCTTCCCCTCAGTGATGAAAGGACATGGCAAATTGATGTTAGACATTGATGGTCAGTGTGAAGTGTGAACTTCCTTCCAAACAGAGCCTGGTGAAATTTCAAAATTCCAGAAACAATTCCCAGTGCTTCACATTTGATTTAGGCTTAGTTACCTTCTGTCTTGCTTAAGGTATGTGAAGCAAAAGCAATAGATCTCTCCTCTCCAGAAGGCACAATGTGTCACATAACCACTCCCACACAATAAGGAAAGGCATCACAGGTCATCTGTAGAGGTAAGGATGTTTCAGAACCCCTGAGTTTAGCAATCAACATTTAGCCTTGTTAAATGCAACTCCACAGGTTTCAATTCACTTCCAGGTCTTGTTTTGGCAGAGGAGCTGGTATAATGGTTTTAGTAGTGTTACTAACTGTGGAATAAATTTCTCATATAGCCCTAAAAATGAGCAATGCTGACTGTTGTTTTTAGGACATGGCACTTCCACAATAGCCTTAACTTTAGTAGGAGTCTTACAAAGGCCAGTACTATCAATTACACGTCTGAAATATTCAGCAGAAGGCTCGAAGAATTCACATTAGTCTTCATGAACTCATAGGCCATACTCTTCTAGTCTTCGCATCTCCTCATCCTTGCCAGTGACCAGGCTGTTATCAAAATAATACTGGACCCCTGAAAAGTCACCCAAGACATGATCCATATCTCTCTGGAACAAAGCTGGAGTAGGGCTATTCCAAAGGGCAAGTGACAGTATCAGTATGGTCTTTAAAGTGGCATCATAGTCCACAACTCTTGAGACTTCTCACTGACGTGCACCTGTAAATAGGCCTGACCCAGATCAATCTTGCTAAACTTTTGTTCACCAGTTAACCCAGTGAAGAGGTCATTGATGCAGGAAGAGGGGTTTTGCTCTGCATACACCACCAAGTTAATGGTATCTGTAAAATCCTCACAAATCCAAATGGAGCCATCTTTCCTCAATACTGGAATGATTGGGGTTTTCCATTGGCTGTGGGTAACTAGTGTGAGAAATCCATTGTTAACCGGACGCTCAGAATCCACTTTCACATGTGGCCTGATGGCATACAGCACAGTTCTGGTTTTCAGACCTCTTGTTTGGTTGTCAGGTTTAATATTCAGCCTCATGGTAATTCCTTTCATGCTTCCCAGGTCCTCTTCAGAAACCAAGGCAAGGTTTTTCAATACAGCTGCCAGACCTGTTTCTTCTTAGCCATCATCATGCGCTCTTTTGCCCCATTTGACCAACTCTCCTTAAGCCATTACCTTCCGGTTAAGGCAGAATCTTCCTTTCCACCATGAACAGTGGCAACTGAGCAGTCTGCCCTCTGAGCTCCCTTTAATATCAGCAGGACCCAATATGGGTACAGCTTTTCCAGTGTACATCTTCAGAACAATTTTTTTCAGCCTACATGGAAGATGACTTTAGCTTCTCCTTAAACTCAGCAGAGGCATTACTTTGTGTGTGTGTTTTTTTTTTTTAAAAAAAGATCTAGGGCACCATCCCCATCATAGCAGCAGGGCTGGCCACTCCATCCCCAGGTGGTGGGGGTAGGCTGGCATTGCAGGAGGTACAATGGAGGGCCAGCTCCATCCAAGGGTGGGGCGGACTGCTGTTGTGGGGTGGCACAGGCCAATAGTGCTCTTGGCTCATTGGGTCCCCCTTAGGTGGGGTCATGGGCTGCAAGGTAGGGGCCTTAGGGTCTGCAGCACAGTCCCTGGGCTAGAATGAGGACCTATAATTAGGTGCAAGCTCAGCTTTCATGTAAAAAAAACAATTCGAATTCTAGCCTTCCTGATTCCAAAGAAAAGGAACCAGATGCATCTTGGAGGCTCAGAAATCACAAGACAAAAGAAGAGCCCAACATTTATTATTTTTAAAAGCTCCTGATTTGGGGGCTTGACTCCTGGTTTTTGCCCAGTAGACTCCAGCCCTACTGCTCATCCCTGTGTAAGGGGACTGATAGCATCTTACTGAAACCGAATAGGCCTTCTTGATTGACCATTCTATCTGGGAAGCAGGACCCTGGAGCACATAGCCCCAGAACCAGTGGGAGAGGCCAGTGTTCTAGGATGATCTGACTGGCTGGGTGGACAGGCCAGTGAGGGGGCCAAGAGAGTGTTCTCCTGCCCCTGAGTTGAAACTGAAGACTGGACATGCCTGGGAAAGCCAGAGTGTGCATGGGGCTGAGCAAAGGAAGAAGCACTAAGGAGGCAGCAACTGTGAGGCAGAGAACCCAGGCAAGGGAGCTGGGCTGACCAACCTGGTTGACTTCTATGATGAGATGACTGGATCTGTGGATGCAGGAATAGCTGTTGACATGCTATACCTCGACTTTAGCAAGGCCATTGATACGTTTCCCGCAGCATTCTCCTCAGCAAGTTAAGGAAGTATGGGTTTGATGACTGGACTATAAGGTGAATAGAAAACTGGCTAGATCAATGGACTCAGCAGGTAGCAATCAGTGGCTCAATGGCTAGTTGGAAACCAGTAATGAGTGGAGTGCCCCAGGGGTCAGTCCTGGGGCCCATTCTATTTAACATCTTCATTAACGATCTTGATGATGGGATAGATTGCACACTCAGTAAGTTCGTGGATGACACCAAGCTGGGTAGAACGGTAGACAGGCTGGAGGACAGGATCAGGATTCAGGGAGACTTAGAAAAATTGGAGCAGTGGGCCAAAAGAAATCTCATGAGGTTCAACAAGGACAAGTACAAAGTCCTGCACTTAGGACAGAAATTCCCCTGCACCGCTATAGGCTGGGGACCGATCGGCTAAGCAGTAGTACTGTAGAAAAGGACCTTGGGGTTATAGCGGACAGGATGCTGGATATGAGTCAATAGTGTGCTCTTGTAGCCAAAAAGGTTAATGGCATATTGGGCTATATCAGTAGGAGCATTGCCAGCAGATCAAGGGGTGTGATTATTCCCCTCTATTCAGTACTGGTGAGGCCACATCTGGAATACTGTGTCCAGTTTTGGGCTCTCCACCACAAAAAGGATGTGGACAAATTAGAAAGAATCCAGCAGAGGGCAACAAAAATGATTAGGGGGCTGGGGCACATGACTTATGAGGAGACACTGAAGGAACTAGGCTTATTTAGCCTACAGAAGAGAAGACTGAAGGGGGATTTGATAGCAACGTTAAACTACTTGAGGGGATGCTCCAAGGAGGACAGAGCTCGGCTGTTCTCAGTAGTAACAGAGGACAGAACAAGGAGCAATGGTTTCAAGTTGCAGCTGGGGAGGTTGAGGCTGGATATTAGGAAAACCTTTCTCACTAGGAGAGTGCTGAAGCATTGGAATGTGTTGCCTAGGGAGGTGGTGGAATCTACATCTCTGGAGATATTCAAGGTCTGGTTAGACCAGGGAGGGCAAAGCAGGCTCAGTGAGCCATCTGCGGCTCACTGAGCATCCCCTTCTGGCTCCCTGGAAGTCTCTTTGAGGGAGCCAGGTATGCCCGGGGACTCTCTGCTCTCCCCCCGTCCTGGCACAATCGCATGAGCTGGAGCAGGTTGCACTGCGGCTCCCTAGCGCTGGCGGGGGGTGGTGCGGGCGTTGTTTGCTCCATCCTTCCCTCTCTCTGCTGCTACAGCAGAGCAGGGCTGCTCTGCCTACCAGCCGGCCCTCTCTCCCAAAAGAGGCCTGCAGGGAGCTGGGCTTTGCAGAGGCAGGCTCTGGAAAGGCCCTTCTCTGGAGTTCGGGCTGCCCTGGATCAGGCCCATTCAGCCATTGGGCAGCTGGAGAGAAGAGGCTCGAACTCTGTGGAGGGGCCATTCCAGGGCCCTGCCTCTGCCAGGCCCAGCTCTGCGCTGGCCACATTTGGGAGGGAGGGTGGGCTGATAGGTGGATCAGCACTGCTTTGGCCACCAGTGGAGAGAAAGAGCGTGCGTCACCCGCGTACCGCCCCCCCCCCCCCCCGCCAGCGCTAGGGTGCCGCTCCAGCTTGTGTGGTTGGGGGAGCAGGAGGCGAGAATGGCTCTTCTCCCCTCCTGTGTTGCTGACCCCTGGGTAAAACAATAACCTGGCTGGGATTATTTAGTGAGAATGGTCCTGCTTTTAGCAAGGCGTTGGCCTAGATAACCTCATGAAGTTCCTTCTAATCCTGTGATTCTCTATGATTCTATGATCTGTGGGAGGCTTGGGAGTACAGCACTGACAGGTCTCAGGAGGAGCTTCGGGAGGAGGCCGGAGAGCAGTCCTCCGCTGAATATGGTACCAAAGCTGGGCTGGGCGGCACTGGGTTGGAAGAGCAGTCCCCAGTGCTGGATCGTGGTGCCAGCAATGAGCTGTGTAGTACTGGGTTGGTGGGCGAAGCCACTCACTGCACCAACTGGACTTCCAGTGCCGCGGTAGGCATCAAACTGGTTATCTTCCACAGTGCCGGTATGTGGGCTGGAGGGTGCATCCGCACTGACGTGGAAGCCTGCGGTGTTGGCGGTGCCGCTAATGGTACTGCCCTGGGTTGGGCACCAGGTTGATTCGGTGACCGCGATGTTTGGTACCCCAACGGTACTGACGGGGGCGTTGACCAAGACTTGAGGCTTGGCACCAAAGATGGGTCCCGGGGCTTCTGCACCTGGGCCGATGGGTGAGTCGGCAGAGCACTCAGGGCTCGGGCGGCACCAGAGGCTTGCGTGCTCCTCCCAGCACGGGTTCGGAGGTGTAGCTCTCTATCCTTGCGAGTCCTCCTTTTGAAGGACTGACATGGGGAGCAGCGAGGACTCACTGAGGCATGTGAGGCATTTATCATGCTGATCGTTGAGAGGGAAAACTTTACAGCATCCTAGGCATGGCTTGAAACCAGGCATCTTGAATCTTGCAGTAAAAGACAGGCACATGCTTACGCAAGTTTCTTGGCTGATCCAAAACCGTCACTGAGGGCGGAAAAAGGAACTGGGAGGGTCAGGGTGACGGTCACCTATATAGCCGCGGTCATGGCGTGGAGGTGGTGTTGGCCGCATGCCCTGACCTGACAGGCTAAGGCTGAAGACTTTCTGAGCTACCATGTGCTATGGCATGTAGACACCTGTAACTGAATGATGTGAGCAGTGCTCAAAAGAGAACATTATTATCAACAGACCAGTGTTTGGAGACAGGTTTTCTTTTACCAGACAAACTGCCCTTTTGCCTGGGCAAGCTGTTGTTCTTTAAAGTTTTAGAGCTAGAGACATTTTCTTCTTTATTACAGCATTCCCGGTTAATCACAGACCACTTAGAATCAGGCATCTTTACTTCATCACTTTCCCAGTTAACTTCAGGTAACACAGAAAACTTACATTTATCTTTTACCTGTGGCTGGGTACTGACTTCAATACTGCCATTCACGACCACAATATTATTTCCAATTAGAATGTCTGCTGGGAAAAGCTCCCGAACTCCCACCACCATTCACCCCAGAAATCTTCCCACTCCAAATGGATCTTAGCTAAAGAGACCTTTGTCACATATTCTGAAAGTGCCACTAGGGTCCAACCCTGATCTGGCAGGTAGTCCTCCTCCTGGACCAATTCACTTTTAACCAGAGTGATTTCTGAGGTGGAATCCCTCCACCCAGTACACATAATCCCATTGACTCTGGCCCCCTTCATAAATTCCCGATTGCCCCTTCAGGGTTCCATCTCCCTACCCCTGCTGAGGTTCCCTTTGCCTCCCCTCCTAGGGAATATTAAAATGGTTGCATTGACATATGCCACTGACCTAGCTGGAGAGTCTGACACAACGACAGCACCCCCTTTTGTATCTAGAATGACAGGATTTGAATGGGCATTATTCCGGGGGGACGCTGACCATAAAGCATTCCCGCTCCCCTGGTTGGGGCTGTGGAGGAAATTTTAAGGTTGTTCAGTCAGTGGAGGCCACACTTAGTAGAAGAGAAAACGTTTATAAGAAAACAATATGCCACTGTGGACCCTTGGACCAAAACAAGGCCCAAGAGCCCCTAACAATGGGTGGAGTTACCTGATATAGGTAATACTTTATCATAATACATTCATGCATACATCATATAGTGTGATTTGGCATTTCTCCAATCCTGCAATGATTGTACCATCTTCCCATGATAGGCAGATGCTCTACTTTCCTTATATGGGGGTCTGCTACCTGGCTATTTTCCTAAGTTTCAGTTTCTGCATTTGTCTCTTTCTCATGCTAATTCACCCCACTCTCTGGCCCCGTGAAGTACGTGACTCCTTCTTCGAGCACTGCTCGGATGCATTCAGTAATAGGTGTCTCCATGCCAGAGGCACGGATTGGTCGGAAAAACTTTTGTTCTAGCCTGTCAGGAGAGGGTAGGCGGCCACTGCCCCCCATGCCACCCAGTGGCTATATATATGGCCACCTCCCTACCCCTCCCCAGTTTCATTTCTTCCGCCTTGCACGTTGGATCTGGAACATCCGCTCAGAAAGCAAGCAGCCTGCCCATGATTGTATGAGCTTCATGCCCAACTGGGAGCACCTTTTTGTGGACCTAGTTCCACCAAAGAGGACTCCAGCTTTTGGGCTGGAACATCGAGATCCACCTCATGCCATGCTGGGGTTTAAACCCTGCACCAAGTGCAGCAAGGCCTTCCCCCAGGATGACCACCACAGGAAGTGCCTCCGGTGCCTAGGTGAAGACCACTTGGTCACTGCCTGCTCCATATGCCTGTCCTTTAAACCCAGGACAATCAAGGATAGGGAGCAAAGGCGCCATGCCCTAGCCTTCAAACAGGCTTGGCACTCCTCACCCGAGGCTTCGGGATTCCATCTGGCACCGCAAGCCAGCTCAGCACCGAACCCACCCAGCACCGTGGCAACAGTGGCCACAGGAGGATGAGCTCGGTACTGACTTTGGTACCTAGATGCTGATGCAGTCCATTGGCACCGAGCTCGCCTCAGCACCACTTGAGGTCACTGCCGGCACCACAGGATCACCACAACACCGTACTGACGATATAGGGCCCGCCTCGGCACCGCTCCAAGTCACCTTTGCTACCACAGGCTCGCCACAGCCCCATACCGACAGTACAGGGACTGCCTTGGCACCAGTCACCCTTGGCACCACAGGGTCAACTTTCACCCTCTTCCCTGGTGCTACATCACAAGGCCAGCCCTGTCTCTCCTGTTAGGGGCTCACCATGGGTTCGTTCAGGGTTGTTCCTGATCCCAACGACCCTGGAGGTGGTGGAGGTTGCACGGGCACTCCTCGCTCCCTGGTACCGGTTAGGAGGGGCAAGCCGGCCTTCATATCAAAGGCCTGAGTGCATCATAAGTGGCACCACTCTCCCTCCGCCCACTGACCCCGGGCACCCAAACCCCACTGCCCATTGCTCCATCAGGCCCCGGGACTGTAGAGACATCCCCGCAGCAACATATAACTTTGCCATCTCTGGTACCACCTCAGGGATCATGCGATACTTCCCCCTGCTCAAGTCCCAGGGAAGCTCCGTCAACGGGCTCCAAGCGGCTTTGGTGCTGTGTTTCAGCACCGTCTCCATTCTGCTTCTGCCCTCTTGAATGGTCTCCACAGGAGACGCCTTCACCATCATCCTCGCTGTGGGCACTGGCTACCACTTTGTCCCCAGTACTGGGCTCATATACAGGTGATTTATCGGTGCACTTTGACTTCTTGTGCTGCGCCACAGCTTATCTGGGCATGGAGGTACAATCCTCTGAGCCCCCCTTGGATACCCTATTTGGGCTGGTATTTTCCTCAGCGGAGCTGGTTATGGTTCCCCTTCATCCTAGTGTTTGGGATCTTGCCTTCTCTCGATGGCAGAACCTGGGTTCCAGCTCCCCGGTGTCAGACACTGCCGGCCTCAAGTACAGAGTTCCAGGATCAGAGTTCCCCTCTCTCATCAACCACCCAATCCTACCCCAGCATGTGGTACAGATGGTGCTAGGCCCAAGTGAACCTCCCAGCGACTCCCTCCCAGCCTCGAGGGAGGCAAGAGAGTTGGAACTGCTGGGGCGTAAGATCTACTCCTCCTCGGCCTTCCAATTACAGGTTGCAAACAACTAGGCCCTAACTAGCAGAGACATGCTGGATGTGTGGGAATCATTCGCAAAATTCAGATATCTGCTCCCACCAGAGGCCAAGGAAAAATATGACGCATTCCTGGAGGAGGGAAGAATAATCTCCCAAGATGCGGTAGATACGGCAGCCCATACCATAGCCTCAGCCGTAACCATCCATTGAGCAGCTTGGCTCAGGAAAGCCAGGGTGCCCCCCGCTTC
The DNA here is from genome assembly GCA_007922195.1 of Podocnemis expansa. Classification (NCBI taxonomy): domain Eukaryota; kingdom Metazoa; phylum Chordata; order Testudines; family Podocnemididae; genus Podocnemis; species Podocnemis expansa. The sequence goes on along the minus strand of ML682070.1, from coordinate 216,637 downwards.
GGAGCAGGTGGCACTCTATCTGCCCTTCAGGGGGAAGATTTGTTTCCACCCGAGACCCTGGCAGTAGTGGGTAGCGTGCGTGACCCTAGGGGAGAGGTAAAATACCTAGGCCTCCTCCCATCGGTGCCCCTTCCATGCCCACTGGCCACATAAGGCCTATGGGCAGAAAACCACCCCTGCCCACGGTCTTCCCCGAAGAGCTCCGGGTAGGGACTCAGTCCCTCCCCATCACCCCTTCAGTTAGAATTTTGGGGGCTGCTCAGGAGGCCCTTTCTCCCTCCCTTTCTCCACAAGGAAGGGGGGCCTATTCTAATTAATCTATGCCTGCCTTACCGTGGATTTCCAGAACAGGCTGGGACATACCCACGGCTCTGTCCCACCTCCAGAGAAGGTAGACAACACTTCTTCCCCTTCCTTCCTTTAGTGAGAGAAAGAGAATTTCTTAGGGCCGTCGTATTCCCCCCCCCCCCCCGCCTCTATAACATGGACAGGGGAGAGCCAGTCCTTAACCTTGCTCCTCCTCCTCTGAGTTTATGGACGGCACTGACCCTGTAACCAAAGCCCTTATCAGTTATCAGTGGCCCAACCCGAGATTGCAGCTCCATTCCCGCAGACAATCCTTAATTCATTGCTGCCCTTAGGGCTGTCATCAGAGAAAAGAAAACTGGTACAAGAATACAAGAAAGGGAAGAAAAACCCCCCACCCACCCTCCAGGTATTTGCTTTGACCAACGATTCCTTCTGCTTTTATAGGCAGAAAGGGAGATCTTCACTAAAGCCGAAGGCCGCATCACCCAGTAGCTCTAGTCAAAGCTATAGGCACCTCCAGTATGCGGGGATGCGTGTGCCCCACTGGATGACTGGGAAACCCTTCGCCAGCCCGCCACCTGCCCCACAAAGGCTAGGACCTGCTTCCACACCCTGAAATTGGGAGGGACCCTCTGGGCACCTCCCCATCCCAACAAAACCGGTTGGTGTGCAAGTCTAAGTCGGTCCCAGTAGGTCCTTAGCGACCTCTCCAGAGCTATAAATCTTATTTAATTACCCCCCCCCCCCCGTTAGGTGGGAGTACGATACTCGGTAATTTTTACCGCTTGCTGTTCTATGCCTGGAGTGGATGCCAAGGCAGAGCCGTCTTCACGGATCTCTACCTTGCTCCTTGATTTTCCTCTTCTCCCCTTATGGAGAAAAAAAACCAGTAGCAGACAACAGTTTGTCCTGTTTCTCCGGGACTGCTTCATAGCTATCCAGATATCTCTGATTGAGAGTCCCTGTTTAGGCTCCACTCTCCCAGGAAGGTGGTGGTACCTCTCTACCCCTCCCCTCTTCCCACTCCTGAAGTGGCAGCTTCTGGATACCCGACCTGGAATCAACCAGGTCAGTGGGATCCACGATAGAAGAGGCAATACTACCCCCCCCCAGCCTTTTGGACAGAAGTGGGGGGAAACGCGCCCTATGCCTCCCAATTAACCCTTAGCCAATGGCGATAGCTTGTTGACTGCCTTACTGCACACTGTTGGGCTCCACACATAGCCGTCACCCAACTGGCCTATACCTTAAATGGTTCATTCCCTGGGATGACCAGAGATCCTTGGTCATCCAGGTCTAGGCCCAGGGCACTGTCACCCGGGCACCTGGCAGGTAAGATTTCATCTTCCTCTGTAGGACCCGGAGGTCCGAAAACCATTTGGTAGTATTTGTATGATACTTCTGCCATAGGCAACTGCTAAGGGCTTTTTCCTCCTGCTTACATGATGAAGCTTAAGTCAACCAAACCCCGATTTCCGATCTGCATGGAAACTCCGGAAATAGTTTGTGTTTTCCATGGTGCAATCCTATACTAGGTAAGATAGGATAACAGAGATAGGTCGCCCTTGTCGGATTCTCCAAATATCCAAGGTACACCTGCGGAATCACCAGCTGTACCTTGTGAGTATCATATCCTCACTAGATGGTCTTTGGAGGAGACCACTGCCTCCTCTGATAAGCCATATCACTTGGAAGGGTTAGCTTCTCTCTTTACAAGTTCTTCAACCCCGACACACACATATGTGCGTTGTAGTTAGGGGCCCGGTATCACACCTGGCGGTGCCTTCAGGCACACAGGGTCATACAAATCAATGTAAATTCTAATCCCATAGGCCTTCCGGTCATCACAACTAGGTGTCCAATCGGAGGCATCGCAAATTCTGCTTTTTCCTCGCTCCCTCCGTTCTCCAGGTAGTCTTCCCAGTAGTGGAATCCTAAGGTAGAACATGATGGGACAACAGGAAGGTCTACCTTCTTGAGTCTTCATAGGAATACCAAGGCCAACAGTACTCCCTAAAGGCCCACCATGCTGCCTTGCAATTGCCTAGTGGGTCTGGAATATTTCTTCCAAAACCATAAGAAGTCTCCTGGGTCAATACACTGTAATACTGCTGGAGGTCTGGCGTTGCATCCTCCCCAGCCAGCCCAGGGATTACATGGCTCATATGCTATGTGATGCCAATTGCACCACCTCTGGCATTTTTCCTTTCCCCTTAATCAGCTCAAAGTATCTTGCCTTAGATTCTTCTCATCTAATTTTGCTAGCCCTTTTATTCCTTGCCGGTTGTTGGGTATACCAATTCACACACCCTTTGGGCATCTGACTTATGGGTCTTTCCGTGGCCAGTTGGAGGGATAACGCTTTATCCCTTCTGTTGCTATCTGCGTAGGCAGTGACCGCCATGACCAGCACAGTATTCCTAAGGCTCCCAGATTTCTCTCATAGGGTTTACGCTGAAGTGATCAAGAGATCACTGGAGCAGGCTTAGGGTGGCCGTCTGGTAGGTGCGCACCTGCTCATGCCAGACCTCCACATGGTCTTTGGCCACCTGGCCCAGGTGGAGGAGGTCCTGGAGGAGCTGGTCATGGGTGTGGAAGGCCCTTCTCCTTCACTTGGTGGTGGGTGGTGAGCTCCCTTGGAGCGTCATGGTGGGTGGCTGCCTGAGCTGCTAGAGGGAAGCAGAGAACAGGGTTACTCCCATCAAATAGCTAGCGCTGTATGCAGCCTGACAGCAGCAAGTAGCTGTGCCCTGGCTGTCCCTGTGCTTCCAGATCCATGTCCTGTGAGACCTGGCCCCTAGGTACGCATGGCCATGTCATGCTGCCTAGGCCATGTGAGATGCCCAGAGTGGCGAGCAGCAGTCAGCCCTGGCCTGCAGCTAGAGTGCCTCTCGAGGCCAGATGGCATGGGCTGCATGCTGTCTGCCCTTGACACTGACACCTCTGGTTCCCCCCACCCTCTCTGCTGACAGGCCCCCACCCCCTTGGGTCTGGGTCCCAGCTGCCACATGGTCCCCAGCCCCTCTGCCCTGTGGGAGGACCTGCGAGCCACACCACCCCCCTCGGGACCTGGGCTGTCCCTAGGCCATGTCCCCCCATGCTGCCTGTGCCACAGGGAGGCCTAGCCCTGCCCGCATGGGGGGACCGAGGGGACACTCACCAATGGATGGTGCCAAGGTCCACTGTGATGTCCCCTTTTTGGCATCCTCTCCCATGCAGGAAGCCTCCTCACCTTCCTGCTCCTCCATCTCCTTCTCAGGTGTGGCTGGTCCCACTTCGGAGGCAGGTAAGAGCTCCAGGATGGCATGTGGGGCATGTGATGATGGGGCGCCCTCCAGGAGGTTGCTGTCACCCAAGCCCAGGGGGACATCTTCATCCATGGAGTTCCCCTTCTGGGGGTCAGCCACAGATGCTGCCAGCTGGGAGGCTGGCGGGTTCCCTGCCCCAAAAGCTTCCAGCTCCTTGAAGTAGAGGCAGCTTGTGTCACGTGACATGCTGGTGACCTGAGCATAGTCTTGGCACAGGGCCTTGATTTTGACCTGCACCTGCTCACTTGTCCTTCTGTGGCCCTGGGCAACCAGAGCCTGGGAGATCTTGGCATATATCTCCCGGTTGTAGTGGCTGCCTCTCATTGTCCCAAATGCTGAGGAGGCTGAAGACCACCTCGTGACTCCAGACAGGAGCCCTCTGATGTACCTGGCTTGCAGTGCTGGCCTCAGACATGTCTGCCCAGGCTGCACAACACCAGGTGGTCTGGGCAGGATGTACCTGTGAGGGTGGGGAGAGGCGGTGGCCAGGGGAGGTACTTCCTTCCTGGTGCCATGCACCCTGGGAGGAAGAAGGTCTAACTGCATTTAGTTTGAACTAACGGTTAGTTCGATCGAACTAACGTGGCTCCATTGGGTTAGTTCGAACTAATAAGTTGAGCTAACCATTAGTATGAACTAAAGGGCAGGATTTAGTAGTTTGAAGTAAACTTTCCTTAGTTCAAACTAAGGAATTCCTGTGCACAGGGACTAATTAAGTTCTAATTAGGCATTGTTAATTCGAACTAAATTCCGAGCATAGACACAGCCTATGTGCCACTATACTCCGTGTTTGTTTTACTACATGAAGCTGCACTCTGCATCTCTGGTTCCCTCTGTTAAATAAACATTAGTCAATTTTAATTTATCACACAGAGGTATCTGATTCTAAACTATATCCCAGTATTCAGAATAGGAAATAACTGCAATTGACTGTGCTGCTATAGCAAACTTTAGGGTATGTTGACTTAACGTTTGCAGCCATTCGTTATACCACAAGTTCCCAACCTGTGGCCCAACAGCCAAAATTGGCCCTCAGGGGCTTTCAATATGGCCTGTGGCTGTGGATGCCCTCCTGTTGGCTGCAGAAGAGAGCCACTGCCCAAAATCCCTGCCAGAGTACGGCCAGTACAGGTTCCTTGTTGCAGCCGAGGGGAGGGGAGAACAACTCTCCCCTTCCTGTGGCTGTAGCACAGAGCACAGCAAAGCACTCCACCTAAGCCCATAGGTGCTGGGGTTCTTCCTGGAGCCAGAGGAAAGGGTGCACTGATTTTCTCTCCCCATAGCTGCAGAAGGGACCAACTGCCTAGGTGCCCCATTGGAGTGCTTATGGCTACAGGACTTGTGCTGTTTCCCTGCTGCAGCTGGAGAGGCAGGAGATCAATGAGGAGGCAGACTGCTATTCAGAGGAGGCAGGCTGGTGGCTACTGGTGGCCCTCAGCACTATAAAAATTATGTCTGTGGCCGAAAAGTTTAGGAAGCACTGCACTATATGTTTAGAATTAAGTTATCACATCTGTTTATTGTCAAAAATTCAAATTGTGAAATTTTAGTTCCAGCCCTGTGAAGTTGAGACTTGCAGTTTGAGAAAGATCATGCCTGTGTTTGACAGGGCCTATATATCTGATCTTTCTTCTTTACCTTGTGGGAAGAGAGCTGATTTTGGTATGGGTACTACTAGAGATGAAATCTGCACCATGCTCAATTTGCAAAGCAAGGCAATTTTGACTGTTTTCTGGTCTTAAACTTTGAGCACTTCATGGAACAGGAAAGCCAATTAGGAGTCCTGTGGTACTTTTAAAAACTAACAAATTTATGCCAAGTTCCAAAGAGGGAGCCATATTAGTCTAGTTCAGCAAAAGAAGCAAGGAGTCCTGTGGCACTTAAAGACTAAAAGATTTATTTATAGCATGAGCTTTTGTGGGAGACAATCCCACTTCCTCAGATGCTTTGAAGATGGGGGAACTTACAGAACGGGATACTTCCCCCTTCTTCAAAGTGTCTCACGAAGTGGGATCTTCTCCCATGAAAGGTCATGTGATAAATAAGTCTGTTAGGCTATGTCCACACACAAAACCTTATTTCAAAACAAGTCATTTCGAAATAATACCTTATTTCGAAACGCCTTATTTCAAAATAACAAAAAAGCAATTTTGAAATAAGAAAAAAAGTGGGAATCGAAATAGCATGTCCACACAGTGGACATGCTATTTTGAGATAGGGGAGGGAAGGAGCAAGGAAGCTTGTACCGGGCCTGGGATGCCCTGCACCCAGGATTCCCCTGCCCCCCCCCCACTGCTTCCACCGTGGGCGGGGGAGCTTCCCCTTCCCCCCCGCCGCTTCCGCCATGGGCGGGGGGGCTTTCCCTGCTCCCCGCTGCCGGCGGGGGGGCTTCCCCAGCACCCCCCTGCTGCTTCTGCTGCACCCGTCCCCCCTGGTCCCAGCAAGGGGAAGTGGCGGGAAGCTGGCTGGGGCACCCTCTGATCCCTGAACTCCACTCAGCACTCTGGCCAGGGTGCTGGGAGGGGTGGGACCTTCCCCCCAGGGTGCTGTGCACCCTGGGAGGAAGTTCCTTGTTATTGCGAAACAATCCTTGTTTCGAAATAACATGTTCAAATGGTGTTATTTCGAAACAACTGGTTTCGAAATAACTCTCCTTTCGAAAGCAAAGTGGCTTAAGCTGTTTCGAAAGGAGGGCTCTTGTTTTGAAATGAGGAGCTCCCTCCTTTCGAAACAAGAAAACGTTGTGTGGACATAGGGACTTTTATTTCAAAACAACCAGTATTGTTTTGAAATAAAAGCCCTATGTGGACATACCCTTAGTCTTTAAGTGCCACAGGACTCCTAAAAAATTTATTTGTCTTATGAGCCTTTGTGCGGGAAAACTCCATGTCATCAGATACTTTGAAGATAGGGAAGTTACAGAAGGGAGGAAAGTGTATGCTGGTGTAACCCTTCTGCCAGGGCAGGCTGGCAGAACAAGGGCTGGGTTCTATATCGTGGGGTTTCCCAATGATGCAGACCACCAACTGGCTCGAGCCCTGACCCAGATCTCTGGGAATCCTGCACTGCTCCCTAGGCACCCCAAAGGGTAAGGCTTCCTCACTCACAAGCATGAGTCTGAGTGTAGTAAATAGAGCTTTTAATAGCAGTAAAACAAAAATGCAGAATGCCAAATAACAGAGATCAGCACTAATCTAAGAAACTTAGTATAGAGCAAAGTTCCTAATAACCCACACCGCATAACAGAACATACAAATTTAATGGCAAAACTAGCACTGATCTGGAGAATCAGTGTTAACCAGGCTCCCAACCAACCCTAAGATATGTAGGGAGTGTCTTTTACCCCCGCTGTCCGCTGGCTCTATCCTCCAGTCTCTCGTGTTGCCCAGCACACCGCTGTCCACTCTCACCATTCACTGGCTTCGCCCACTATCTGCCGGCACTGCCTTCTAGTTCCTCGTGTGGCTCAGCTCGTCACTGGCCGCTCTCACCATCTGCTAGCTCTACCTGCTGTCCACCGGCACTACTCTCTGGTCCCTCGTGTTGCCCAGCTCGCTGCTGGCCGCTCTCGCCATTCACCAGCTTCACCCCATTGCTTCTTTTCAGCTCAGGGAGAAGGAATTCTCCCTAGCTCAGTGATTATGAACTCTCTTAGCCTTTAGCAGCTGGTTAATTCAGCTAGTTCCATAACAAACAGAAGATGCAAGAGGAGGAAGGGACAAAGTGCCCCAGGCATTGTTTCAACAGAAACAATGCTGACCCACCACTTCTGTTTTTTCTTAGTCTTTCAGGCTAAAATATGCAGAAGCCTTTCTTACAAATCTTTTCTAAGTAAGGGTGTCTTTTACCCTTTAACTAACCAAACAGATTTGAAACAAACAGAAAGTAGCAGTTTACCCAAAGACAGTATTTCGTTTCCCTTTAGTAGAATTACAGATATTGATAGATTTGTGAGAAAAGAAACCCCAAATGTTATTACCCAGTATACTTTGCCCCAGTGCATCCAGTATGCTAATCAGCTAATTGTGCTCTTTGTATCCATGCTAATACAGGACCCAGGCAGATTAGTTGCTCCCCCCGTCAGTTCAGAAGCTGTTAAGCTTCACAGCTTCTAAGCCTGCCTTACACTGGAAAGTGTAAATCATTGGATCAGGTCAGACTGGTACAGCAAATAAAAGCAAATCATGGAACAGGAAGGTTCTCTGCCTCTGTTCCCATCCAATAGGCACTAGCCAAAACCAAGACCAGGGAAGAAGAACAGTCATTATATCAATGATGGGCAGAATAAAGGTGACTGCAATGAGCTGATGCAGCTGGATGTCAAAATGAAATATGGTTCATATTAGTTTATAAGTTTAAATATAGTCCTCTGAGCTACCGCAGACACAGGCCACGGACTAATGGAGTTTCATGAATTACAGTATGCTGTTTTATAGAAGTGCACCAGGGAACATTAGTCTACCAATTCCTTACAAATAAAATAGTCAGCAAGTCAACTATAGACAAAGGTAAAAAAATGTTACTCATATGATCATGTGATAGATGTCAGTCACAAGAACCCAGTGACCACATCTGGCTATGGAGCTCGATCTGATGCCCACTGAAACTTTCAGCAGTCTGCAGAGAACATGGGACTGACAAAATGTTGCAGTTTCAAGTCCTGAAGTGAGCCTCAGAGTAAAGTGATTTGTGAGGCTAGTTGAACTTCTTCATGAATCGGAGTTTTCCATAGGCTATCAGGAGGAAGATGGCCGTCATGCAAACCAGAGCCACTATGTTTTCCCACATGGCTCAGCTGGTAGCTGCAATCCCTTGATTGCACAGATATGTTTTACCATAACACTTGTGGTGGGTTAAGGGACAGAATTTAACAGCCACACTTAGCATATTATGCCAGAGAACTCCAAGTGCTTTACAAAGATGGCTACTGTTATGCTGTTGTTATTTATGTCCTGAAGAGATGTAATATAACAGAGACACCGGAGCAAATCTGAAGTCACATAGTGGGTAGAGCTAGGATATCACCCCACTTTGACTCCCAAGCTATGTCCACACATACATTGTTATTTTGAAATGTTATTTCGAAATAAAGTCCTTATTTCAAAATAAGTTAATTCGAATTAAGAAAATGTTAATTTGAATTAAAGGAAAAGCTCAAAGTGAAATAGCATGTCCAAACACAGGACTTGCTACTTCACTTTAGGAGAGGTGCACCATGGGAGCTGTGGCAACATGGCCCCCTCCCTGGGCCATGCCCCCACCCAATATAGGCTAAAAGGAAGGCATCATGGGAATGAGAAGGGCAAAAGTGTTATTTCAAAATAATGGTTATTTCGAAATAACACATCCGAACAGTGTTATTTCACAATAACCATTTCGAAATAACAGCCATTTCGATTTAAAGAAGGTTTAAGCTATTTCAAAATGATGGCTCTTATTTCAAAATGACGGAGCCTATCATTTCGAAATAAGAATACGTCGTGTGGACCTAATCTCTTTTATTTCAAAATAACCCTTGTTGTTTTGAAATAAAAGAAACTTGTGGACATACCCCATTTTTCCTATCTAATCTAGACCAGAGGCCTCAACCTATGGTCCGTGGGCCGTATGCAACTCATCCAGAGCATTTCATAAAGCCCATGGCCTGCTTCAGTTCCATATACTATTGGCCAATTCCAGGGCCGACCCAAGGGGTTTTGGCACCCTAGGCTAATGATGATTTTGGTGCCTTCTCCCCCACAAGTTATAAGAGATAACATATTAATCTGTTTTTTTCAAATAGAGAAAAACATTCACTTCCATCTAATTTTGGCACCCCTTGAAGCCTGGCACCCTAGACAACCGTCTAGTTCACTTGCCTTCCAGTGCAACAAGATTGTGCACCACTGTTTCCAGACTATCTTGCCTCCTTTAATCAGAATACCAGCCATATCTAATCTATTAGCATGGTGACCTTCACATCTCACTATATCCAGAATCAGAACAAGTCAAGACCGGTACCCTGGCTTTTTATATTCTGACTCCTTTGCTTTGAAGTGTCCTACTGAGAGACCACATAACATGTTCTGCATCATGGCAGGGGATGATTTCACTATTCCTAAACCATCAGAGGTAGGTGGGCATCTTTTTACCTCTCCACAGCCTCCCTTTGGATGCTGATACATATACCCCTGCTCAGCGAAGTCTTAAGGATTTTTTTTTAAGCAATATCCTTTATACAGATAAGCCATGGCAGGCTAGCATGGCAGGCTGGGGAGGATGAAGACCTGTAAGGGGAAAGGACTTTGCATGCATTGACTGCAGGAAAACCCAGGTTTACATCTGTGGATGGTGATCTGTTTTACTGTGTTTGAACAAACTGTACTCTGAAGGAAAGGCCTGAAGGGCTTTGGACGTGTTGTTGCTTGTCCTCCTCCTAGGCTGGGGTTCCAGGCCAGCAGCCTGCAGTTCTCCCTGAATGATGTTAGTTAATGACTTAGTCTCAAATATTCCCCCAACCCAAATCTGTTCTTGGATGTATCCTTGAGAAAGCTGGCCGATGAGTAGCTGTTTTCATGAGCAGTAGAGTGACCCCACAGCCACGGCTATAGAAACTCCACCCTCAAGAAGCTCATGATCACTGAGGCCCATGAACTGTTATGAGCCAGAAGCTTACGTTTGTCCAAATTGTGCGGTATTTGGGGAACAATCAGCCACCTCCCTGGGGGATGCAGTGCTGTTCTGGGCGTTCTCACCACAGAAGTAAAGATCTCTAAATTCATTGATTTGCAGGGCCTGAGAAGAAAACCAGACACCAGGATGTAGTAAAACCACTCCACAGCTTGCTTTAGTGTCGAGTGAAAACCTTCCATAAGGACAGCATCCTGATGAGGTGAGAAAGGTTGTCATCTCCCCTTACCCACCAAATGACTTAAAGAGCTTTAACTCCCAGTAACACCACCCAAATTAGATAGGTCAGAGGGCAGGGACTAGTGCCTGATCCTCCTGGTTGGGGGTTGACATGTAGGTCAAAATTCCATCCTTGGGGGAAATAAAGTCAAGCTACAAAAACACAGCAAGGGAACCATTCTGGCAAACGCCATGATAGTCAGGGACAACAAGGTCTTATTTGTTCCCCAAGAGATATTTGACAAAGCAGGAAGGATATCCACCTCTGGAGGAAAAGTTACACTTTATTGTTTTGAGGATCTCTCTTCCTGGTGGCCAGTTCCACCTGGCAAACATTCAGTTTCCTTCTCAATTTTATCTTGCTAGTTCAAATCCAGTTGAAGTAGGTAATGTCCAAATGGAATGGGCCAAGATTTTCAAGAGAGGCTAGTGAACCTGGGTGCTTGATGTGAGCTACCTTGAAGAGCTGAAATTCAGGCCCTATTCAGGGTTTTATGTTAAGATGCCAAACTGAGGGGCCCATGATGACTAATTGCATTTGAGAACCTTGACTGTTGTCCTTTGTGGAGGTGTTCAAGGTTCTACACGAACAGGGCTGGGGGGTCTCAGCCTGGTTCCCAATGAAGTAAAGATGCATGGTGGTTCGGGTGCTAACATGGGAAGAGATCACCACCCTGCCTCCCAGAGAAAATACCTTCCAGCCGGTGAGGTCTTAGATACTGTAGTTACTATGTCTACACTGGAGGGTTCAGTTGACTAAACAAGGTTGACTTTAAGTCAAAGTAACAAAGTTTACTTAAAAGTTATTCGATTTAACAAAGTCTACGTCCATCCTGGAAGGCTCTGTTAAATTGACTTTATTAAGTCAGCTTAATAAAGCCTACAGTTTAGACAACCCTATCTACAACACGTTCAGTCGACTTAGTAAACTCGACTTTACTACTTAAGTCAACTTTAAGGGCTGGAGTTATTGAGTCGAGTTAAGCAAGTGTTTAAGTTGACTTAATAAAAGCCCAGTGTGGACATGGCTTTCCTTAAGTCGACTTAAGGAAGGTTAAATCAAGTTAAGGCTCCAGTGTAGACATACCTGTCCTGAGGGCCATACAGATCACATAAATGGATAGATGTTCACATATCAGCACACTCTGGCTACCTCCATGATTGTCTCTGCAGATGGACCACAGGCTAGTGGGCCATGGACTACTGAACTGTTCTCTGACTCAGAGGCTGTGTTCACATATAAATTGTTATTTCGAAATAAGTTATTTCAAAATGAGATATTTCAAAATAAAATCCAGTTCTGCCTGCTGCCCAAACTGGGAGGCTGCCATGGGCATTGGCTCTGCCAGCCCCCCGAGCTGGGCAGCTGCTGGTCAGGCAGGGGCTGCAGACCCAGCTCTTCCCACCACCCGGGCTGGGCAGCTGCCTTCCGAGCAGGAGCTGCAGGTGCTGGGAGCTGACAGAGCGGGCACAGCTGGGCACCTGCATCTCCTGCCTGGCTGGCAGCTGCCCAGCTCGGGCAGCTGGAAGAGCCAGCACCTGTACCGACCGCCCCTCCAGCTGCCGCCAGAGCCCGGGCTGAGGGGCGAGCCGGTGGCGGGGGCAGAGCACAGGGGTGCCCCAGTCCCTCAGCCCTTGGTCGCTTGCAAGCTGCCAGGGGGGTGCGGGCTTCCCCAGCCGCTGACAGGCTCTGCAGCTGGTCAATTTCACTTCTGCAGCTGGTCGATTTCACCAGAGCCTGTCTGGGACTGAGGGAGCCGCATCTTCCCTGGCTGCTTGGAAGTTGCCAGGGGCTGGGGGACCGGGGTGCCCCCATTGCTCTGCCCCCGCTGCCCCACTGGCAGCCCCTGAGCCCAGGCAGAGGGTTCAGCCGGCTGGGGACCCACTGCCTGCCCTGGCTGCCAGCTTGCTGGGGCAGTGGGTCCAGCCAGCTAGGGACCCACTGCCTGCCCTGGCTGCCGGCTTGCCAGGGGAGCGGGTCCCGCTGGCTGGGGATCCGCTGCCTTCCTGTGCTCCCCTGCATCTCCCCTCAGCACCCTGGCCAGGATGCTGATTGGCTCCCTGGCCAGGGGGCTGAGGGGGGGTGGAAGTTCCTCCCAGGGTGCATAGCCCTGTTTCAATACAGGGGTTGTTTTGAAACAACACGTCCTTAACGGCATTGTTTTGAAACAACCCTTTCGAAACAAGGGCTATTTCGATTGCATGCCAGGTTTAATTGTTTTGAAAGCATGGCCATTATTTCAAAACAAGGGGGTCTTGTCGTTTTGAAATAACGAAATGGCGTTTGGACATGCCAGGCTTTATTTCAAAACAATGGCTGTTGTTTTGAAATAAAACCCTGGTGTGGACACAGCCACAGAGATGGCTTTTCCAGGCTCATCAGTAAGCCCATTGATGGGTGGTGGGACAGAGTGATTTGCCCTTCTGCTGCCCAGGTGGCTCAGTAGAAGAGTTCAGTCTCCAGAGTTCAGTAGAAGAGTTCAGTCTCCCAACCCAAACACCTTTGATGAGAATAAATTTCAATCTTTAAAATTAATTTTAAAAGAGTCCTAAGCAATTACGTTCAGAATTATTCATCTTAAAATCCTCTTCAGGCAGTGACACTGTGTGCTCATTATCCATTAAAGAATCCCACTGTTTATTTACTGTGAAGCCGTATCTGGGGATGCCAAAGTACTTGATCCAGTTCAGCCATCCCTTCACTGAAGGAAGGTTCACCAAGAGGCCAGAAAAGAGCTGAAAGGACAGAAAGGGAGAGGCTGTCACGGTTTCACACACTGACCCAGATTCGTATGCTTTTAGACCTCAGCAACACACAAGTTGTGTCACTTTACAACAGGTCAGTTAAAGCAGTCCTACTGTCTCTAGGTGGATACAGCTATACTCACAGCATGGGCATCGGGTACTGCTGGTCAGCACTGAGGCATCCTGGCATTGGGCGGAGTTTGGGGGAAGCCCAGGATGGGAATAGCTGGGGAAGCTGCAGGGCAGAACTAAAATGTATTGGTAGAAATGTGTGTATGGTCTCGGACTGCAATGATTGGGGGTGCTACAGGTCAGGACCAAGATGTACTGGCAGAGCTGTGTATGGGACAGGACCAAGACCGGCAGAGCTTCTCCCGCTCCTATTAATCCCTCATTTGCATTAGTGTCCATTCCATCCACACTGCAAAGCCCCCCAAGGTGACCAAACCCCCACACAGTACTTACTATCATGAAGATAAAGAAAATATTACTAAACAGATTGGCAATGGCTACCACGTCCATCCCAGCACTGATGGCCAGTGACATGGCCGTGGACATGCAGGAGACGAGCTTCACTGCGAGCATGAAGAAAAAGAATCGTCCTGCTATTATTGCCTGATAGCCTGTCAAAACAGCGAGAGACAAGTCAGCCTGGTGAACGGCTGGGTTACAAACCCTAGAGATCAGACAAGGGGTCCAGAGGCATTTTTGAAATATTAACAACTTTAGTCTTGTTTGTTTTGTTGAACTAGACCAGTGTTTCTCAAACTTTAGTGGCCCAGGGAACACCTAAAGGTATTAATGACTTTATGTGGATCATCTGATGAAACCTTTCTTGAAAAAGCTGGCATATATGGTCTGTAATGTTCGTAATATCTGTGTATTATGCATTCCTGTGAAATCGATTCCAGAAAATGCAGTGAATACAATTTTAAGAAGATAACATGCATTTATTTTTAACAAGTAGATGCATAATGATGATGCGCACAACTTAAAACTGAAAATGATATTATTCAAGTAATCATGGGAAGTTTGGGTCAGTGTGTTTGAACAACGTTAATCAATTCTTGGAGTCAGGTTTGTCAAAGAAAAGACCTACCATGGAAGTTGTGGCCAAACAAATTTCATGCCGGTGGTAACGGTGGTGTGAAATTTAAATGCCCCAGTGGAACCAAAGGAGCAAGGTGGAAGCAGATCTTAACACATGCCTGGGAGTTTTGCTGGGGCATTTTAAATCTCTGAATCCTGTCTTGCCTCGTTTTGTTGCTCCTTATCCACTCCCCACTTGGCTCCTCTCTTTTGAAGGGGAGGGGCAGGGTTAGTCACCGAACACCTTGGCTATGTCTGCACTTAGATTGTTAAATTGATTTAAATTAAATTCATCTAATTGAATTGAAATAAAAATCATTAACTCGATTTAAGTTAAATCAATTTAAAATGTCCTCACTAGTAACCCAAATCGAACTAGCATGTCCATGGACGGGACTTGCTAGTTTGATTTAGGAGATGGGCACCATGGGAGGCGTGGCAAGATGGCCCCCAAGAAGGGCCATGCCTCCACCCAATATATAGAAAGAAGGCAGCACCTTGGGAGGTAGAAGGGCAAAAAATGTTAAATCAAAATGACAGCTAAATTGAAATAATGCAGCTACACCGCGTTTTTTTGAAATAATAATTTCGATTCAACAATCATTTTGATATAAAGTGAAGTTTTATTATATTGAAATGACTGTTACTTATTTCAAAATGAGGGAGCTCCTCATTTCAAAATAAGGAAAGCTAGTGTAGACATGCACTACTTTAAATTGAAATAATCTTCATTATGTTGATTTAGAGTGTAAATGTAGACATACTACTTCACTATGGCTCCAGAGCACCAGTGTTCCCCGTAGCACCAGCTGAGAAACACTGAACTAGACTGACACAGTCTTTGGAACTTGTAAACCCTGAAGAACTGCCCTGGGCTCCCTGTTCATGGTAGCAAGACACTTGCACAGGAGAGGACAGATAGGCTTTAGAGTTGGCTGCAATGAGGCCAAAACCAAGAATTCAGAAGAGGCATAAAAAAAGTAAGTTTAACGGGAGTTGGTGGTCAGCATCATACTGCATTCCTGTAGCGGGCTGGCCACTGTCTAGCATGATTTCCGGCTCAAGTTCATCCCCTGCATTGCTCCTGAATATCAAACTGCATTTAACAGCCTCCCCGCACATGTACCATTCAGTCTGTGCAGGAACACTTGAGGAACTCACCTTTATTTTTTTTAAAATCATTTGTGTTGCTGAGCTTCAAGACTTAGACTCAAGATATCATAGATTCAAGACATTGCAGGTGTTTATGCAAGAACAAAGGGCAGCGGGAGTACTAAGTAAACATATTGATTCATTACCAATAATCCAGTAACTTATCCATGAAAATATGATGCCTGGAGCCGTTCTGATGGGCAAAAGGTCTCCAATCATCAAGGCAAAGAAGTACGCCGACACTTGGTAATACCCACTGGTGTACTGATGGCTGTAAGGACAGGAGCACAGGTTATTGTAAAATTTTAGGGGTTAACAGTACTGATGGGCACCACCTTCAGCAGTGTTTAGCAGTTATTTTTTGAAAAAGACCCTCTAATCTCAGTATAACTGGGGTCTTAACTCTGCCAATGACTCAACCTATATATATCCAACCTGGAGCAAGTTGCTTAACTGCTCTGTGCCTCAGTTTAGGGGGGTGATGGAATAACACTGATCTGCCTCCATAGGGCTGTCAGAAAGAGTTTAGCGGGCTTTGAGATGCCTGAGGGAAAGGCAGCTTGCAGCACTCCTCACTGAAAAAAGCCCACACAAAGAGAATGATTCTGAATGCTGCTTAGGTGGACAGCCAATGGCTGGCTCTCACTGGAGGAGGACTCTGAAAATCTATTTCCAAGAGGAAGTGGAGAGCTCAAATTTGGGACTCACATTTAGGACACTGACTCAAATCCAACCCAGGCCATGATCCAGGTCATTAGCCAGTCACTAGGCCTCCCAAAATGAGCAGGTCTCAGGCCTGTTAATCAGGGCCACGATGCCCACATTGCCACGGACACTAACCAGAGCTGGTGCTGACAGTCTTTGTAGCTGGGCCAAGGAATGGATAAGCCATAGAGGCTGAACTGTGGCAGACCCTCAGCCCCAGAGTGGTGTCCTGAAGGCAGCCTGAGGGGCTCTGATACTGCTGCTGCCCTGGCTGGAGTGAGCAAAGCCAGAGGCATCCCTTTTCCAGGCTCTCATATTGGAGAGAGAGGAATTCCTAGTTGCCCCCAAAGGGACAGCTCACACCACTTTTGCATTACTGCTGTGGTGCTATTGGGACTTAACTGAGCCCAAGGATCTGATGCCCAGTGAGGCAAAAACTATTCCCAGAGTCCTATTTCCTAGCTATGTATATGGGATCACCTAATTCACAGTTGAGGCAAGGCTGTGCCTTACTAGGAAGCCATTATGTGTTGCTTTCACTCTACATCTTGGCCACTCCTGTGCAATTTCCCCAAATTCAGCCTCTCCCAGCTCAGTCTGGGTTTTACATGTCCCTCTCCCACCTCCTGGCACTATCCCAAGTTCCTAAAATGGAGCTGGGTTGTCTTTATTAGCAACAGATGTTAGAGAGAAGAAACAAAACCTCAAGCCCTGCAAATAGTGTAGTAGCTAGCACCTCTGCTTCATATGCAGAAGGTCCTAGGTTCAATTCCCAGGGGGTTAGACTTGATGATCTCATGAGGTCCCTTCCAGCCCTATGAATTGATTGATTGAAAGCTGGGCCCTCACAGGAAACACTTGTTTCAGATAGTCTGTCACAATTCCCACCCTCAATTCTGATAAAGAAATGCTTGGGGGGAGGAGGAGACTGCTACTTAAATAAACAGTTTCTTGTCCTTGATGAACAGCTTGACTGCTGATATACTGGAAAAGCATAGATGTGTGATTATGAAAAACAAGGATCCAACCCTGGACCACAAATTGAAACAGTCAAAGATCAGTCACAGGCCAAAATCACCAATATAAAAATCCTATACAGGATCATAGCAACTAGAGATTCCAGAACCCTATTATAACATCAAGGCTTTCCCTGCTAGGACAGGCCGCAGTTTCCTGACAATGTGAGGTATCAGAGAGACAAAGTGGGGGCAGTAAACATAGAAGATGAGGGTTGGAAGGTACCTCAGGAGGTATCTAGTCCAACCCCCTGCTCAAAGCAGGACCAATCCTAATTAACCCATCCCAGCCAAGGCTTTGTCAAACCATACCTTAAAAGCCTCTAAGGATGAAGATTCAGCCAGCTCCCTAGGTAAACCATTCCTAGGCTTCACCAGCGTCCTAGGGAAAAAGGTTTTCCTAAACATCTAACCTAGACCTCCCCCACTGCAACTTGAGACAATACCTCCTAGTCTTGTCATCTGCCACCACTTGGAAGAGCCCAGAGTCATGCTTCCTGGAACCTTCTTTTGGGTAGTTAAAGGCCACTATCAAATCCCCCCTCCCTCTTCTCTTTTGCAGACTTAACAAGCCCAGTTCCCTCAGTCTCTCCCCTTAAGTCACATGCTCCAGCCCCCTAATCATTTTTGTTCCTCTCTGCTGGACTCTCTCCAATTTGTCCACATCCTCTCTGTAATTGGAGCCCAAAACAGGACCCGATACTCTAAATGTGGCCTCACCAGTACCAAATAGAGGGGAATAATCACATCCTTCCATCTGCTGGTAATATTCCTACTAATGTATCCCAATGTGCCATTAGCTTTCTTAACAGTAAGGCCAAATTGTTGACTCCTATCCAGCTTTTTGTCCACTGTAACCCTCAGGTCCTTTTCTGCAGAACTGATTAGCCAGTCGGTCCCCAGTTTGCAGCAGTGCATGGGATTCTTCCACCCTTAGAGCAGCACTCTGTACTTGTCATTGTTGAACCTCATCAGATTTCTTTTGGCCCAGTCCTCTAATTTATCAAAGTCACTCTGTACCCTATCTATGCCATCAGTGTTATCTATCATCCTCCCCAGCTAAGTGTTATCTGCAGACTTGCTGAGGGCACAATCTGACCCATCCTCCAGATCATTAATGAAGATGTCGAACAAAGCTGGTCCCAGCAGCACCAGCCTCCTGGGGCTCTCTGCTTGATAACGGCTGCCAACTACACATCATACCATTGATCATTGCCTGTTGAGCCTAATGATCTAGACAGCTCTCTAGCCATCTTATAGTTCACTCATCCAACCCATAACTTGGTGGCAAGACTACTATGGATACTATGTATCAAAAGCTTTGTTAAAGTCAACCTATATCGCATCCAACACTTTCACCACATCCACAGAGCCATCATCTCGTCATGGATGAACTCAGGTGAGTCAGTCATGACTTGCCCTTGGTGAATCCATGCTGTTTCCGATGACCTTCCTCTCTTATATAATTGATACCACCCGTGGCTCTGCCTGCCTTTTGTGGTCTCCTTCATATTCCATGTAGGAATACATCTGGGGTTGGTGGGACAGCTGCTTTTTTAGGAACTACAGCAATGCCTGGCCGTGGTCACCAAAAACTAGGGTGTGTGTCAAACCCTCTTCACTCCTCCTGGATCTGAGCATAGCTCAGAAATGATGAGATGCTAGTTGAAGTGCTACTGATTCTGAATGCTGCTTTGGTTTAGTTGTATGTCAAAAAAGACAGCCCCCAAAATCAGTGTGATGATGGTGTTTACTGTGATCTGGAGGGGAAAAGGAAAAAGGAATTGTGCAAATTGGTGATTGGGGTGAGTCACTGGATGGAGCACAGGTCATTATTGATGCATATGGGACCCCAAATTCACATTTGTCTCTGATGTTTTGGCCCAGTATTTGGACCTTTAATGCCACCTAAGGAGGTTGGGTGCCCAAATCCCATCATCTGCTACGAGTGCCCTGTCTTGACAGGTATAAATACTGGTTGACATAATGGGATTGGGTGCCTTCTACTTCTAATTCCCTGAGTAGACTCCAGCCCTGCTCAGCAGTAAGTCATTCCCATTCAATGGCTGTGCAGTGACCCAAGTTACATTCCATGTCTTAATGGACACGTGGCCTAGAGATGCTATAATCACAGGAATGTTTTGAGAACAACTTGGCCCAGGGTCCCTTTTTGTCAGATCCTGCTTGCTGCTCATTGGTTCCAGGTAGATGATGCTTTTAGTCATAGCCCAGAATTAGAGGAACTGTGTAATCTGTATGGCATAACCCCCAAGACATTGTGCTACAGAGACATCCCAGAGATCCCCAGCTCCTGCCCTGCTCCTGCCTTGCTCCATAGGTGTGAACCAGCCATTCAGCTCAGCCAGTCAGACTGTCTGCTGTGGTGTCTACTAAAATCATGGAGTTTCATATGGGTCACAAGCCAGTCATCAGATGGCCACAATTTCTGTCCCTAGCTGACTAGGGTTGAATTCAGCGATGGAGGGGAAACAATGAATTGCCTCGTATGACCACCAGGGTTTGGTCCTACTTAGCAGCTGTGTCTCACCTGTACCACTGACATCTGCGGGTTCCTGATGAGGTTTGTGTTGTAACGCTTGGACACCCAGTAGAGCTGGGTGAAGAAGCCATTTGAATATGTGACCTCACTCATGTGCCTCAACTTTCCCTGCTCATTCCTGGGGCTGAGCTCCACTTTCTTCAGCACTTTCCTCATGTCCTGATACTGGGTGGAGGCCAGGTACTGCTGGTGCAACATATCCACTATGTTCTTCTTTTCATCACTGATTGCCCCTAGAGCAAAGGACCCAAGATAGGACTCAGTATGACTGCTCCAATCTCCCATCTTAAACACAGCACCACTGGCTCCCTGTGCTCTCGTTTATGCAACCCCCACATCATGGGGAACCTATGAAACCTTTAGCTGACCAGGATCTGGCATCAGTGTGGGAATTTCCCATTGGCTTTGCTCCAGGTTCCTTATTCGTGGACCCCAGAGATGCTGCTGCTTGTTGGTGTGGCAGACTAGGGATTTAGGCACCTAATTTCCAATTTAATGAATCAGTGGGAGTTAGGTGCCTAAATCCCTGTGAGGATCTGGGCCAGGTGACTGCCCACCAGCTAGTACAGAAGGTTGAAAGATGGCTGGCACGAGCTTCAATGGGCATAGGAGCCAGAACATGCACCCTCTACAGAGGGATTCCATCAACAGAGTCTTTGTTGCATGGTCATATGAAAAGCTTGTAGTAACACACAATGCTGCACGCTGAACAGGCAAACAAGAGTGCAGGAAAAGGCAAGATTTTCCTATAACTCAGCACAGGCTGGCTTGTTTATGTCATTTCCCTGGGGAAGCAGGCATTGGCTTCTAGTTCACAGAGCACAGGGCTCGGGGTCAGGGCTTCCGCTTTCTGTTCCAGCTCTCTGGCAGATTCGGGGTTTTACACTGATGCCATCACTCTACTGTCTGAGTGCCTGCCACAAACAACCAACATCCCAGCTGAATTCCATGGAGTCTGCGGTACTGCTCCCTTCTCAGGGGCAGAACTCTGTTTGGGCTAGGGTTTTAGTCTGTCTCTGCCACCCATTGCCTGGTTGACCTTGGCCACTTCACCTCACTCCATGCCTCAGTTGGTCCCCATTGTAAAAGAGGGTTGATAGCACAGATTCACCCATTCAAAGCTTTTGAGAGCCTGCGGGCTCCTGAGGAAAGGTGCTGTGTGTGAGGACAAAGAGCTAACTGGAAAATGTAACAAACTGTCCATTCAGTGGAAAACAACAAAACAATCTGCCATCTTCCCTGCCGTTGGGCCAATGCATGATGCCAGCTCACCATCTTCATGGTCCAGGATCCTCTGATCACCTCTGGCTCACACTGATACCCTGTAATGACAGCAATCAGAGAGCATTCTTTAGACTGAGCACAGCTTGAACTGTGAGCCCTTCTGCAGCAAGCCGAGGCGGCTCTTATCTGAGGCGGCTTTTGGGGTAAGCCAAGAAGGCAGCCATCTAGGGCCCCCAGCAGTAAGGGGGTCCCCATAGAGGCCACCTACCCTTGCTCCCACAGGGAAGCGGGGGTGCCACAGACTGTCAGGGCCAGAGGCTGCTCCGCCTGCCTTCCCACAAAAGGGGGCAGAGCAGCCAACCAGCCTACCCTCACCCTGCCGTGCCTTCTCAAGGGGTGAAGATAGCTGGTGCTGAGCTGTGATCTGCAGAGCTGGGGTCCTGGAGTGGCCACTATGAAGAGTTTGCCCCTACCTCCTGCCCCCCAGGCCCAGAATCAGGCCCATTCAGGCCTGGGGGGGCTGGGGGCGAAGCGGCACAAACTCTTCGGAGCAGCCACTCCAGGGCCCAGCCCTGCACGCCTCAGCTCAGCGCAGGCTGTCTCCACCCCCTGGGGAGGTGCAGTGGGGTGGGGGTAGGCTGGGCTGGCTGCTTCGCCCCCTTTTGCGGGGAGGCCGGGAAGACAGGCGAGTGGAACAGCCTCCGGCCCTGACAGTTTGCACCCCCTGCCCGCCACAAGAGTTGGAAGGGAGGCAGTTAGGGCCACAAGGGGGCCGGGGCCCCAGGGAGGGTAGTAATGGGGGCCTATATGGGGCCCCATAAAGGGTCCCCACATAGGGACCCCAATTGCAAAAGCCGCCGCTGGCTCTTATGAAGCTCTACTGTGAAACATGTTAGCTATTCACATACACAACAGTGCTCCACAACGGGGGCACTCTACACAAATAGAAAAGAATCGGGACTCAGGTCCCCACAACCACACTTTTCAGTGCCCTTACCCCCAACTCCAGGCCCATACACAGCATGGAGTGTAGCTGCACCATACACACTCCCTCTGTGCTGGGCACACAGAACACCACCACAAGGCCAGGCAGATCTGTCCTCTTTGCCCCCACACCCCCAACTCCCTCTGACTCAAGAAAGAAGTCAATGAACCTGACTCTGGGTGGCCAGGTAGCTCCCCACCAGTGATAAGCAAATGGAGCCAACAGCAGCAGGGCCAGGCAGCCCTCACACAAAGCCAAGCGCGGCTGCCCACGTCCAGAGCCAGCAGCCTGGACGGACTCCTTCCCAGCCCAGAGATGGAGCCAGCAGTGGATCCAGGTAGAAGGCACATCTCTACTCAAGCTGAGCCTATCACTGAGCGAACAGTGGGCTGGGAAGCCCTTCTACACATGCTGCACCATGGAGCTACCATCTCCATTTAATGGGCAGGGAAACTTAGGCACACATCACAGAAGGTACTTGAATTACTTCCCCATAAGATTATACCCTGCATCCACGGTAGCGCAGGAAATAAAGCCCAGGAGTCCTGATGCCTAGTCTCCTGCTCTAACCAGTAGACCCCACTCCTCACCCAGAGCAGCAAATACAACCCAAAGGCATGATTAAAGCCAGTCCCATGCTCTGTCCTTGGTTTATTCTTTGGTCCCGCTCTCCTCCTTTTCTGCTCTTAACTGCAAGAACCAAGCTGGGCTTTCTGTCACCTACAAAAGTTTCTGATGTTTGAGGGCTTTGGTGGCATGTGGTGGCTGTGGAGTGGAGCGATCCCAAGCAAGAGGTCTGTGATACGGCTGTGAGGAGAGTGGACTGGGGTGTGGGAGTAGAAAAGTGATGAGGGACCAGGCTAGCGTGAAATCATTCACACACATCCCAGGTCCCAGTCATGTCTAGTGGTATTTGCATCATGTTTCCAGGTCTAAGCTGCTTTCGAATCCAAGTGAGGTCAGGGTATGACCCACTCATCAACCCCAGAGATGCCCCACCGGGCTTGTTCCTGTTGTCATAGCCCTGACGCTTGTCACTCCTGCTTAAATTATCATTCTGGGTTCTGGATTAATCCCTGCCTTGTATCTAAGGTCATAATTTACCTCCAGAAAGTGGGTGTTGTGGGGTCTTCTCCTCCTGCATGCTGGCACATGTGTGAAAATGCCAATACAAGACCAAAGGCAGCAGTGAAACAGTCCTCACAGGCTGCAGGCCAGGAAGCCTGGGTTCTGGTCCTGCGCTGGACAAGGAGTGGGGCCTAATGGGCTAGAGCAGGGGAGGAGCCCCCTGTGACCTCTCTACCCAAGGGTGGCTGGAGCCAGAACTTATGCCCCTCCACATGATTGCTTTGGCTAAAAAGGGGTCAGGGGAGTCAGCATCCCCCCTTGTGTGATTTCCCCAGCAGTGATCGGGACGTTGGCAAGGAAGGCCGTTGAGGACGCTTGAGCCCTGGTAGAGTGGGCTCTAACAGATTCAGGAAGTGGCATGTTCAATCTTTCGTAGCAGTCTTTAATGCAGTTCACAATCCATTTAGAGATACACTGTGAGGATACTGGTAGACCCTTCTTACGTTCGGCAACCACCATGAATAGTTGGGGGGTCTTGCAGAACAGTCATGTGTGCTCGATGTAAGTCAGGAGTGCTCTCCTTACATCCAATGTATGCCACTGCCTCTGGTTCTGCGTAACTTGGGGGTCTGGGTAAAAACTGGCAAGCAAATTTCCTGGTTAAGGTGGAAGGGGGCGGCCACCTTAGGGAGGAAGGATGGGTGGTGACGTAAAACAACTTTATCTGGGGAGAACTTTATATATGGGGGTTCCGAGGAGAGGGCTTTCAACTCCAAAACCCTTTGAGCAGAGGTGATTGCTACTGAGAAAGCCACCTTCCAGGACAGTACTAGGAGGGTGGCTGAGTCCAAAGGCTCATAGGATGGCTTTGTCATTGCCCGGAGCACAACATTCAGGTCCCAAGGTGGGGTGGGCCTACAGATAGTTGAAGATCAGGTGTATCAGGCCTGATGTAGGGTCTACACCTTTGTCCTGAGCCCAAATGGAAAATCACTTCCATTTGGCCGTGTACGTTGACCTGGTGGATGGTTTTCTACTACCAACCAGGACCTTCTTAACCCCGTCTGAGCAGAGCCTTTCCTGCTCACTGAGCCAGAGAGCATCCAGGCCGTCAGGTGTAGGCAGTCCAGGTCTGGGTGCCAAAGGCGCCCCGAGTCCTGCGTCAAGAGGTTCACCCACTATGGGAGACGGAGTGGGATCTCTATGGATATGTCCTGCAGGAGTGGGAACCAATGCTGTCTGGGCCAGTCCGGAGCTATTAGTATTATGTTCGCTCCGTCCCTGTTGATTTTCAAAAGAACCTTCTGTATTAGGGAAACTGGCGGGAAGGCATACATCAGGGGCCCCAACCAGTTGATGAGGAATGCATCGGTGAGAGACCCCTCCTCCCGGCTCCCGAGGAAGCAGAACTGGGAGCACTTGCAGTTCTGTCATGCCGCAAACCAGTCTATCTGGGGGGGGAACCCATTTCTCTATCAGGAGGGAGAACACTTTGTCGTGGAGGGACTACTAATGGTTTTCTGCCACTGGGATGAAGTTGTGTCGTAGGGCCAATTCCCAGAGTTTGCACGTCTCCTCGCAAAGTGGCGGGGAGCGGACCCCCCCCTTGTTGATTTGTGTAGAACACTGCTATGGTATTGTCCGTGAGGATCTGGACTGACCTGTCCCATATCTTGTCCAGGAAGGTCATGCAACCTAGCCTGATGGCCCTTAGTTCCTTCACGTTTATGTGGAGAGGACCATCTGCATGGGACCAGAGCCCTTGGGTGGAGAGTCCCCAGAGGTGTGGGCTCCCCCCACCCTGTGTTCGAGGCATCCGTTATTAAGGTCACTGAGGGCTTGAGGTCTCTGAAGGGGATGCCCCCCATGGCAAAGCAGGGATCCCTCCAAATGTGAAGTGTCCCCAGAGTGTCCTGGGGAACAGACAGTACCTTGTTCAGGGAGTCCCTCCATATGTGGAAAACCATGGAAAGCCAGATCTGGAAAGGCCTCATCCTCAGGCATGCCGTCTGGATCACCAAGGTGGAGGCTGCCATGTGGCCGAGGAGCTGCAGGCACCGGTGGGCCATGGTCATGGGGGACGTTTGCAGCTCCATAATGATGGTGCAAATGGACCGAAATCTGGAGAGGGGTAGGAATGCTGACCCCTTGCGTGCATCTAGACGCACCCCAAAGAACTCTATGTTTTGAGACAGGCGGAGCTTTGACTTTTCATGGTTTATGTGGAGGCCCTCAGAACCTCACTACCACTCTGACATGGAGCTCTACTTGGGAGCTCGATTTCCTGACTATTAACCTGTCCTCTAGATAGGGGTAAATTCTTATGCCCCCTCTTGTGCAGGTATGTCGCAACCGGCGCCATGCACTTCATGAACACCCTGGGGGCCAGGGAGAGCCCAAAGGGGAGAGAGGTGAACTATGGTCATTTGCCACCGTGAACCTTAGGAACTGCCTGTGACGGGCCCTTATGGCTATGTGAAAGTAAGCGTCTTTCAGATCGAGGGCTGAGAACCAATACACGGGAGACAGAGACAGGAGGATCTGTAATAGGGAAACCGCGTGGAACTTTATTTCCCTTATGTGCTTGTTTAAGGTTCTGAGATCTAGAATGGGTCAAAGTTCCCCGTCGGGTTTTGGGACCAGGAAGTATTGGGAGTAAAACCCTTTTCCCCACTCCTGCTTAGGAACCCTTTCTATGGCTCCAAGGGAGAGGAGTTCCGGGCACTTGATCTCAAGAAGGTGGGACAGTTCCTGGTTTCCAAGGGTTGGATGAGGGAGCAGTTTCCTGTCCCAAGAATTGAAAGAAACTGAATATGATACCCTTTCGTGACCATCTTGAGGACCCACTGGTTGGATGTGATGTTGGCCCAGTGGTGCATGAAGTAGTGTAAGCAGCTGGGGACTGGTTGGGTTGTGGGTTCGCTGCCCATATAATAATTGTCAAAAATGCTGTTTCTATCCTGACGAGCATTTGGAGGCCTGTCCATGCCTACCCGATTGCAGAGCATGGGACTTCTCACTCTTTCCCGAACGGACCTTGTCTTTGTCCATGAGCCCAAGATGGCTCTGGGGAAAAGAGGAGGACCTCGGGAAGGGAGTTTGCAGTTGAATCTGTTGTTTTAAGTGGTGAAGTTGTTGTTGAAGGAGCTGATGAGATTTTAGAGAGCATCTGGTAGGTTGTGGGGTGTAAATCCCCAGCGACTGGAGCATGAGTCTCGAGTCTTTCATGCCATGGAGCTTCTTGTCTATGGACTCAGCGAAAAGATCAGGGCCTTTGAATGGGAGGTCCTGAATAGTAAGCTGTAGCTGTGGTGGTAGGCCCGAGCCCTCGAGCTAGGCCCAGCGATGCATCACCACTGCCGATGCCGTCGTACGAGCGGCTGTGCCTAAGGCATCCCAGATGGCCATCAAAGCATCTCTGGATGCCATTTCCCTTTCTTCGAGCATGATGTTGAGGTCGCTAAGGTGATCCTTTGGAATAATGGCATGGAAGCCTTGCATGGTGTTCTGGAGGTTAAAGATATACCTTGTCAGAAGGGCCTAGTGGTTGGCTTTGTGCAGCTGGAGGGCTGCTGTGGAGTAAACCTTCCTGCCGAGCAGGTTGAGTTTTCTCGCCTCCTTGCTCTTAGGGGTGGAACCTGGTTGGGCTTGCCTCTCTTTCTGGTTCACGATGTTGATGAACAGCCACCCCAGGGTGGGGTGATGGAACAGGAAGGAGAACTTGTCCTGAGGGACGTGGTACTTGTGGTCCACGACCCTTGATACTGGCGCAATCGAGGACGGGGTTTGCCAATGGGCCTTGACCAATGTTCCCTCTAAGCCGGTGATGCAGCTGAGCAACTTATGGATGCAGCTGAGCAAGTTCCTGGGCCCGGGAGGGGCCCCTGAGCCACTGCCCATTGGCTCCCCAAGTGCATCCATAACTTGCTCAGTTGCGTCACCAGCTTAGAGCGGGAACATTGTATAGATTTTCTCATTAAGATGCCTCTTCAAATAGTCAATCTTCCATGAACTCCATGTCTTTCCTTTAGCAAAATCACAGCTTGTCTTGGCTTCTGCACATGACAAGCATAATACGCCATTGTCCTCAGAGTAAGAAAATAGCTGACCCAATTTGACATGGCTGCACCTCTCCAGATTCCATAGTCTCAGTTGCAATTAATTCATTTAGCCAAGCCATCTTAAATCTTCCAATACCTTTATATTTCTTGACATCACTGCAATTGTCTTGCACCAAACTGTTGGCAGTACACTTTGTCATTTTGTGTTATGAATTTGTGAAGCTGCTCTGTGGGACAGCTTCTGATTTTTTGGTTGTCTGTAATCTCAGCTCACCTTTAGAAGATGGGAAAATATATAAGCAAATGTGTGAGAAATTACACAGATAAGAGCTGATGATCGCCAATAGCCAAGAATCTTTTTTTTTTTTTACACATTCCTAATGAATGTGCCAATTCTGACTAAATCTCACTCACTGAGCTAAATGAAGTCACCCTGATTTAGGCCTATATATTACTTGAGTTGATGTTAATTAAGGTCAATGACAGTTTTTCCACTTTACTTAAAAAGTTAGATCAGGCTGCCTTCTCTTTCTGCTACAATCCCCATCTACCAATTTTGTGTTGTTCTTGTCTGCAAGCTTTGAACTTTCCTTTACCAGCTTCCAACTGAAAACAGAGCTGTGCTAAAAATACATGGAGGGGACACCTCCTCCTAAAGCCATTGTTTATGGCACTTGGTAAAGATATCAAAATGGGAGGACATGCAGTTTGCCTATAATGTATTGTCAGGACCATTCACTTAAATGTGAGCACAAGGTGGGGTGTGCCTCTTGGATACCACAGAGCCAAGCATGTGTGAATACCTAGTTTAGTAAGCCATTGAGAGATCCTGGGATGGAAAGTGCTGAAAAAATGCTGTGTGTTAATAAAGTAACATGAGGTTCTATACAGTTTTCTGTGTTTATTCTGAATCTTCGGTGGAATTTGTGTGTTGTGTCTACCTATCCCACTGTTTCCCAACCAGTGTGCCAGAGCACACAGGTGTGCCCCAGAATTTTGGGGCAGACCGGGCTTTAAGCTGGCGGGGAGCAGCGCTGGGCAGCGCTGAAGCCCGCCCGTGCCTGCAGTCCCGCTGTGCAGGCACCAGTGGGGTTCAGCACTGGGCAGCCCTGAACGCCGGGGGTGCCTTCAGCCCCCTGCGGAAGTGAAATAGCAAGTTCACAGTATGAACCTGCTATTTCGTTTCCCACCTTTTTCCCTTATTTCGAATTAACATTTTGTTAATTCGAAATAAGTTGGTTCGAAATAAGCGTTATTTCGATATACGGTTGTTGCAAAACAACCATATCGAAATAACCTGCTGTGTGAGAACACAGCCTATATGTATTCTGGAAATCTGACAAAGACAGGCAACAAAACTGAGCGGTGTAGATGATGGTAGAGGCTAGACAGGCAGCAAGTTTCATTGTCTCACATTTGTTTAGTAAATTAATAAAACTACAGTACATCAATTTAACATTTTTATTGAAGTTTGAATGAAAAGACATCTATGAATTATTTTTGAATTAAGATACTTAGGATGCTGATACTTTCAGCACCAAAAAACTGTTGCCCAGGCCTCATAAATTGTTGCTTAGTAAATACCATAACTTGCTCAGCTGCATCATCAGCTTAGAGGGAACATTGGTAGACACCTGTAACTGAATGATGTGAGCAGCACTTGAAGGAGAACAACAGGTGCCCCAGGGCTGATTTGCAGATCAGGAAGACATTGTTGTTAAATGGCTTATTAAACTGAAAAACAAACTAGAGCTATGTCTACACAGTACTTTTATTTCAAAATAACACTGGTTATTTCAAAATAAAAGAAATTAAGTCTACATGAAGTTTTCTTATTTAGAAAGGACGGATCCCGTCCTTTTGAAATAAGAACCACCATTTCGAAACAGGTTAAACCCTGATTGTTTCAAAACGGCCATTATTTCGAAACGCTTGTTTCGAAATAACACCATTTGGACATGTTATTTCAAAATAACCGTTATTTGAAATAATGCATTTTGACCTTCTTCCCGTGGGTGCACAGCACCCACGGGAAGAAGGAAGTGCTCTGCCCCGCAGGGTGCTGAGAGGCCTCTGCAGGCATGTCAGCACGTGGGTCAGGAGCTGCTGACGGCAGACGGCGTGGCCCTGTCTGGCCCAATGAGGAGGTCCACCTGCTCCTCACCATCTGGAGCAGGCAGGACATCCTCACCCGGTTCCGGGCTAGCCACCGGAACTGGGCAGTGTATGCAGACATCACGGTGGAGTTGTCCGCTCAGGGCCAGGAGCACAGCACCAAACAGGTGTGCTCCAAAATCAAGGCCCTGAGGCAGGACCATGCCTACACCAGGGAGGCATTCGAGCTCCAGGGGGCAGGTAGCACTGCTACCTGCCCCTTCTATGAGAACCTGCATGCCTTCCTGGGGGGCTGAGCCCACTGGCCTGCCAGCCCAGGCCGTGGACACCGGGCACCTCCCCAGCACCTCGTCAGCCCCAGAGGGACCGGACAGCAGTCCTGAGGCATCCCTGGATGTCGGGGAGCCTGCAGACCAGCCACCACCACCAGAGGCTGAAGCAGGGACCCCAGAGCTGATCCCCCTCACCCAGGGCAGTGCCAACGAGGAGGAGGAGGAGCAGCCCACCGCGACAACAACACCAGGGGACTCTGAGACCGACGATGGGACTTCCTGGCGGACATCTGGAGCCCCTGTCGGTGAGTCTCCATGCCCCATACAAGCAGGCAGGGCTAGGTCTGCCCAGGTCAGGCAGTGAGGGCGTCCAGCACAGGGACAAGCAGGGCACAGGGCCGGGGTGGGGGGCAGAGGCCCTCCCATGGGCACGGGTACCCAGGAGACATGTGGCACCAGGGTGACAGGCCCCTGCGTGCCGGGGTTGGGGTAACCCTGGATGGGTGTGACAGATGCAGCTGCATCCTGGGCAGGGTGCACAGCATACAGAGCAGACCATTGGGAAGTGGCTTTGGGAGACTCCCCAGAGCAACATTTCTGGGTGAGTCCAGCTCACAGCGTGGGCACCACTAGGCCCTGCATCCCTCTGGGGCAATGTCCCACAGGACCCAGATTTGGATTTCTGCTGACAGTGACGGCGGAGCTGTGTGCTGCAGACAAGCTGCACACAGGCAAGGCCAGCAGGCAGCAAGCTCCAACCCTGTTTGATGCTTCCTTCCAGCAGTTTGTGCCACCAGTAGCCAGCGGGCACGGAGCCCACCCGGCAGCCCCAGACCAAGACGGAAGAGAAGGAGGGGCCCCCAGACGTGGGTTGAAGTCCTCACCAGCCTGGAGGACTTGGGGGAGTGGACCGAGGCATCCGCCCAGGCCTGGCGGCGACAGCAGGCTGCCCGGCAAGATGTCGCCCTCCAGCTGCTCTGCCAGGGGGCCACCACCGCTGTTCCTTCTAAGCTGTGCACGTGTGCACACGCACACAGGTCATGAAGCCTCCGCACACAACAAAATAAAGTGTGCACAAAAAGATTCAATAGTGCTAATATTGGTGCTCACAAAGAAATGTTTTTGCGCACACAAAGAAATTGTTTGCGCACACAGTCTATGAGTAATTAGATGGAACATTGGCCACCACTGATGACCGCCTGGTGGCTGCGTTTGAACGCCAGGCCGTGGCCATGGAGTGCCAGGCTGCAGCCAAGGAGCGCCAGGCTGTGGCCATGGACCGGCTCGGCACAGCCGTGGAGGATGCGGCCGCCAGTCTGGGCCGCCTTGCTGATAACACCAGCCCACTGGCAGCTGGTGGAGCACCACCGCAGCATGCCCCTCCATGGTGACCCTACACCCCAGGGTGGTCCTGGGCAGGGCCGTGCAAGACCCTCCTCCCAGTGACCCCCATCTCCCAGTTGCAGCCCTGACCCCCAGTGACCCCCTACCCCAACCCCATCTCCTAACCCTCTCCAGCCCTTCCTTCCCCACAACCCCTTTGATCTGTTAAAAATAAATATGTTAACACATGTTATTGGTGCGTGTGTCGTGCTTTATTGGTTGTGCTGCACAGTGCGGGTAGATGGGTGGGGGCTGGCTGTGGTAGGAGAGTGGTGTGTGGTGGGGCAGGCCTGGCCTTCAGAGGTCCTCCTCAGTGGCGAAGCTGTCTGTGAGCACCTCCCGTATGGTGATGGCCCTTCTGGAGGCCTGCTCCTGTGGGGGCATAGGTGCGGGCTGCTCATACTGGCCCCCAATGCACTGGGCCTCGGCCTCGGCCTCCCAGGCAGCTGCAGTGGGCTCGCCCCACAGTTCACAATAATTATGCAGGGCCACGCATGCGCTGATGACCTCCGTTGCTGTCTCCTCTCCAAGGTGTAGGCGGGT
Organism: Podocnemis expansa; assembly: GCA_007922195.1. Taxonomy (NCBI): domain Eukaryota; kingdom Metazoa; phylum Chordata; order Testudines; family Podocnemididae; genus Podocnemis; species Podocnemis expansa. The sequence continues at coordinate 185,214 of ML682070.1, read as the reverse complement.
AAGGAGGCACCTCCTGTGGGCCTTAAGCCGTCCAAAGGCCTGCTCAATCACCTGGTGGCAGCAGTTCAGATGCCAGTTAAAAAGCTGGCGGAGAGGATCGAGGGGCCCTGTGTAGGGGCGCATCAGCCATGGGCGGAGGGGCTAGGCTGTATCTGCCACGATGAGGATGGGCACCTCTATTCCTCCGACGTTGATGTTATTGGGGGGGGGAGAAGGTGTCTGCCTCCATGCCCTGGTACAGGGCCAAGTTCCAGAGTACGCGGGCATCATGCGCCTTCCCTGGCCAACACACATAGCAGTTCTGGAAGAGCCCCTCGTGGTCTATAAGGGCCTACACGATGATAGAGTGGTAGCCCTTCCTATTGCAGTACTCTGCCGTTCAGCGGTCCGGGGCCCTCACAGGGCTGTGCGTGGCATCCAGGATCCCCATGCAGTTCGGGAATCCCTGGGTTGCCATGCCGTCCATGGTGGCCTGCAGCTCCCCCTGTGTGACAAGGCACAGCAGCAGGATCCTGTTAATGGTCCTGGTGACCTGGATCAGGATGATGCCGATGGTGGCCCTGCCAACCCCGAAGAGGTGCACCACAGACCTGTAGGACTCCGGGGTGGCCATCTTCCACACGGCTATGGCCACTCTTGTGTTCACGGGGAAGGCCGGATGCATGGCAGTGTCCCTGCGGGGCAGCAGCGGGCTCAGTTCTGTTACCAGGTGGTCAAAGCTGGCTCTGGTCATTCGGAAATTGCGCCTCCACTGGTTGTCATCCCAGGTTTGGAGCACTACCCGCTCCCACCAATATGTGCTGGTCTCCTGGGCCCAGACCTGGCGAGGCACAGACATGGGCAGAGGAACAAGGGCAGCCCTGAGGCCCAGGGTGCTGGCAGCCTGGGGCACACCCTGAGCAGCATCGGGGTCCCTGAGCAGAGTGTCCCCCAACAGGAGCATGCTCTGCAGGCGCGCAGCGGGCCTAGTGGCCACACAGCGCAGGCTAGGCAGTAGGGTAGCATCCATCCCTCTTGCTTGCAGAGTCCTGCTAGCCAGAATGGACAGGGAAGTGAGGTTGGGGCCAGCTTTTATAGGACTGGCTACCAACATGGCCGCTGACATGGCCCAGGGAGGTGGCCATGTTGCCACACCTCCCGTGGTGCCCTTACACTCAAGCGAAATAGCAAGTCCACTGTGTGGACTTGCTATTTCACTGCCAGCTTTTCCCCTTATTTCACCTGGATTTGTCATTATTTCGATTCCGGTTATTTCAAAATAATGTTCTTATTTCAAAATAACTTATTTCGAAATAACGGGTTACGTGTAGACATAGCCTAGGAGTTTGGTGGCATTTTTAAAGATTAACAAATTGCAGGTGGGGAAACTGAGGGACATCCATAGGTTAAGCCTGCAATTTCAGACAGGCTGCACGGGTTTTGGGTAGCGTTATCAGATGTCAGGGAAAAGGAGGACCTGGCCTTTTTACCTTCACGTCCTCTGTCTGGCAGGCATTTTAAAAATACAGGTTTTTGTGTTGCTTTTTAGTTACAGGAGTTAAAGTATGCTGAAGTGTCCTGGAACACCCTATTTTTAGGGGGAAGCGTTCCAGGGGCCCCTAAAAACAGAAGAATATTACATTAATACTAGATTTTCTCCACATGTCCTCCAATGTCCTTCTTTTTGTACTCCTCTGTCCTCCTTTCCATGCTTTTGTATCTGGTAACCCTAGTTTTGGGTGCCTGACCAAAGACACCTTGGGACCAGAAAGGCTGAGCACCTCAGCTCCCTCTGCCTTGAACTGGAGCTGTGGGTGCTTTGCCTTTCTGAAAACCACACTTGAGGTGTCTCCAAGAGGGCATCTGGGAACCAAGGTATAGAAAGCCATGCAAGGCTAGCTTGTCACAGTGCCTGCTCAGCCCTGTGGGGTAGAAAGGCCCCTCCACGTCAGCTCTGCTCTGATGGGAATTCTGGCAATCAGCAGGGGCAATCAGCGGGGGTAGGAATGGGTGGCACAGGAAGAGACTGAGGGGCAGACCAAACACCGTGGCAGCCACTCATTGGCCAGAGAGGAATAAGCTATAGACCCACAAAGTATACAAGGTCAGAGTGGAAGGTTCCAGCCTGGTGACTCACAGGCCAAGGGAGGAACAGAACCCAGGAGTCCACACAACACTGTCCCCATTACATACAGAGGCGAGCTTCCCACTGTGTTGTTTTTACCCTGCTTATGTCGGTGCTGGCCCTAACCATGGCTTTTCCCACCCTTTATGAGACAGACCCTCACCCACATGATCTTCCCTGCCAGTCTCCTTCCTAGCAGCCTTCTTACCTGAGGGCCCCACCCAGATCCCCACCAGTCCACAGAGCTCAGAGTGAGACCCATGGAGTTAGCCCTGTTTAGGAAGCACATAGATACAGAATTGTTGCAACTTTGCAGTGGAGCTAGTGTAGACTGTACAGTGGGGGAGCTGAGAGCCATTGAACCAAACTGGAACCTGGTTCAAACCATGGGGTGGAACAAAGCCCCCCATGCTGCTAGGTCCAGTCCCTATGTGACCCTGTTGTCTGTTACCTTGAGCTTGTAAGTGTCTTGGAGCCTGCCATTGGCCAGAGTTTTGCAAGGCACAGTGGATACAGTTGGCACTTTAAGGAATGCATACACTGAGTTGTCACAGAGACCTTACTTTTGTTCCTTCTTGGTTTTCCTAATTACACAAAACAAACAAGGAGCCCAGCAGCACTTTTGAAGGCTAACAAATGTATTTTATTGCATGAGCTTTCATGGGAGAAAATCCCACTTCGTAAATCAATTCATTAGTCTTTAAAAGTGCCACCAGATTCCTTACTTGTTTTGCTGAACTAGACTAACAGGGCTTCCCCTTGGGAACTAATTACACAAAACTCATTCAGATTGGAAACACAAGGCTGCTCCTTGTGTGGTGGAAATGCAGTGATGGGCTAAATGAACCTGAGCTAAACCGGCACTAAGATGGATATTAATTTACCACCTTGGCTGCAGCCTTGTTTTGACATGGAACCCCTAAAACATGGGCACAGCTAGTGTTATTGCATCCGCGTGCCAGACTCACCAAGAGAATTAAAATACTCCAGCGCTTGCTTAACTGGACCATGGTACACCTTTCCTGAAGCCAACAGTGTCAGGCTGTCAAAGAGCTTGAATATGGAATACTGGGGCTGGTGGATAGATAAAATAATGGTCCGACCTCTTCTTGAAAGCCTAGGATGGGAGCAAAGAGTCCAAAGATCAACTGTGCCCATTACATCTTTGGAAGAGATGACCAGTCCCCAAGATTTGTGTTAGTCCCAAACAAAAACATTCCAGACCATTCCAGTCTGCTTTGTCTAAAATCGTCTCTGGCTGAACAGTAGTTACTTGTGCAAACCTCTTAGAGTATAGCCTCCCCAGATATTTTCTAGACAAGGTACCAAATCACAGCTTGTCAAATCACCATAACTCTATTGTAATAAATGGAGAGGCCAGTTTGGTCATTCAAGGATATTTTTCTTAGGTGGTATACTTGACCAGTTTAACCAGGCCAGGATTACCTAGCTTTCCATTCCAGGGGTTAAAGTAAGGGAGAATGCACCAGAACGCCATTCCAGGGCCCACAAATTTTAGGGGCCAGCATTCTAGGGCTCTTAAAAATAGAATTGTGGGGCAGAGCACTGTGTTCCGGTGCATTCCCCCTCACTATTCCAGCAAAGTTTTAAAAGTTCCCAGCCTGGGGGAAGCTCCTTGCTGGCCCGAAGACTGTGACATGGTCTTCCAGCCCGCAGAGAGTTTCCCCTAGGCTGGAAGCTTTTAAAACTCCCGCCCTGAGCATGCTCTGTGGATGCTCACGGTGGGAGGAGCAGCTCCACTCCAGTGTCCAGGTAAGGAGGCCCCAGGGGTGGTCCTGGGCCAGACCTGGAGGAGAAGCAGGAGCTGGGCCTGCAGCAGCTGCCGGGACCAAAGCTGGGATCCTGGGGCCAAGGCTGCTATGGCTCCGCACGCTCCAGGTTGGCAAGGTGGACCAGGGCTGGGGCTGGCACAGGGAGCAGCGGGGTGGACTCTCTCCCACCAGGCCAGCCCCAATCGGGGTCCCCGAGTTCCCCGCAGTCACAGAGGGGTGCTGGGCAGGCAAGCGGCCAGTGTCCCCTTCCCATGTAGCCCCTCCCCCCATTTTCCAGGCCCCCAGCTCCCTTGCTCCAACCTTTCTTTGTCCCATCCCCCATCTCCTGCCTCTGTGCCCCTTCACCACCCCTACGTCCTGCCTCTGTCCCATCCCCCCACCTCCTGCCACCACCCACACTTTCTCTGCCCCATCTCCTGCCCCACCCCTCTTCACCACCCTCACCTCCTGCCTCTGTCCTCTCACTCCTGCCATCACCCACCCCTTCTCTGCCCCACCTCTTGCCCCTGCCCCTAGCCACTCCTTCAACACCCCACTTCCTGCTTCTGCTCCATTCCTCCTTCTCCTTCTCTCCACATCCAGGCCCTCATCCTACCTGGGCTGGGGCCCCCACATGCATTAATGGGACCCGCACAGTACGGGAAGGGGGCCCAGAGATTAGGAGGGTTCCAGGACCTATCAAATTATACTTTAACCGCTGCCTTTGACCTAACTTTGTTGGAAGAACTTAGTGTTGATGATACGCCCTGAAGGTGTCTGTCCACATAACAGATATGACATGGTCAGCAGTTGGGAAAATTCCCTATGGTGCCGAACAAGCTGCAAACTTCAGAGGGAGAGAGGAACCATCTCTGGTGGGACAAGGGATACAGCAGGCTTCCAAAGTGGTTGCAATGTACAGTTTGGCCCTGTCTATGCCCAACAGTCAGTCCATCTCCAGCCTCAAGGAAAGACCAAAGAAAATCTGATTTGATGACACCAAAACATTTGGTGAATTCATTCTCCAGATTGTTCTGGTCCAAAAGACCTAAAATATATTTACAAACTCCAAATTCTTTGTCATTTGCAGAGCAAAATGTTTCATCATTTTGGTTTGAAGTGATTTCTCTCGTTCAAAATTTTCTTTCATTTTATTAAAACCCAAACTGCTAAATGTCAAATTTAAATTGCTCAGTTTGGTTGAGACAAAAGGGTTCATTCAATCTAAGAGGATTTGGGATTTTTGAGCTTTTGATTCCTTGAAATATTTTTGAAACATTTCATTTTGGGTTTGACCCAAATTAGTTTTGTGGTTATTGCTTTCTGGAATTGCTAGCAAACTGAACAATCCCTCCTTGCCCAGCTCTAGTTGCTCTTAGTTAGGTTTACCAGATGTCAGGCAAAAGGAGGAATGTCCTCCTTTTTAAATTCAGGTCCTCCATCTAGCAGGCATTTTAAAAATATATGATTTTGCCTGGCTTTTTACTTACAGGGGTTAAAGTATTCTGGAATGCCCCAGAACACCCTATTTTTAGGAGGAAGCATTCCAGGACCCCTTAAAAGCAGAATAATATTACATTAATACTACATTTCCTCCATGTGTCCTCCAAGGTCCTCCTTTTCAGACCTCCCTGTCCTCCTTTCCATGCATTGGTATCTGGTAACCCTACTCTTAGTCATAGATACAGCTGAAATGGCAGCAAGGGTGAGGACTGACTTCTCAGACCACTCCACTCCTGAGTTGATCCCTCCAGGACAGAGCTGCTCTGCTTTCCTGGATGTGAAAAGCTATATTCTGTATCTATTCTTTAGGGCTTTGACCTGAAGCTCAGTGAAGTCAAGTGAAAGACTCCTGTTGAATTCAAAGGGCTTTGGATCAAGCCCTGTGGAGTGACTACCGGGCCAGCCTCTTCTCCCATCACTAAAACCACTGAGTTGTCAGTTTAGCCAACCCCAGAAGTATGGGATTGTATAACAAAGCCCGTGCAGGGATAGCTCCTCCCTCGTCAGGAGAAGGAGCACAGACTTGACCATGCTAGCATCCAGACCAGTGGTTGGTTTGTCCAGGAACAGAACTGGGGGCTCTGTGATGAGCTCCATGCCGATGCTGATTCTCTTCCGCTCTCCACCTGACACCCCTCGGATTAGTTCTGTCCCCACCTACAGCAAAGACTCTCGTGTTTGTTATGTAGCTTAGGTGTGCATCAAACATTCCCTGTGGGCCCTGGGTTTTCCCTGGAGAGCCATCCCATTGCCTCCCAGGGGGCTAGATGCAATGCCTAGCAGTGCACCTTGGATCTGGCCCTCAGCAAACACCACAGGGGATGTGAGGAGATCAGGCATTTATTTCATAGACAAGTTACACTGCTGGTTAAAACCAGCTGGGTTTTCAGAGCTGCTGCTCACTGGTATCTGCCACAGGCTTCAGGGAGCCAGAGGTTGGGAAGGAGGCTCTGTCCTCCATGGATTCACCATGTTGGAGGACAGACTTTTTCCCCTGCATGAGTGAGTGCTCAGATACCACAGTGATGGGCATGGGCAGGGGTTAAAGTTAGCCAGAATGCACTGGAATGCTTGTCCGGGGCCCACTATTTTTAGGGGCTCAGCATTCTGGGCCCCCTAAAAATAGGAAATGGTGCAGAAATGCTGCATTCTGGGGCCCACCATTTAAAAATAGCAGGCCCTGGAATACAATGCTCAGGGTCCATTTTCTATTTTTAGGGGCCTGAACGCTGGCCCCTAAAAAAAGCAGGCCCCAGAACGGCGTTCTGCCCTTTTCTGGCAGGCGGGGGAGAGAGGGGTGTGCAGGCTGTGCTTGGTGGCAGAAGCCTCCAAGCGCAGTCTGCAGGCCACATACAGTATATACTTGTGTATAAGCTGTGGATTTTTGTGCCTGAAAATTGGCTTCAAAACTGGCACTCAGCTTTTACATGGGTCAATATGGTAGTCAGCCCCAGCCCAGAAGTTTCACTGGCCATGCTCCAGCCAGGAGCCCCAGTGTGGCTGGGGCAGCCATCTTGGGCAGTTGGCCTGGGCTGGAGTTAGATTTAGGGGGGACCCCCAGCATCTGGAGCAGCCAGCACCTTGGGGGGGCGTCAGCCTGGGAGTTGGGATGGGGTTCAGGTAAGCCAGGGAAGCAGCAGCAGGGCCTGGGGGTTGGAGGGGTGTCTGGGAGGCCAGGAAAAGCAGTGGCAGGGGTGGGGAGATGAGGGGGAAAGGGGTGGAAGGGGTGTTGGGGAACAGGGGAACAGCAACGGGGAGCAGAGAAGGTGGCAGCAAGCAGGGGAATGGCAGGGGCCATGGACAGAGCAGGGAACAACAAGGGGAGCAGAAAGAACAGGGGGACAGCAGGGGGAGTGGGTAGAGCCAGGGGAAAAGCAGTGGCAGGTGTTTGGGGGTTAAGGATGGTGTCGGGAACTCTGAGAGAAGACAGCAGTGCTGGGTGGGGGTTAGAGGCCGAGGCTGAAAGGGGACCTTGGCTTATACACGGGGTACCCATTTTTGCCTCTTTTTCAGGCTCAGAACTGGGGGGGGGGTCAGCTTATACATGAGTATATATAGTAGCTTCCTGGCCCAGTGCATGGCTGCCGATGAGTACTGGGGCAGCCTGGCTCGCAGTGAGGTGTGGGTGTCAAGGCTTTTTCCCCACTCTGGCACTCTGAGTGCAGAAGGTGGGGGCCCGCAACAGGCCAGAAAAGCCACTGGCCTTAAAGCCTGCTCTTAAAAGTCTCCAAGGCCTCCAATTCCTGGCCTTGGAGTAGTATCGCTGCCACCACCCAAATGCAAAAAAACCTCTTGAGACCCAGGAAGGCGCACTTGGGAATTCCTCCCTGTGAGGCACTTGCAATCCTCTTTATTCCTCTCTCAGGAAAGTGACTGAACTCCAGCTGCAATATGAGCTGGAACTGGAACAGGGTTCCCTTTAGTAGCTGCCTGTGCAGTCTAAGGCACGTGCACACAAACCTCTTGTCTTTCCAGGAACAGAACCAGAACTTACTTCAAAGGTAAAATCTTTAATCAAAAAGAACAGATAATAAACACAGAGAGTTGCTTCTCTGGGAATTAACTTAGGTAGTTACAGGGTAGTGGGGGGTGGGGTGGGGGGGTTACATGTGCTCAGCACAGAGAAATCCAAAAAACAAGCCAAAAACAAAGACAATACCCTGACCGCATCTAAATAAACATTCCCTGTTCTACTCACGCCTGGTCAGTACCAAACTTAACTTATCTTTGTTAAGGATGTTGCTGGATTCTTCCTCAGGCCCCTCTGGCCTCCTCCTGATCCTCCCAGGAGCTCTGCTGCATCAAAACAGGCCCAGGCCAGGCCGCTGTTACAATTCAAAAACCTGTGCTTCATTCCTATTGGCTGTCCTGGGACTCACTGACCAGATAGTTAACCCCTTCCTCCCCAAGGGTTACTACAGTGGGTATGGGGGCCAGGGGGTGGATTTTGGGGACAAGGGAATGGATATTGGGGGCATTAGCTTCAGTGGGGGGTAGGAGCTGGGGTGGGGGGAAGGCATGTGGGAGGCAGGTGGGAGGCTGTCATTTGGAGGGCAGGAACTGGGACACAGGGGGGCCTACCCATGCAGGAGGGGGTCCCACTCATGGCAAGAGGCTTCCAGGGCTTGCCAAAGTATACTTTAACCCCTGGGCATGGCAGAATGGCCTGAGTAGAGCACAGGGGAACCTGAGACTGCCACCCTTGAACTTTTCTGGCCCCAGTTCTCTCTGCCTCAGAGGGGAGCTCAAACCCTTTTAAAGCCCCAGCTTGGAGCTAATAGGATGCAGCTGAACAAGCATCAAGGGGAGTCAGCCAAAGTAGCACTGCATCACTGTGAAGGTGTCCCCTGGGCTCAGGGCTGCTCAGCAGAATACCCTTGCATGCCTGACATAGTAGGCACCCCATTCCCAGTACATGGGCATGGATTTAAGATTCCCTGCCCCATTCGTCCCGGTACACACCTTAGAATCAGCCACTTTGCTAAGCCCCAGCTCACTGATTATCTGGGCAACCTGCTCTTCCTTTTCTTTAAAGCTGATGGAGCTGGGGAGGCACAGGGCTGCAGAGAAGAGCAGATTATCCCACACCGTCATTGTGCCCATAACCACGTCATCCTGAGGACAATGCAAATTCACCACTGAGAAGCCAACGACATTTCTGCTCAGCCCCAGGCACCTTATTATTTGCATTTCTGTATCACCTAGAGACCCAGCTGTGGTCAAGGCTCCATTGTGCTAGGTGCTGTAGGTACACAAAGCAAGAGACAGCCCCTGCCCCAGAGAGCTTGGAATCTAAATAGATGAGGCACACAAAGGGTTACAGAGATGGGAAAATGACTCGCCATGACCATTAGGAGGTCAGTAAACAGAACCCCGTGCCCTATACACTAGGAAATACTGTTTTCAGTAAGGCTTCTGTAATACTTGAAATGCAGACTATGCAGCTTTGTATGGGGGGGGGGTCATGTGTCATTTAGGGTAAACTATTGTGAGCTGACTCATGAAGTTACTCAGAACTTCTTCTGAAGTTAGTGGGAGTTGGGAGCACTCTGCCTCCACAGGTTGAATAGCAGTAGTTTGGAACTGTCCCCTGAATCAGCCAAGGTCTCCACCATAAGACAGAAATGGCTATACACTTTCAACATCTATTCTCTTCAAATGCAAGTCAAAATAGGAGCTGAAAATTCTCACCACCACCCAGCTGATACTCAGCACTACAAAGAGGCAAACTGGGTGGAATCTGGGCCCCAGGGACAGAAGTAGGGGAGTTGCTGCTGACTCCAGATTTCACCCTATGCTTCTTCCAGCATGCTTCTGTAACGCATGGTTAGAACAAACCACGCCGAGTGCTCTCTAAGTGCAATGGTTCAACCCAATCCTATGTGCTTTGGTCAAGTTTAAACCTATCAAATTTGAAAATATCTGTGCAACTTCAGTGTTGAAATTTAAAGCTTGCAAACCAGATCTTTGGTTGGTGGAAATTAGCAGAGTTCCATAGATCATGTTTATGCATATAAGCCAAGGAGCTAATACCATGGATAATTAACGTGGTTCTAAGGCACGAAATGAACAGATTTTTTTAAAATATTGAGGCCTTTATCCACCTACAAAGCAGGGGAAAGAAAGGGGAGGTAGTCTTACCAGTCAGATGTGGGATTTCAAAATGTTCTGAAGAGTGCACAGAAGTTGGCAAAGGAAATTTGCACTGAAGCTATTTTCCCACCCATTCAAGAGTCACCGAAGAAGACAACATTTTGATTATGAGGCACGGGATAATCTCATAAGAGATTCCGAACAACAATTCAAAGTTGAATTCTTTAACCAGGTGCTAGACTGTGCAATACAGTCAGTTGAAGAATGTTTCGTGCTGCTCAAGAAACACAGCAGTGTATTTGGGATGTTGCGTGATATTCCAAAACTCCTCACTATACGTTAAGAAGACCTACACCAGCAATGCAGGGCACTGGAGACAGTGTTGACACATGATGACATGCACGATATTAACGCAAGTGATTTGGGTGATGAACTGAAAGTCTTTTCAAGAGACATTTCAGCAGGAATAGCTCCAAAGGCTGTTCTGGAATATATGTGCACAAGTAAGATGACTACCCTCTTTCCAAATGCTTTTTTTGTTCTGTGCATGAACGCAGCTGCTCCAAACTGAAGTTAATAAAAACACATTTAGGCTCCACAGTAACATGGATGAAACTGGCCCAGACTCTGGACCTTCAGGAAGCAGTTCAAATCTTTGCAACCAAGAAGGCACAGAAAGCGCCACTTTGATTATTCAAACAGATAAAAATGCCACTCTTTACTATGCAGAAAAGAAAAGTTACATTTCCTATTCAGGCATTTTAAAGTTCCTTAAAGTTTCTCAAAGTGTCTGACAAAGTGGGATTTTCCCCCACAAAAGCCCAATGCAATAAATATATTTGTTAGTCTTTAAGTGCCACAAGACTCCTTGTTTGTTTATTTTAAAATTTTTGAACAAGGCATTTTAACTTTTTAGTTTGTCTTTGAGCGCTGCTCACATCATTCAGTTACAGGTGTCTACGTGCCACAGTGCACGGTAGCTCAGAAAGGCTTTAGCCTTAGCCCGTCAGGTCAGGGCACACTGCCAACACCCCTCTGTGTCACGACCGCAGCTATATAGGTGACTGTGACCCTGACCCTCCCAGTTCCTGTTTTCTGCCCTCAGCGAAAGTTTCGGATTAGCCAAAACTTGCACAAGCAAGTGCCTGTCTTTCACACAAAAAATAAAATGCTGGGGTTTAAACTATGCCCGGCCTGTTCCAAAGCTTTCCCTCTCTACAATCCTCACAAGAGAGTCCTCGCATGCCTGGGTGAGTTGCACCTTGCTGCAAGTTGCTCCATTTGCCAGTCCTTTAAATGGAGGACTTGCAAGGAAAGAGAGAGGCACCTACGCACTCTTACCAAGAGCAGTGTGCCCATCTCTGATGCCGCCCGAGCCACGAGCACTCCACCAGTGCCCTGAGTAGCTCCTCCACCAGAGCCTTGGCACCACCCTCCAGTGCAGAATCCAAAGCCCTGGTCAGCTTTCTCCTTGGTATCACCACGGCACCGCTCACCTCAGCCATCAAGCCTTTCCTCTGCCAAACTGACATCGGAGCCACCTTCGGTACCATCGACAACACTGGCCCCCATAAAGACCGGGTTGGCCTCCTCTGCGGGACAGCTTTGGCACCACTTGGCTCGGTTGATGAACCTCTCCCCCCGGTCAATTGGGATTGGGACTATCTTTGGTACTGTCGACACCACAGGCCTCTGCGAAGATTGGGGCTTGGCCCTGAGACCCAGCTCCAGTACCGGTGAAAAAGGCAAAGTACAAAACGGCATAGCCCTCGGCACCCACAAAGCAGTCAATGCAGGAATCAGCGCCACCATCAAGCCTGATACTGTCCAGCCCGTTTCTGGCACCGCAGACCGGGGCCGATGACTGCTCCGAGGCGCCTTCCTCTCACTGCTCATTTCATGAACTTTCGGTACCGTGCTCCCAGGGCTCCACAGGACAGAGGTCCAGCTCCTCATCCTCGTCATCGCCAGCTTCCGTCCGCTCCTCTCTCTCCCCCAAACTGACCTCGGTAGACAGGGAATGGCCAAGCAAATGGCACTGTAAGCGCTCCCTGAATCCCAGATCACAGAGCAAGACATTTTCATTGGTCACGCGATGCTCAATGAGGCCCAGCTCCTCCGGTACTGCCAAGATCCTTCAGCCAAGCAGGGGCTGCTTTCCCCTGCACCAGACTGCACCCAGAATTCTCTTCAATGACTGGTCGCATGACTGGCTAGTCATGATGGCTGACAACAGCCCGACTTCACGGCACTGTTTGGGACCATCTCCAACTCGGACTCCGGACTCTTCGGACCTTTCTGATGATAAGCCCGGTCCTGACTTGACTCAGCATAGTAGGTCTCAGGCCCCTTCGTCTTCTTCCCTGGATGAACACACCTTTGAAAGGCCTCTAGCCTAAAAGGAGGATTCCCATGACCAGCAGGACTTGACTTGCCGCATGGCGGCAAACTTGAACATAAAACTGGGGGTAGTCCAGGAGGAAACCGACCCCCTCTTTGATGTGGGGGACAATGTCCTACTCGCCAAGGTATCTGTTCCCCTACATGAAGGGGTGTACAGAATTGCAAGGTCGCGATGGCAGAGCCCTTCCTCAGTTCCACCAGTGTCAAGAGTGGCGGATCGTAAATATCACGTTCCCCAAGAGAAGTTCACCTTCCTCTTTCAGCACCCTACCCAAGGTCCCTGGTAGTCGATGCAGTCAATCAAAAAGAGAGACAGGGTCAACTGAGCTCTACTCCTAAAAACAAGGAGGCTAGAAAGCTTGACTTGTTGGGGAGGAAGGTCTATTCTACAGCAGCTCTACAGCTTTGCATCTCTAATCATCTAGCCCTTACGACTAGATCTGCCTTCAACCTCTGGCAGGTCATGGAAGGCTTCTGTGACCTCATCCCCAAAGATTTCCTATGGGACTTTGAGGTGATGATTGAAGAAGGGGCGTTGGTTTCCAAGGATGCCCTCATGGCCACTTCGGATGCATCCAACACAGCCTCACGCACTATGGCCTCTACTGTGGTCATGTGTCGCTCTGCTGGGCTTCAGGGCTCAGGCTTGTCCCCACAAATGCAGCTCATCATCCAAGACCTACCATTTGAAGGCCCTGACCTATTTGCAGAGTCCACTGATGCCAAGCTTCACGGTATGAAGGACTTGAAAGCCACCCTATGGTCGCTAGGTATGGACACCCTGCAACCCTCCAGGCACTCCCTGAAACCACATCAACTCCTGCAACAGCAGCTGCAACAGCTGAAACAACAGATTCAGCTGCAAGCTTCCTTTCCCCGTTCCTACCAATACTCCCAACGTCACCTTGGGGATGCAGACAAGGAGAAGGCCCGCTCAAGCAAGAGTGGGAAGCCCCATGCTTCCCAATCTACCACGCGTGGACAAGGTTCTGACTGCTTGTCGGGAAGGAAGCAGTGCTTTTGACAGTTACCATGAGGGCAGTGAACCCACAGCCTCAAACCCAACCTTCACCAACCGTCTACACCACTTTGTATACCACTGGGCCAGTATCACAACCGACCAGTGGGTCCTTGAGATGGTGAAAAAGGGGTACCACGTTCAGGTTCACTCAACTCCTCGGGTCAGAAAACTGCCCCCATGACCGAGCCTTGGAAACTGAGAACTGGATGGCCTCCTCAAGATCAAGTGCGAGAAGCTCCTGTCCATTGGGGCCATAGAGAAGACCCTGAAGCAGGAATGGGGAAAAGGGTTATATTCCCGATACTTTCTGGTCCCCAAACCCAATGGTGACCTGAGACCCATTCTAGATCGCAGGGCCTTAAACAAGCACATAAAAAAAATAAAGTTCCACATGGTTTCCCTGTCACAGATTGTCCCACCTCTGTCTCTCAGGGGATTGAGTTGCAGCCCTTGATCTCAAAGGCTGTGTTCACACAGCACTCTTATTTCGAAACAACAGAGGTTGTTTCAAAATAAGAAATACCCTGTTCACACGATGCACGGTTGTTTCGAAACAAGTTAAACCCCATGCGGGGATGAAACAACTTTGTTTTGAAATGATTGTTTCGAAACAAAGCCGTGCGAACATGTTGTTTTGAAACAACGGTGACTTGTTTCGAAATAACTGTTGCCTAAACCTGCTATTTCTCTTTGAGCTTTTTTCCTTAATTTGAATTAACAAACTGTTAATTCGAATTAAGTTATTTCGAAATAAGGTGTTATTTCGATACAAGTTGTTTTGAAACAACCATATCGAAATAACCCCCTGTGTGTGACCACAGCCAAAGACGCTTACTTCCATACTGCAATACGCCCTTACCACAGACAGTACCTACGGTTCATGGTGGGGGAAAAATCACTTCCAATTTACATCACTACCCTTTGGGCTCTCTCTGGGCTCCAGGGTGTTCACAAAGTGCATGGCGCTAGTAGCGGCATTCCTGTGCCAGCAGGGCATAAAATCTACCCTTAGACGATCGGCTAATACTCAGAGAATCGAGGGCCCAGGTAAGGCTTCACATCAGAGCAGTAACCAAGCTTTGCAGGTACCCGGGTCTTTGCATAAATCAAGAAAAGTCAAAACTTTGCCGGTCCCAGAATATAGAGTTCATAGGAGCCCTTTTAGACGCTCACAAAGGGATGGCCTCCATGCCCCCTTCAAGAGTTTGGTCCATCTGCACCCTCATTATGGAGCTGCAGAACTCTCAGGTAACCACAGCCCATTGCTGCCTACAGCTGCTTGGACACATGGCAGCCTCCACCTCCGTGATCCAGACAGCACACCTGAGAATGAGCCCACTCCAGGTCTGGTTCTCTACAGTGTTCCACCCATGGAGGGACTTCCTAACCAAGGTATTGTCAGTTCCCCAAGATATTCTGGGGAGTTTACAAATTTGGAAGGACCCCCAGTTTGCTATGGGGGCATTCCCTTCACAGCGCTAATGCCTTCAGTGACCCTGATAACTGATGCCTCGGACTCGGGATGGGGGGATCCACATATCCAGGGGACTCTCCACCCAGAGGTTCTGGTCCTACACAGACAGTCTCCTCCACATAAATGTGAAGGAACTGCAGGCTATCAGACTGGCTTGCCCAACCTTCCAGGACAAAATACAGGGCAGGTCAAGTCAGAACCTAAAAGACAATACTGCAGCCATGTTCTACACGAACTGGCAAGGGGGGGATCCACTCTCCAGTGGTCTGCAAAGAAGTGTGAAAACTCTGGGAGCTAGCCCTAAAATACAGCTTGACCCCAGTGGCAGCACACCTACCAGGCTGGACAACAAGTGGGTGGACTCTCTCAGCAGAAAACCCCTAGTGAACCACAAGTGCCACTCCATGACACGATATTCTCCCGTCTCTGATACACAAATGGGGTACACCCCAAATAGACTTGTTTGCAACACAACAGAACTGCAGGTGTCAGCAATTTTGCTCCCTCAGGAGTCAGGAGGAAGGGTCCCTAAATGACACCTTCTCATCAGCTGGCTGTGGACCCTGATGTATGCCTTACCCTCAGCCCCTCTGCTACACAGGTTTCTTCTGAAGATCAGACTGGATGGAGCAAACATAATACTAATAGCTCCGGACTGGCCCAGTCAACACTTGTTTCCATTCTTACAGTACCTGTCTGTAGAGCAGAGCCGTCCTTATGGTAGGTCAGAAGGAGCAGCCTCCCTGGGCCCCGCGTTTTGGGGGGCCTCGCATTAGAGCCGGCTGAAGAACGGATCAGGCCCAGTGAGGCAGGACCGGGCCGTGCTGCCTCTGTAGAGAGGAAAGGACTAGAAGAAGCATGGCTGCAGGGGTGAGGGGGGAGGACCCGGGCATGCTTGTGATCTCGTAGCCAGCAGGTGTGGGTGGGGCAGCACAGCTCTGACCTGCTGGCCAGAAGGCAGTTTCCAGGCAACAGGGTGCTCTTCTTTGAAATTTAAATCTCCTTCCCGCCCAACATCCTCAGGGGCAGAAGAAGTCTGTGAAGTAGTAGCCATTGGCCACTGAAGCCAGTTAAAGGGGGCTGAGGGCTTGGGGCCCCATTGTGTGGTTAAGCCAAAACTAGGCCCCCCCCCCGCCCCTCATCCAGCTCCAACTCCCATGCTCTGGCAGCAGGCTGGAGTCCAGCTGGCCCAGTCAAGTCTGGCAGGTAAGCAGGGCAAGCTGGAGGGAGGGGGACCATCCCCAGCCAGTGTGGAGGAGGGGGGAAGGGGAGCCCCCAGCCCAGGGGCCAGAGCTGAGCTGAACTGTGAGCTCAGTACAAGCAGGCTCTGGGCAGGAGAGGGAGGGGAGAAGGCTGAGGAGTCCCCCCCCAATCATGCCCAGCCGGGCTGAGGAATGGCTGGGACTCATGGGAGCAAGGTGGCTCCAAGAAGGAGGGGGAGGGCCAGACCTTGGGAGCAAGGTGGCTTCAGAAAGGAGGGGGCAGGGCTGAGGAGCTACCCCCTGACCTGAGCTAAGCAGAGCAGGAAGGGGTGGAGGGGGGAGCTGAGGAGTCCCCCCCCCAACCTGACCGCAGCTGAGCCAGGAGGGCCAAGGCTCAGGAGTAAGGTGGCTCTGGAAAGGAGGGGGCTGGGCTGAGGAGGCAAGTGGAGCTGGGCCAGCCAAGGGCTCAGAGCAGCCTGCAGTGTGTTTTGTAGGGGGAGGGCTGAGGAGCCCCCTGTCTAGATGCCAGCCCATTGCTTGAGGCAGACTGCAGTGCCACTCTGGGAAGGAGAGAGCAGGGGAGGGCCACCCAGGGAGCCCCCCTCCCGACCAGGTGGCAAGCTGAGCCTGGATGAAAGGGGGCGGGGGGGGGGGGGCACAAAAGAAGCATGGAGTCTTGTGGCACTTATGAAATAAATGAATTTGTTAGTCTTTGAGCTTTCCTGGGAGAATCCCAGTTTGTCAGAGGCTTTGAAGGTGGGGGAATTTACAGAATGAGATGAAAATAAATGCAAGGGAATGTAAGACATGGGATCCGGTCACACAATAACAGCAAATCAGAGGAATTGTTAAGATTCAAACACTGGGAAACAGCAAACAGAAAAAGCTGACTTAGAATTCATATGCATATTACTTTGTGTTTAAAGAAGAATTAAATCATGACTTGACTTTGATTTGAGTGGCTTCTATGTGCTGTTTCCCATGGTTTGACTCACAACAGCTACCCTGATTTGCTATTACTGTATGACCTTGTGGGATATGCAGGTGATTTTGTTCATGGCTTGGTCCAGTTACAACATTGCTAGTTCATGGTGCCAGTCAACCTTGTATGGCTTTCATTAGTTCATGGTTTGATTTACTCATCTTTGTTGATATAGTCCCAACTGATTGTTTCTTATTAGTAAGATTTCTGTTAATTAATTACACTGTGATAATTGAGTATTTCCTAGTGAGAACAGCATTTCTAATGGTCATAGTCTTAATTGATTGATTCTTAGTGGTTACATTTTTTCTGTCAAGTCTCATAGGGTTCTAATTGGTTAATCCCTAATGGTAACATTTGGTTACATTATTTCTGTCACTCCTCCTGTAATCCCTAATTGTAACAGGGTTTGGTTGGTGTTAAGAATTGTCTTTCCTAGTTCTTTTATGTAGCTGCTAGGGAATGCTGGATTTGGAGTTGCTGGCCTTTGGGGTTCATTTGGCTGGGGAGAAGCCTGCCTTTCACCGCTGAGCCACTCAGTCTCAGCTTGTAGTGCTGTGTAAATTTGCACCCATCTACCCTTAGGCAATCACTATGCTAACCCCTTTTCCCCAGTTTTAGTAGCATTCAAATACCAGTGTAACTTTTGTAATAGGATAACTCTCCCTCAGCCATACTCCATGTTGAAAATGTAAAACTCTATCTTTAACCAATTTAACCCCACCTTGTGTAAGACTTTCTGGACTCAATAGGCAATGAAGTGTGCATGGTGGTAGAATATATGCAGTATTCCAGTGGTTCCTAACCTTTTCTCTGCCTTGGCACACCTTGATTCCTTTAATTACTTTGATGCATACTGCCATATAATCTCCAACTGAACTCATGCATATTCATGAGCTGATCCAGAACCTTGAGTAGTTTTTCAAAAAATTCCATGGCACACCTGCTCAGGCCTGAGGGCACACCTGTGTGCCATGGCACACTGGTTGGGAAATACTGCAGCATTCTCCCCAGGACTTGAAATTAGGGGGAGGTGTAGGGGGGTTGTTGAAGTTTTCACTAAATTGGTATAACACTGTTACTAGCTGACAACTGGGGGGAAATTGGGGAGGGGTGCATTAGGAAAATCCTTGGATGTATGTGCACTGGTATAAGTTAACTATCAATTTTGTTTTCCTTTGTAACAAATACAGCATGCTGCCTTCTCCCCTTTAAAAGATCTCAGGTACTCTTTTTGTATAACACCCTAATCCCATGTTTTACACTCCCTTGCATTTATTTGCATCCTATTCTGTAAATTCTCCCATCTTCAAAGTATCTGATGAAGTAGGATTTTCCCCCACAAAAGCTCGAAGACTAACAAATTTATTTATCATAAAAATGCCACAAGACTCAGTGCTTCTTTTTCTGATCTAGACTAACACCACTGCCCCTTTGAATCTATACTGTTAATTGTTGATTTCCATGGTCATTGCAGGTGAAGAGCTTTCACAAAATTTAAATAAATGTATGGTATTTGGCAGTCAAATTTCTTGCATGTGTGGCAAAGCAACTTGTTGATTTTTGGTTAGGTGCACAGCAGAAAGGCTGCTGATGCCAGATGATTCTTGTTTGTTTAAAATTCTGTTTTTGGAAGGCACTTTTATCAAATGAGGAGGGAGTTAGTTGATCCTGTAGGGAAAAGGGGCATGCATCAAAAAACAGCTTCTTTTTATGTTGTCTTTTCAGTGCATCGTCCAGGAATTCTGCCTTAATTTTATTTTTATATAAATTTGTGAAAGCTAGAAATTACAGATCACACTTGTATGTTGCAGACATAGTAACTAAGCATCTTGTCAATTTCCAAAGGGATAGCCATGTTAGTCTAGTCCAGGAAAGAAAAAACAAAAAACAACAAAACAAAACAAAACAGGAGTTGTGTGGCACTTTAAAACTAACAGATTTATTTTCCGCATGAGCTTTTGTGGGAGAAAATCCCACTTCCTCAGATGCTTCGAAGATGGGTGAACTTACAGAAAGGAATGAAAATAAATGCAAGGGGGTGTAAAACATAGGATCATGTCATACAGTAACAGCACATCAGAGCAGTTGTTAGGTTCAAATCATGGGAAGCCTGAAGTCAAATTACCTTTTGTAATGGGAAAAGAACCCATAGTCTCAATTAAGTCCTGCTTTCACAGAATTTATCTTGCATATTAATTCGAGTTCAACTGTTTCTCTTTGAAGTCTTGATGTCCCAGCCACATCTCTGATGACAGTTATTAACAAATCATTCGAGTGATTAGAAAGATGGGAGTGCTCAGAAACAGCTGAACTTGAATTAATATGCAAGCTAAATTCTGTGAAAGCAGGACTTAATTGAGACTATGGGTTCTTTTCCCATTACAAAAGGTAATTTGACTTCAGGCTTCCCATGATTTGAACCTAACAACTGCTCTGATTTGCTGTTACTATATGACTTGATCCTATGTTTTACACCCCCTTGCATTTATTTTCATTCCATTCTGTAAATTCACCCATCTTCGAAGCATCTGAGGAAGTGGGATTTTCTCCCACGAAAGCTCATGCGGAAAATAAATTTGTTAGTCTTAAAGTGCCACATGACTCCTGGTTGGTTTTTTTTATAGTAACTAAGACAGCTGACCATTCATGGGTGCAAAATTATTAGGAATTAGGTGCATAAGATTCCTGTTTGTTTTGCATTTCAGAGGAATGGAATTTAATTGTGAAGGCAGAGAAAATATGTCTCCATCACAACTGACTGGTGAGGCAGCATTTGAGGCTGGGGGAGGATGCAAGGTGAGAAAGGGATCTGGCCCTCAGACAAAAATGGTAAGTGCAAGCAGAGATAGGGACAAATTTAGAAAACACAGTTCAGGGGCGAAGAAAAGGAAGAACAAAAAGGAGATGGATGTGATGTTGAAAGGTTCTATAGAGAGATTCATCCTTCAAAATGAGGCAGTAAGTCAGAAACACACAATGCAGAAGGACTCCAGCAATGAGGACAATGGTGACAGCAATAAGGATGCTAACATTGGCATTATCTGCACACAGCAACAGCAACAGGAGTTGAACGACTGCAGTGATCTGACTCTTGAATATGACATATCTGTCCCAGCCAACTGCCCGGATTTTCTTGATAACAAGACCAAAGACTTAATTGTGCAAAGAGGGCCTTTGAAAATATCTAGTAATGATTTTGTTTTTCCCAAGAATAATGAAAATCGAAAATTTTCAGAGGCTCTCTATACAAGAAGATTGCCCAATGGAGAAAGCATTGAAAGAAATTGGCTCCTGTGCTCCAAGAAGTCTGATGCAGTTCTTTGCTTTTGTTGTAAATTGTTTGGTTCAAAAACATCTACAAAATTAGTGAAAGAGGGGAGTAATGACTGGAAGCATCTAAGTAAAAAGTTGCAGTCTCATGAATCATCTAATGAACACATTATAAATTTAGCTACATGGGTAGATGTTAGAAATAGGCTATCTTCCATGATGACAATAGATGAGTTTACACTGCGAGAAATAAATAAGGAGAAACAACACTGGCAGTCAGTTCTGACTCGCATCATAGCAACTGAGCGGTACCTTGCAAAGCATAACTCTGCTTTTTGTGGAACGAACACAAGGCTTTATGATCCTGACAATGGTAACTTTTGGGGATTAATTGAGATGTTAGCTGATTTTGACCCTTTTATTCAAGAACACATGCAACGCATTACAAACAATGAGATACATGACCACTATCTTGGACCTCGTATTCAGAATGAGCTGATTTCACTGATGGCATCCAAGGTGAAAAAAACAATTATTGATAGAGTTAAGACTGCAAATATTTGCAGTCATTCTTGATTGTACGCCTGATCAAAGTCATCAAGAGCAAATGTCCCTTGTGCTGCATTATGTTGATGTGACATGTGACAAAGTAAAGGTTAGAGAGCATTTTATTGACTTTCTTCCAATTAAAGTTCAAACTGGATGAGGGTTATTAGAATCTCTCCTTGCTGCACTAGAGACAGTTGGTCTCCACATTGATGATTGTAGGGGACAAGGATATGACAATGGCTCTAACATGAAGGGCAAGCATCATGGCTTACAGGCGCGCATCCTGCAGATCAATCCCAGAGCCTTTTTCACTCCGTGTGGTTGCCACAACTTGAATCTAACACTGGGTGATATGGCTAAGTGGTCTCCAAAGGCTAGGACATTTTTTGGAATTGTACAGCAAATCTACAATGTATTTGCAGCTTCACCTAAAAGATGGCAAATACTTAAAGCAAATGCTTTCTCTCTTACTCCAAAACTGCTCTCAGACACTAGGTGGGAATGTCGGATTGAGAGTGTTAAAGCAGTCCATTACCAGACAACTGGCATACGGAGTGCCTTGCTTCAAGTTGCTGAAGAGTGTGATGAGTATAAAGTTAAGAGTGAGGCAGAGTCCTTGGTTTATTTTGGAATAGAAGATTTTGAATTTCTGATAGCAATGGTAGTGTGGTATGATATTTTGTTTGCCTTTAACACTGTGAGTAAGATGCTTCAGTCCAGCGAAATGCAGCTTGATGTGGTCCTCAGGCACACTGAAGGACTCATTGACTTTGTGAACAAATATAGGGAGACTGGATTTGCATCTGCTAAAACCACAGCAACTGAAATAGCAGTTTAAATGGAAGTTGGGCCCATATTCAGAGACCAACGAGGGAAACAGAAGAGAAACCAAATTGACTGTTCATCTGAAAAAATTTTTGAAACAGAATACTTTTTTGTTATCATGGATCAGGCTCTTATGTCACTGAGAACACGATTTGAACAAATGAAAGTGTTCACCAATTATTTTAATTTTCTTTTTGATATTACAAAACTCCAAGAGATGAATGAGGATGACATGAGAGAACAGTGCATTAATTTAAGAAGGGTATTGTCCAATGGAGACTCTCATGACACAAATTATGCTGGCCTTTTCTCCGAGCTTAGAGTGCTGCGAGAATTCATACCCAAAGGCACTAAAACTGCCCTTCAAGCCCTCCGATTTTTAAAATCTCTTCACAGCTCCTTTCCAAACACAAGAATTGTATACAGGATCATGTTGACAATCCCTGTTATAGTGGCCTCAGGAGAGAGAAGTTTTTCGAAGTTAAAAATCATAAAAAACCTCCTACGGACAACCATGTCACAAGACAGACTGTGTGGACTGGCCATTCTGTTTATTGAGAAGGAGATAGCTGCAAACATGGACTACAACAATCTGATTGATGATTTTGCTGCAAGAAAGGCCAGGAGGGTAGACTTCAGAATGTAGGGAGTGACATGTGATTGGCAAATGAAAAATTGTATATGTTCAACATACTTTTGTTTACAGTAAGAATATAAGCCATGATTGCACTGTTGGTTGCATTTGTATTTTGTAGGGAGTGACACGTGATTGGCAAGTGAAAAATTTTATAACTTCAACATACTTTTGTTTACAGTAAGAATATAAGCTATAATTTCCTTGATGTTGTTTGTGTTTTTATTTACTAGTATACCTAAGAGGCATATTACATACATTAGGCTATAAAACAGGTTGCTATTTGAAGTTCAATTTCATGTATATAAATAATGGGAGTGCCCCGCACAAAGTGATTCGCCCAGGGCCTCGCGCTCCCCTAGGGATGGCCCTGCTGTAGAGATCCCACTCCGCCTTCCCCAGGGGGCGGACCTGCTGACACAGAACTTGGGATGCCTCCGGCACCTGAACCCAGGCCGCCTGCACCTGACAGCCTGGAAACTCTCTGGATCAATGAGCAGAAAAAGCTCTGCTCAGACAGGGTTAGGAAAGTCCTGGTTAGTAGTAGGAGACCATCTACCAAGTCCACCTACACAACCAAATGGAAGTGATTCTACATCTGGGCTCAGGACAGGGATGTACATGCTGCACTAGCCCTGCTTCACCAAATCCTCGACTAGCTGCTAGACCTCAGAGACAAAGGCGTCTCGCTTTCCTCGCTGAGAGTCCACCTACCAGAAATCTCAGGCCTCCACAAGAAAGTGGATGGGATCTCCGTCTTCACTCACCCTATCTGCACAAGGTTCCTGAAAGGTTTCGAAAGACTCTTTCCACAACCCTCTCACCCAAAGATCCCGATCCAACAGATCTGGAGTGCAGCTAGGTGGTTGTCCGTGCACACTTTCACGATGCACTACGCTATCACCCAACAGGCTAGAGAGGATGCTGTGTTGGGCAGAGCCTTATTCAGAGTGGGCAGACTGTAACTCTTCTCACCATCCTTGGTATGGCTAGCAGTCATCTGTAACTGAATGACATGAGCAGCCCTCAAAGAAGAATGGTCGGTTACTTACCAGTAACTGTCCTTCTTCGAGATGGGCTGCTCACATACATTCAGGCCCCTCCCACCGTCCCTGCTAATGGAGTTGGCAAAGGTATAGGGGACTAGGAGGGTCAGGGTCTTGGTCACCTATATAGCCGCTGTTCTGGCACAGAGGGGGTGTTGACCGTGTGTCCTGACCTGACAGGCTAAGGCTAAAGACTTTCCGAGCTACCATGCACTGCGGCACATGGACACCTGTAACTGAATGTATGTGAGCAGCCCATCTTGAAGAAGGATAGTTACTGGCAAATAACCCACCCTTCTCCTTTATTGGGACAGGTAGCAGAGCAATACTGTGAGAGGAGTAGAACATGAAGAAGGCAGAATTGAGACCTTTCAAAGTTTTGACCTACTCAGGAAGGTATGGGGGTATCACGTGAGTTCCCTGCTCAGGTGTCAAAATGTTGTGGGCCGGCCCTGGGCACAGTCCGGTTTTTGTCCCCCCAGGCGGGTCATTTTGCATTTTGCTTTTATTGTTTTTTAGATAGCTGGTGGTATGGAAATTGGAAAGCAAGGATTCCTAAACTGGGCATTCTGACAAGAAAAATCAAACTCCCTCTCAGCTTCTAAGAGAGAGGGAGAATTTTTGGCTCCTGGGACTTGACCTCAGTTTGAACGTCCTCTTTCAGTCTAAGGCTCAGATGGTCCCCCGATTTCCTAAGTTGCCAAGTTAGTCAGGTGTGTTCTCTGTCTCGCCAATAACTAGGCCATTGCTGCTACTCGAGGGTGCTTTGAGTTCACCATTCAAATCTCTTCTCCATTCAGGTGGCATTTCCTGACTGTCAAGGGCTAGATTACCAGAGGTTGAAGAAGAGTATTAAAGTCATGGTTGTTTCAGATATTTTACTGTATCTAGCCATTGCTGACAACCATGAACCTGCATCTGAAGGGCTCGCCTTGAGACATCTCTGCCAATGGGCATCATGCTGGTTAAGGAGCCATCTGACAATGTATGTGCCTGCATGCCACCTTTCTTTTCTCATGCACTCGCCTTCAAATATGTTACACCATGGCAGCCTCTGATCACCAATATCTCAGCTCCTCCCAGCCAGGAGGTAGAAAGAAGAGAGACAGACACTGACCTGTACGACATATCCCGAGATACATTTGAAATTCAGGGGTTGTGGGAAGCCATCTACAAGCACTTGCCCGGACAGGCCAGCAGGATTCTTTCGAGCAGCTAGCACATGTAGGAGATTAAAGACAAGTAACGTTCCTTAGGTTCCACCATAACAACTACTCTGATTTTCATTAGGTCACTGTCATACCTAGAGATAAATACCAGTGCTATACATTTCTGTCCGCCCTGCTCTACAACTTGCTCAAGGCAGGCTGTGAACTGATTGATCTTATCTTAGCTACAAGAGAGACTCAGTTCAGGCCTCAACTGCACTGGGATAATCATCATAAGTGCCAGCTCTGTGCAGGTGCAATTTCTCTAGTGTAGAACAGCTGCATTTGTGCAAATAGTGTGTGGTGTTTTCCCTGGCAGTCACAGACTGGTAGAGTTGGGTAGTAGTTTGCAGCTAGAATGTGTTTTGATGGAAAATGTAGAATTTGTGACAGCAAAACTTTCCAAAAAAACAAAATAGAAGTCTTGTGGCACTTTAAAGACTAACACATTTATTTTTTGTGTGAGGTTTCATGGGCAAAGTTCCACTTGGTCCAAAGCCAGAGTGGAGAAAACTTACACTGAAAAAAAAAAAATAAAACTTACAGTGTAGAAGTGACAAATGAATCCTGTGATTGTATTGCACTGCATCAGGTAAGATTAATTTAGCCCGTCAAACAAGGTGTACAAGATTTGAACACAACTTATCAGAAAGTGGTGAGGTTGAGAGATGTGAATCTATAAAGCTCTAGTGAACTGCAAAGACGGGCTCCCGGCACAGCAGAGCCAGATGTACAACTGACTCACTCACACCATCCCAGTCACAGCTCAAGGGAACAAAGGAAGAACTCCAGGCAATCCCAACTCAGCTCTGCTGTGGTCTGCCAACCAGTGTCTCACTCACAGCAGATTAGGCCAGCTCCAGAGAGCCACCGCATTGCCCCCCTGACATCCCAACTGTTCGTCAGTCAGCATGCTAATCTGATTGACAGCACGTTACATGAATCACAAATAAAAAAGGAAAAAAGTGGTTGGGGACCATGTGGAAATAAGCCAATCAAAGGCCAGCTGTGACTAAGACAACCAAAGGCCGGCATTCTGAATGACTGACAGTGAGTGGGCCAGGAGGGGGAGAGGCAGGATCCCAGCTCGGCTACCTGAGTCTGAGACTGATATTTTTTGCCTGCCACCACAAGGAAGTGGGGAGCAGAGGGGACGGAACGGGGACGTCACAGAGCCACTGTGGGGAAGGGGGACCCATAGGCCAGGGAAGAGGGAAAGTGTGGGAGAGCCTGCAGGGCTGGGGAGAGGGAAGGGGAGCCCATGCCATTCTGAACATGGAGGGAGAAAGGGTTGGGGGGTCCCATGCGGCCACATGAACTGCAACAAGCATCCTGCCCTCCATGTGGCCCCACACATTGAATGAGTTTGAAATTTCTGCTCTAAATGAATTGTAATTGCCTGCTGTGAGCACCTTCACCCTGGGTATGTTCCCACCCCTTGGGAGCAGGTGACAGCCAGGTCCTCCACTGCTCTTCTGCAGCGCCTGCAGTCAGTCCCCAATAACAACTATTATCATGTGGGGCGTCCACAAAATTTTGTATGTTAAAAAGGGGTCTTCATACTCAAAAAGGTTGGGAACCACTGGTCTAAACATTTGATTGCAGCGTTTTCAGTGTATGACGGTCCAATTTTTTTTTTATTCAAACTAATTTTTTCTGTTTGAATTTCTTCTTCTTATTATTTTTTTAAAATAGAAAATTATATGAGATACTTGAAATGGAAAGAAAATATTTAGGTGTGTGTCAAGCACAACATATTGTTGGACTTGAAACCAATGTCCTTTGAATTTCTAATTCACCAAAAAAGTCAAACACATCATTTTCTCCCTGACCAAAATCAATATTTTCCCCAACTTTTTGGAACAGCAAACCTCCTGAAAAATCCAGTATTAGTTCAGCTCTAACTAAAGGGTCTAATCAAGTCAATTTATTTTTATTACACAGAAGTGCGTTAATGGTCCAAACATCATAGATCAGGATTAACTACATTGATCTCATTGAATTTACTCTTCATTCACAATAAAACTTTACTGTTACCAAAGTGAACTCTTAGGTGGGGTCTCCATTTTGAATTTATACTGCTGTAGGTGTGGTTGGTCAGGGGTGTGAATATTGACACAACCCCCAGCCCCTGCATAGGTGCAGCTATACACAGAAAAGTATTTTGTCATTGTAGCTAATGTTTTGGTGGCAGTGTTTCTACATCTGCAGAAAACTCATTCTGTTGGTGTTTGCTGTGTCTCCAGTGACATGGCCATGCCTGTGTAGGCTCTGTAATTTAGACAGCCTTATGCAGATTGGGTTTTGTCCCAGGAGGCCTGCTGGATAAAAATGAATGAGTTTATTGGAAAAAAAAAGTATCAGAGGTTTTTTTTACATTTAAATCAGAGTATTTTTTGTTTAAATTACAATACATTTTTCTTTGTAAACATAAAGATGTTTAAAAGGAAATCTGACTTTAAGAAAAATATATAGATATGCAGCTTTGTGTGTTTAAGTGAATTCCAGCTACCTTCTGAAGGCATCTTCACACAAATAATAAGCAAAATGCAAATTATCTAGTCTAGTAAATGAGCAAGATATCCTTCGCCTTTTTGTAACGTACTAACAATACACAGTTAATAAGAACCTGAAAATATTATGCTATGTAACTGCTTAAATAAACATATATAGCTGTAGTGTATCCTGCTTAGGCAGCAAAAAGATGTACCAAATCTACAGTAAAAGCTCTCTTTAGCTGAAATCTACATTGTTTAATTACTGGTTATGTCAATGAATGACAATGCAACTTTCTCTAGAAAATAACTGATGTTATAGCAGTACTATAGTGAGGGTGTGTGGGTGCATGCCGGCACCTGGGGGCCAAGCCCACATTTCCACTCCACCCCCCCCCCCCACATGCCTTGCAGGCCCCTGGACAAGCACCCCCTGCAGCCTGGTGCCTGGGGGCTTGGTCCTCCCCCACCACTCTCCCCATGACTACACCACTGAGTTAAAGGGAAAAGTTGATTCCAACTGCTGATTTAAATTGAGACATGTCTTTTGAGGATTTAAATCATCAAATCTTAAGGTTGGAACAGACCTCATGAGGTCATTTAGTCCAAACCCCTGCTAAAAGTAGGACCATTCTTACTAAATCATCCCAGCCCAGGCTGTATCCAATTGGGTCTTAAAAGTTTCCAGAGATGGATATGTCTACACTGGAGCCTTAAGTCGACCTAAGGAAAGCTCCATCCACACTGGGAATTCATTAAGACGACTTAAGCATTTCCTTAAGTAGACTTAATAGCACCACCTCTTAAGGCTGACTTAATGCTTAAGTCGACCTTATTAAGACAACTTAAGCCAGTGTACGGGGCATAGCCCTTAAGTTCACTTAATAAGGTAAACTTAAGCATTAAATCAACCTAGCACCTGCCAGTGTGGACATGTGTAGTCTACAGGCATTTTGAATCTGTACGCTCTAAGTAAACCTGACAAGGTTGACTTTAAGTTGACCTTGTTAAGTTGACTTAACAGAAGCTCCAGCATAGATATACCCATGGAGACTCCAACACCTCCCTAGGCAACCCATCTCATTTCATCAGCCTCCTGGTAAGAAACTTTTTTCTAATATTCAGCCTACGCCTCCTCCCCAGTTGCAGCTTGAAACCATTGCTCCTTTTTCTGTCCTGTCACCACTGAGAATAGCCTAGCTAGCTTCTTCCTCCTTAGAGTACCCCTTCAAGTAGCTGAAGGTAGTTATCAAATCCTTGCTCAGTCTCCTCTTCTAGCAGGTCCTTTTCTACAGAGCTGCTACTTAGCCAATCGGTACCCAGACTGTAGCAGTACATGGGACTTTTCCATCCTAAGTTCTTGACTTAGCACTTGTCCTTGTTGAACCTCATGAGATTTTGTTCGGCCCAATGCTCCAATTTGTCTAGGTCTCCCTGAATCCTATCCCTACCCTCCAGTATTTTGACCATTCCTGACAGCTTGGTGTCATCCTCAAACTTACTGACTGTGCAGTCTATCTCATCATCCAGATCATTACTTCAGTCACTGATTTAAATGGCCTTGCTTTAAATCACTCCATCCTGCTGGGAGGAGTCTGTCCATGGCAATTTCTTCCCCACTCTGATCCTCCTCGTTAATCAGCCCTCTCGAGGGCTTGCATTGCAATGATCTTCCATGAGCTTCTTTGCACATCACTACTGTTCTTAAACAGGCCACAGGAGTGGTGAAAATGTGGCAAAGAAAGACGCTCCAACTTTTAATTTAAATGGAAGGTGTCTACTTTGTAATTGTCTAAGGTCTTTCACCCAGGGATCTCCAAGCACTTTGCAAAATTTCTGCCTCTTCTTGACACCTCTGTGAGATTGGAAGTGTTATCATGCTCCATGCTATAGCCCAGGAGAGCAAGGGTAAATCAGTTGTCTAGGATTACACAGTGAATCAATGACAAAACAAAGAACAGAACCTGGAGCTCAGACTCAGAACTGAAAGCAGAACCCCAGAGTCCCAACTCTTTTTGAACAACTAGACCATAGGTTTTCAACCTGAAGGACACAGTTCAAGCCCATTAATGTATAGACATGGGCCAGGAATAGAAATATGCTCTGAAATTAGCAGAAGGTTTCTAACTTGAAGGAGCGAGATTCTGAAACAGCCTTCTAATTAGAGTAGCAGAGACAAACAACCTAACTCGTTTTAAGATAGAGCTTGATACATTTATGACCAGGATGATATGATGTGGGTGCTTGCAACAGCAGGTGACTTGACTTGACCTAGAAGATCCCTTCTACACTTATATTCCTAAATCACTAAGGTGCCTTTCCAGTGCCTTGAATTTTTCCAGCCTTTCTCCCCCCAGCCCACAGCTTTCATCTAGGATTGTCCAGTCACCATTTGAGAAAACAAAAAGACTCACAAGGATTTGCTGCTCCCTGTTGGTCCAGGGATCGCATTGAAGCCTAGCTTCATAATGCCACTGAAAGAGAAATACTTCCAACTAGTGATTTGCTTCTGTGGAGCTCGTGGCAGACTTGGGGCCTTACTTTGGATACAAACTAATTCCATGACATGGGAAGTTTTTAAAAACTTATAAATAACAGAGGGAAACGTCCCCCCCCAACTCAAAATGAATAAATCCTTCCCCTTTCTTTTCCCTAGTCCTAAAAAAGTCTTCAAGGAACCTTCTGATGGGAAAAGTGCCTCTTTAGGAGATTTTACACTCTTCTTTCTACAAAAACATTTTTGTGATGCAGAAACATACTCCACATTGCAGAGAATCTTCTTTTCCTGCTTTGTCCATTTCCAGATAGGCCCATGGGACTGTCTGATATGTTATGTAAGCTCAAGACAGAACCTCGAGGCTACTGAAGGGATTCTCGTGTTGGGGTGAAACACAGAAAGTTTCCTGATTCTTCGTCCTCCCTGATGAATAGTGTGCTGTGGTTGGACATGATGGAACTCATGTTTTTGTTGCAGATGCTGAAGTCTACTGTGGGAAGGTCACCGGGGTGCTTTACGGTTCCCATCTGTTGGCACTGATTGGGTGGGAAACGTTAGAAACAGGGCAGAAAATAAAATGTTTTTGTAAGAAGAAAACAATTTTGAAGCTTAAAAATCAAACTGCTTCTCCACCTGCCCAGCTGTGAACCTCAGATCTGTGCATCACCCAGAATGACACACTCATGGCAACTTTGAAGAACTGGACTTGTTTGTGTTTGGGGAGCTTAGATTAGCATTAGGATGTGGAAACCCACAGCCATGGTGTAGATCTGGGCTAAGTGTGACAGCTGCTCTCTTGACCTACCCACATGGGACCAAATTTGCAATGCTAAAAACACACACTGCTACAGCTTCAGCTCAAAAATCTTGAAACTGGGCCCCTGATGTTTCCTGTGCTCTGTGGATTCACATGGAGGTGGATATGCCATGCCACAGGCACCAATGGCTTACACCAGCTTCGCACAGGGTGGATCCATCACTCAGCATTTGTGCACACACACATTACGTACTAGCGTAACAACATAGGATTTTCTCCCATGAAAGGTCATGCAATAAATTAGTTAATCTTTAAAAGTGCCACTGGATTCCTTGTTTGTTACATTGGGATCATTAAAATAACAGCCTCCCTCCCCCATGTGCATGCCATAATATCATAACAAAGATGCTTGTGGTAATCTAGCTATTCCCATAAAGGAAGGGGAATAAACTATATAATACATAAAGCCCTTCGGATTAGCTTCATCAGCTATGTGAAGATCAGGGAGATTTTTTCAAGTGGCAGAGAGTTGCCTGACTGCAACATGAGCCATGGACCATTTCCTCTCAGAGTAACATCCTGTGGTGCAGTGGGAGCTCTGAGGGGCACTGGTGTAAATGTTATATGCCCCTCCAGGAAGTGGATCACAAGGGGTTGCCCAACCAGCTGATCTACCCACCAGGTGTCATCCCCACTAGCCACCGGGCGGAGGCTGACAGTAGGAAATTGGTGGGTGAACTGTGAGAGAGAAAGCCAGGCTCTGTATGAGGAGCTCACACATCAGTTGTCTTGGTTTCCCAAGAGTACATAGAAATCCCTCAATGCTCTTCCCATGTTCTCATCCCCGTGGCTCACAAGGGCTGCTTGGTGAGGCATTGGACCGGTCAATGGCGAAGAAATTGAAGGGGAAAGGCGATGAATGGGAGGAGAAACCTGACAGCAAAGGCCACCTGCAAAGGAATTAAGAAATGGACCTTTGCTTTGCTTGTATTTCTTCTGAGAGACTGAGAAGGCCTGCAAGATTGGGATGAGGGTTTTGTTTAGTTAAACAAAACATAAAACATAACAAAATTATGCTGCTTTTTGTTTTGTTTTATTCCTTAGAAATGTTGCTAATGTCTAGCCTGGTCTCCCCTGATGAATTGTTACAGAAAGGTCTGCTCACTGCATTCCAAACACAGATCATCTATTGAGAAGACCATGCAACTGGGTAACATCACCAGTGTCCTGAGTTTGCAGACTTCCAAATGGTTGAGCTCCCTGCAAGTTTCACCTTTCCTCAGAATTTCCTGGTGCTTTCATGACTGTTTGATAACAAAGGAGTATGAACCCTATGTTACCAATAAGTTTTCTCAAACTCACTTCACACACAGGTGATAGGCTGGTCTACCCTGAAGACAAAAGACAGCTTTCGCCAAAAAAACAGCAGAGGTGTACAGACTGAAGTGCTCCTTCTACTGATGTAACTCCCCTCCCATGCTGACATCATAAAACCACTCACATAAGACACTGGCTGTTATTCTTCTTCATTTCACAGCTCTGCAGAAACTAGGAAGTTGACAAGAAGGCCAGGCACCTCGAGTCCAGCTGCTCCCCAGGGGTTTGTCTTCACTTGAGCCTTAGGTCAACTTAGAAAGGGTAAGTTGACCTACAGACCCCTGCAGCCACACTGGGCTTTTATTAAGTCAACTTAAGTGCTTTCTTAAGTCAACTTAATAGCACCACCTCTTAAGGTTGACTTAACGCATAAATTGACCTTATTAAGTTGACTTAAACCAATGTAGATGGGGAAAAGCCCTTAAATTGACCTGATTGGCCTCCAGGCTCCCTCCCAGATTTCCTGGCCACCAGGAAAGGTCAACCTAGCACCTGCCACTGTGGACAGAGGCAGTCAACAGGAGTTTTCAGTGTGAACTCTCTAAGTCGACTTAAAAAGGTCAATTTTAAGTCAACATAAAGTAGACCTTGTTAACAGTTGTTAAAATATAATTTGGTGGGCCCTGGAACCCCTCTAATCAGTGTGTGTGTGTATACTTCAACTGATTTAAACCAGGCTTAGGGCTAGTCTACACTTAAAATTTATGGTTGCGTGCACAGCTGTATTGGTTCAGAGAGCTCTCCTGACGACATAATAAAACCACCTAAAGAAATGGCAGTAGCTGTCAGCAGAAGAGTGTCTCCCACCAACACAGCACTTTCCAGGCAGGGGTTCTCATTGTGAAAGCCCAGGAGCGACCAGTCATGTTCTTTCACACAAAGTCCTATGATCAACCATGAAGGAAAGGAAAAAGAGTTAGGAACCAAGCTACAAACCCAGATCTCACAACTTAAATGATCGGGGGGCTGATCTTCTGGATCACTTCAAGCAAGATCAGAACATCCAGTACATTGATGCAAAGGAAATAAGGAAGGGCCACTTTTACTTCTCAGAGACTGCAGGGAAACAAGATGCAAAAATGACTCTATCCTTCACCAAAAGGTCTCTGTGGGATTTGGATTTCAGCCCTAACCACAAGCTGAGGAAGAGTGTTTCCATCTGCTTTTTTAAATGATGGGACAACACAGGAGAAAAAACTAAACTAAACTAAACTAAACTAAATTAAAATAAAAAAGGCTGATCAATCCTTGTTACATACCATTCACGAACACCCTGCTCCTACAGAAATGGTTGAGACTGAGTAATTCTACCTGAACAGATAAATCCATGTGTATCTTAACCTCTTGAAGCTACAGAGTGCTGATCATTGCTCTACTTAGGTAACCAAAGTTTACAGAACAAACAAGGAGTCTGGTGGCACTTTTAAAGGCTAACAAATTTCTTTATTGTAAGAGCTTTTGTGGGAGAAAATAATCATCTGATAAAGTGAGATTTTTCTCCCATGAAAGCTCATGAAATAAATAGATTTCTCAGTCTTTAAAAGTGCCACCAGACTCCTTGTTTGTTTTGCTGAACTAGACTAACACAGCTACCCCTTTGGAAAAAGTTTACAGGTTTGAGTTTTCATGCCTTTAGCATTTATAACCACTGGAGTGAACACTCACTAGAATCTTCTAGCCAAGCTGAGCTGCAGAGCATGGTAAAGGCTTAGTGAATCTTTCCAATCTTGAGCACTTTCACTTCACCATGCCTCATCCCAGGAGTAAAACTGTAAAGGCATCATTACCTCTTTGTTTCCTGGAATTCAGCTTTGTCTTTGCTCAGCTGCCGTATCCAGAGAGCTCTCAGCAGTGAGTGTGGTGAGTGTGGTTCTCTACTCTGGGGCATGCAGTTCTGTTCAAGGTATTTATGTAAACAGTTCCACTCGCATGTGAGCTGATGGGTGTGTCAAATTACAGCTGTCATGCACTCCTTCCTGGGTCACTGGAGAATAAGTTGCATGTAAAAGGCTGGCGGAGTCCAGTGGAGTATACCTCTTGCCTTGGAGACAGCAAATCAGGAACTTCTGCCCCTGGTTCTGGCTCTGAAGTCAATGGTGTCACTCCAGAGAGACACCAGTATAGCTGGGCACAGGAGGAGCTGGGTTGGGAAGTGCCCCCCCCCATCCATTAACAGATTGTTGCTACAGATTTGTCAGATCCTTTGGTCTAGCATTACATGACCCCACCACCAACCTGGTGGCTAGCAACTTGCTGCCAGTGTAACATGTTCTCCAGTAAATGAGAGAATCAACTGCCATTATTTCTCTGCTCCAGTAGTTCCCAGTCTTTTCTCTGCTGTGACACATCTTGATACCTTCAATTATTTGAAGGCACTCCTCCACAGAGTCTCCAAATGAACTCATGAATATTCATGAGCCAATCCAGAAGTCTGAGAAGTTTTTCTAAAAACTCTGTGGCACACCTGCTCAGGACTGACAGCAGACCTGTGGGTCATGGCACACTGGTTGGGAAACACTGCTCTATTCAAACCTAAAGTGATTGCTATCACTGTTCCTGGCCTGCCCATGAAGCAGGCACAGCTCTAAACCACAGGAGCCTATTCACACCTCCCCCTGAAGAGGACACATCAGCATCAGAACTGAAGGGGAAACAGGAGGCGTTCTCTGCCCCTGACGGCTTTTGCTCCCCACTCTGGATCCTGCTCATGCTATGTCTGACACTGTAACACCTCAGGGAGGGGCTGTGTCACACCTAGTTAACTGAGAGAGGCTGAGTTGCTGGGCCCTTGGATAGGACATGTGCAAAGAACACGAGAGGCTACACCACAGAATTGCTGGTCATGCTTCCTTCCACCCCTGACTCCAGGGGGCTGTGCTGCAGGGTAGCTCATTGGAGCAGACCTGCTCTTCGCTCTGGGTGAGTCCGTGCCTGGACTGGCCACAGACAGCAGTGTTCTCTTGGAGGAGCCATCTTTCCCCTTGAGACAGGAAACAGCTTGTCTACCTCACTATCTCCCACCACCTATTGCCAGGCAACAGGTATTAGTCCATGTCCGTGCTAAATTTCCACCCCAAATTTACTTGCTGCATCCCTAAATTCCACTTCAGAGTGGATGTGGGAGTCCTTATCCTGTTAATTAGTTGCCATGTTCTACCCCAGAGCCAGCTGCACTACAAAAGTGGATGAAGGGATCCCTCTATTTAGACTAGAGAACAGGACTATTCTGCAATGACAAATGGTGCTATAGAAATAATCACTGTTATAAGAGAGATCAAAGAGATGGAAGTGGGGGTTTCTGTGTCAGTGGCCCTTTGGTCCTGTCCTGGGATTGTGCTAGATCTTTGTTTCCAGCCATCACTTTTACGTCCATCTCAGAAAGAGGCTTCAGAAAAGCTGCTCTGCTTCCTACCTGGAAGGCACTGGCCTGGCGCAGGGCACAACAGCGGCTCCAGAAATTTTTATATGGGGGGCATAAAGGTGGCACAGTGAATTTCAGGGTGGGCAAGTGTAACCCATGGGCTTAAAGGAGGAGTGTTTCTTTAAGAGTTTTGCTGGTGTCTGAATTGCTCTTGCTGTGTCGCTGTTGCTGGGCAGATTTAGCTGCCTAGACCCAGAAGTTCCAGCATGTTCTGTGTAGTTTGGAGCATGCTCAGCAAGGGTCCCTGCCAGCACAGTAGTCAGATGTCTGAGATCAAGCAGCCAGGCCAGCTGCATTGAGGAGAGTACTGGTTCTCTGTGCAAGGGGAGAAGCTGAGCCAGGAGCAGACAGCAGGCTGTTTTTCCCAACTCTGAGGCATTTTGCTTCAGGTCAGTAGCCTTGTTAACCCTCCAGCAGGGAAGTCTGGAGGCAGTGTGTACAGAGAAGCAACTATTGGGAAAAGAAGGGTGGTTGCCTTCTAACTTTATACTCTGGGTTATGGGCTTAGCTACAGTTCTTTTGTGTAATAAGGGGAAAGAGATAATTATATTTTGTTATTGTCAGAGAGGTATTTTTCCTTTGTAACAGGGTTTTTTATATATGTGTGTACGTAAATGAGTGTGGACTGAGTAAGCTGTGTGGACAGCAGTGCTCCCAGCAGAGGAAGAAAGGTTTTCGAGGACTCATACAGAGGATTGCTGCTGCCAAAGAGGAGGGAGATGCTGGCTTCTAGCACAAGTCTTTGGACTTGGTGATTTGAGACCATAACAGACTCATGTGGATACTGCTAAATAGCCACTATGTATTATAGATCTGTATACTAATAATTTCTTCTGCTTTCATAGAAGGTTTATAAAATTAATGTTTAATATAGTATATTGCTTTTGTTTATTTTTTTTTATGAATTCTGAACAGTCTTCACTGTGAGCCCCTTTACAGACTAGATCCTGGCTCTCCAGCTGCTTTTTGCAGGTCTCTGCTTTCTGTGAGGCACTGGAGAGGGGCTGATAAATGACTTTGAGCCCACCCTAGCAGGTTACACAAGCATTCATCCTAAACTTATTTTTTCTGAAATAAATCCAACTGATTTGGATGAACTTAGGTGACATAGTTTGCTTTTTATACTGCAAGTAATCATTGACCAACCAAATTCAAATTACAACATGGAAAACAGCTTCCAAACAAGCTCCTGCATAAACATTGTATCTGCCAATTAGGCAGAGGAGAACACTGGTAATGGATTTCTTTCAAATACAGTTGCTTACTTTTGAGTTAGTACTA
The DNA here is from genome assembly GCA_007922195.1 of Podocnemis expansa. Taxonomy (NCBI): domain Eukaryota; kingdom Metazoa; phylum Chordata; order Testudines; family Podocnemididae; genus Podocnemis; species Podocnemis expansa. The sequence goes on along the minus strand of ML682070.1, from coordinate 148,797 downwards.
GTACAGACACATCCAGGAATACACTAGGTGGCAGTGAGAGGCAGCAGAGCAAACTGAGACAGAACAACCCCTAGCCAGATAGGAAGGCAAAGACATGCTTTAGCCAAGGTTTGGTTGATCAAGCTGGAAGTATACAAATAGGCTTTCTCCTTTATTTCAGATTCAGAATGATCACCAGAGTCTGCATAGCAGCTCTTCTTTGATTTGTGGTTCTTGTTTCAACCATTCCCAAAGGATCAGCCCTTACTGTCCTGTTCCACTGCACAATGACTATCCAAAATAATCCTCTGCTGTACAATCTGATCAGATAGAATCAGACTCCAGTTACAAGCAAGAAGGAGATGCAGGTGACAGTAACCTAAGGGGCTTTTTGTAAACTTGGGCTCTGAGCTGTCTTCTTGATGTTCTCTGTGATCAATGGGACTTTGGTTTGGTCAACTTGAGCATCTCTCGGGGCTTTTGGGCTGTTAAGTATGAGAACTACTTAGGATGTGCTATCTGAAGAGCACATGGGGATGATCCTTCACAGGAAGAACTGTCTGGAATTTGAAACTGAAAAAGAATTGAAATGAGATTTGTGAATAAAGAAGAGCTGATACCCGCTGGTGACAATGATCTTTCAGAAATGAAAGGGTGACAGCACATATACTGTGAGGTTTTAGGGAGTTGGCCCAGCGTGGTGGTATTTTTCCTCATGTGTGAGATGTCTTATTTTTACAATTTGATCAAGTGGGAAGTTAGTGAGAGGGAAGAGAACAGAGGCAAAATACACATGTAAATATCTACAGACATGGAATCTACCGATTCTTCTGCAATACAGCAAAGTGGTTAACCACTGCTTCAAGGTAAAGGGCTTTGGAGGGTCTCTTTTCTATTGCCAGAAAAACAATGTTACATAGGTGTTCATCACCCACACTGTTCCTCGAATAGGTCTTAATTTGATGCAGACACAAAAATGTCCATTCACAGCCTGCATTTGATGGAGGTATGGTGATGGCAATGGCACACAATCGAGTTCAGTGAAAGACATTTTCAGTGGTTCAAGCAGATTAAGCACTTGGGTCATTGTGGCAATTTTTACTTCTCTCTCATATTCAGACCTCTCTAGAACTTTTGGAAATAGTCTCAGTTCTGCTTCAGATCTGTCCATATCACTATTGTAATGTCTTGCAAATGGTTGGGGTTTCTCTGAATCAAGAAAGTAATGGCACTTTGGACTGAATGCACTGACTCCATTTAAAACATGAGCATTGTCTGTAAATTGAAATTCACTGATGGGGCAATCACAAGTAGGAAAGAACACCTTTATATTATGGTCAATTTTTGAAAACATGCTTTCTGCTGTGTTGCGTTCAGTAACGTAGCTTTGAAATTTCAGGGGCATACAGCAGATTCTCTTTTCTTTAGTTTGCATTTTGATGGAATTTTTTTCCTACAATAATCTTTACATCAGCCATAATTTTGTTGCAATTCTCTTCATGATCCCTCAGGTCTTGCAGTTTAATCAGTCAAAGAATTAAGAAGGAAGCAAGCTTGAGCCATATCAGAATCTGATTTCTGCAAGTAATCTGATACCACTTCAAATTCAAGAAGCACTTCACTAAAAAGCTTCTGACAAAACACAAAGCGAAAGTCTATCTGGTTTAGAATGCAACATGCCTCTACACTTCTTTCAGAATTTGATTCATTGCTGACTATATTCAGAAGCAATAAAATTACCGAAAGTGCCACTTCAACAGCTAAGCATGATGCAATCTGATGTAGCCAGCAAGGGCCTGACAATTTCTTCAATTCAATAATTCTGCTCCCAGTTTCTTTTTGCAGTTCAGTGAAACATGAATGCACAGAGGAACGTGATAGAAACCTATATAGTTGTTGAAGAAGAGTAAAGAAATTTGCAACAACATTTATGTTCAGCCTGTGGTTGTAACAATGAACACAGATAGCTTGTGGTACCTCTTCCAGAAACTGCCCACACACCATTTAGTGCTCTGCTCCACTCATTACACTAGCACCATCAAAGGTTTGTGCTCTGCAGGGTTTTGTATCAATGCCACAACATGCCAAGGTGTTCTTCATATAACTCATTGGTGAAGTAGAATCCAGTGAATGACAGACAAAAGCCAACAAATTGTTCCAATGTGTATTGCCTCTGTAGCAATAATGGAGAACCAATAAAATTTGTTCCTGCTTATTTATATCCTTTGTTTCATCAGCAATTAATGCAAAAACCCAGCTTTTTCGATTTCTTGGGAAATTGACTCTAGAACCATTCTGCTCACAATACTTAACAATTCATCTTGAATTGAATGATGTACATGTAACCCTTCTGCCAGGGTGGGCTGGCAGGATAAGGGCCGGGTTCTATATCTAGGGGTTTCCCAATAGTGTAACACCACCAGCTGACTTGAGCCCCCACCCAGATTTCTGGGGAATCCTGCACTGATCCCTGGGCACTCAAAAGGAGTAAGGCTCACAAGTACTAGTCTGAGTGTAGTAAATAGAACTTTTAACAGTAGTAAAACAAAATGCAAAAGGCCAAATAACAGCAATCAGCACTAATCTAGAAAAATTAGCATAGAGCAAAGTTCTCATCAACCCATACCACATAACAGAACATACAATCTTAATGGCAAAACTAGCACTGATCTGGAGAATCAGTACCAACTAGGCTCCCAACCAACCCTAGGGTATGTAGGGACAGTCTTCCATACCAGCTGCCCACTGATGCTATCTGCTAGTCAGTCACTCCATGCTCTAGAACTGTTCTTTGGCTCCAACCCTTGTCCACCAGCTCTGCCCACCCATCACTTATGCTACCCTGCTTACTATTAGCTGCTCTCACTGTCTTTCAGCTCCACCCTCCAGTCATCTCAGCAGAAGAAATTTCTTTCTTGCAATTTTTAGTCAGAGAAAGCTTTCTTTCCTCCTTGGTGACTCTAACTCTTCAATAGCTGTATACAAATATTTCCATCTAAATGATAAAGACTTTGTCATAGCTGTTAAAAAAACAACAGAGAAAGAAAAACCAAAAAATTCTCAAATTTCTGTTCCTTTCTCTTTCAAGGGGAAACATGCAGTCACCCTTCCTACAAGCCTCTTCTTAACTAAGGGTAGTTTTTACCCTTTAACTAATTCAGACAGATTTGAAACAAACAGAGAGTAGCAATTTACAAAAAGATAGTATTTTATATTTCCCTTTAGTAGAATTACAGATATTGACAGATTTGTGATCAGATTAACCCCAAATACCATTACCCACTGTGCCTTGCACCCACTATGCTAATCAGCTAATTGTGCTCTTTGTATTCATGCTAATACAGGACCCAAAGTTGCCCCCCGTCAGAAGTGTTAGGCACAGCTTCTAAGCCTGCCTTACATGTGTACTTTGCATTGTGGGGTAAACTATCCATTTTAGACTGAATTCTGGGATCATGGTTTGCAACTAGCTGCAAGAATTTAAGAAAATTTCCTGCTGTCACTCATTACTTTCCCAGTATCCATGCTGAGCAATTTTTTGTTTAGAGGTGAACAAAAGAATTTCTGCAAGACCCAGGGAGTTGGACTCAATGATCTCATGAGGTCCCTTCCAACCCTATGGTTCTATTCTATTCTATTCTACTCTAAGAGTAGTCACATAACATCTATTTTCTTTTATAAGTTCTTTGTGAGCATCACTTAACTGGGCTAAAACTGAGTCTCCTTTACCTGTCTGTAACTCTCCCAAGCCACCATGCAGTCTTTGTGGACTGCACTTCTGTTATGCAGCCTCAGACCTGAATCATTGTCAGTAGCCTTTTTCCAGTTCTTGTACCCTTGTGAGTAAACACATTTTCATCACTACTTGCATCCTTCACAGGGAAATGGTGACAAGCAAAGCAAAACACAGCAGTTTCCAATTCACTGTATTCTAGCCCGGAATACAGTTTGTACCAGGCTGGATTGAAATGTCACCATGGTTTGCCAAATTTTGTTGGTGGGAAATATTTTAGCATTGGCTGTATAGGACTTTCTTGCTTAGACTGTGCAACATCACTGGGACCAGGTAACTAATTTACGTAAGTAGGTACACACACCTCAGGCAATAGACCAGCACATGACATTACCGGATCATTTTCCTCATCACATTTGTCCTCACAAACATCAGACTCCCTAGTAATGCATAATTCCTCTTCCCAACAAATGCTTTCTTCATTGGACCTTTATGAGGAACCTCCCTGTACTTCTGTAACATCAGAACTTCTTTGAGGTGTTTTTTGTTTTTTGTTTTGGCTGGATTTATGAAATACTTGTCTAAAGCTCCTGAAAATGGGCTTAGACAGCATGATAGGGCAGAAATGGGGTGGAAAGCTTGGGCCTTCACAAAGAAGAACCAAGACTTTTCATTGCCTGGTCCTGGAAACAACTTCTCCCTTACCAGCTTTCTGGGCTGTAGCTCTTCTTTCCCTCAGCAGTTTGCCTGCTCCCTCCACTTGTCTCCTGTTTGAACCCCTGCAGGAGAGCTGCCTTTCCTTTGTTAGCAGAAGCAACTGAATAAAGCAGATACCAGTCAGGACTGATCTAATAGAACTCTACTAACTTGAAAGGTGACTAAAATGAGAGTTGAATGCACAAGCAACAGTACAGATCAGCAAAACTAGGCCTTCCGCCTTCCACCTTCTCAGCCAGAGCAGGAGAAACAAAACTGAAACAAACTCTGCAGCAAGGGCATTGCTGCCCCCCTCCCTTCCCCAAAAAAGGGGTCAGGGCCTGGCCCCAACTTCAGCCACTGCTCCACCCACAGGGCTCAATCCAGCACCAGGAGCCTGATCCAGCTCCAGGTGCTACTGACAAATGGCTAGCAGCCCCAGCCCAGCTCCTGCCACTGCTGGCAACTGGCAGGTGGCCCCAGCCTGGCTCCAGCCACTGCTGGCAAGTGGCCCCAGCCCAGCTTTGGCTCCTGCTGCTGCCAGCAAGCATCAGGTGGCCTGGGCAGGCCTGATCTGACCACTGCCAGAATGCAGCAGGTGGTCTGGAGCCAGATCTGCTTCCTTCCACTGCCAGCAAGTAGCATATGGCCTGGGTGGGCCTGATCCAGCACCACCCATTGCCGGCCAGCAGTAGTGGCCATGCCCCAGATCTGGCTCCTGCTGCTATGCTACCAGCCAACAACTGGAGGCTGGAGCCAGATCTGGGGCAGGGCCAGCCACATGCAATGCAGGGCATGTGCCCTGTGGGCCCAGTGGCAGCAATGCCTATGCTCTGCAGGTTCCTCAAAATAACCCCCCCCCCCCCCTTAGACAATGTACCCTTTAATAGCAGTCTTTTGGTGTGATCTGGTTCCATGGCTATTCCAACATCCTTGAGGGTCTCAGTGAACCTGTGAAAAATGCAGTAGTCTGAAAGCCTAACAAAATAAATATGTGAAAAGTGCCTTTCCCTCCAACCAAAGTGGTTCAGCCAGACTGGGGGGGGGGGGGATGGCTGCGTGGCATGAGCTCCTTGTGTGGGGCCCCTAACTCCCCCCTTCCTCCTCGAGCTGCCAGTTGGCATTGAGGAGGAGGGGCTGTCCTGGACTGGTGTATAATTAGAGAATTCCAGGGGTGGTGGCTTCTTCTTGGGCATCCCACCCAGTGCCGGTCCACAAAGCCACGTGCACCTCAACCAGCTGACTTAAATACACAAGGGCTGAGTCCCAAGCTGTGTGTACCATGCCCTGCCCAGGAGAGCACCTGCCTCGCTCTGATATCACATGCTGCAGGGAGAGGTGCCTGTAACCAGCTGACCCATTGCTGGCTTGGCACCAGCTGGCTCTGGGCATTGGCTACCTCTGGGCCCATGCCAGCAAAATTCAAGGGGCATCAATTAATCTTTACTGCTTTGCCCTGGTTAAGATGTGGGTTATGTATTACCAGAGGGAGGGTGTTTCCTTAATTCTCCTCAGGGCCTGGGTCAGGGTGGAGCCTGGGAAAACTGCACCTGGTGTTGTTCCTGTCTGCTCACATCCTCTCTGCTCACATCCTCCCTGCTCACGTCCACTGAGGGTGGGGAGATCCCCGAAGCCTCGTCTGCCGGGCACTCACTCATGTTAAGGGTACGATTCTGTCACGGCTATTGTTAGTAACAGTCCAGGGCAGGTCATAGAAATAAAATAGTCACAGGAGGCCTGACCTAGCCTTGACTTTTACTAGAAATAACAGGGAAAGACAGGGCTGGGGTGTGGTGGGAAGAACAGCTAGATCCCCATGGGGAGATGAAGCTCACAGCCCCTGCCAAAGCTGTGGATAAAGGGCTCCATCCCTGCTACTGGCAGCTGAAGCTGGAGTGAGGATTTTAAATCACAGCATCCACAACTTCCCTGACCTCTGTGATAAAATCATAGCTTTATGGGTCATGGCCAGATGTTTAGATGGGCTCACAAGCCAGGTTCCTCCTCCTTCTGGCCTGCAGCAGAAGGCTCACCAATGGATCAGCAAGCACTTTCTCTGAGTTTGCCTTTTAATTTGTAAGCCATTTCTGTGGTTGGCCTTGGGCTGTGATGGGTTTCTGAAGAGACATGCCAGCGGGAGGGGATTCAATCATGAATGGGGGTGCAAATGAGTGGGGAGGGAGGTGCCCAGGCCACAATCTTAGCTAAAATTTGATTCACCCTCTGGGACAGGCTGAGGGCCCTTGGGTCAGGCCATACAACTTTCCAAAGATTTTTTGATGTTCAGGTGAGTGGCCTGGGTCACACTTGTCTCTCTCGCCAACAGAAGATGGGCCAATGACCTCATCCACCTACTCTCACATATTTTGGAGTCCTTATCCTAGCATCATTTCTCCAATTGACCACCAGGTGTCACCAATGCACATTCCAATATTATACTGATTTTGAAAAATGCCCATCTCTTGCCTGGCCTTTTCCACCTGTAGCGCCTCAACAGTTTAGGATCTTTGTCCCACTTTATAGATGGGCAAATTGAGGCAGGGAATGTGCGAATGACTTTCTCAAGGGCACTCAGCAGTAGAACTGAATGGGTAACTGATTTTTCCGTTCCCTGGCTGAACTGAAAAATTGGGATTGGGGAATTGTTTTGGTGCAAGTTAAACATTTTGGCTATATTTACACTGCCACATTAGTTCGGAATAAGGAAGCTTAGTCCAGACTAATTTGGCCCACGGCCACACTAGGCTTTGCCTACTCTGAACTAAGAAATTTCTTAGTTCGGACTAGGCAAAGCTTAGTCTGAGCTAGTAAGTACCCCTGATTAGTTCAGACTAGCCAGCTTAGTTTGAACTTCCAACTAAGCACGGGTAATACGCAAAATAATGGATATTAGTTTGAACTAGCCATGCATTCTAGTTTGAACTAAAACTTTAATTCAAACTAGAGTGCACGGCTAGTTCAAACTGAAAAGCTGCAGTTAGTTCAAACTAGCCCGAGGTTAGTACAGACTAACCTTGGACTTAGTTAGTTTGGACTAGCAAGTCTGAACTAAATTTTTAAGATGCTGACATAGCCTTTGATTCATTTTTGAGTTTGTTAATACTTTTAAATAAAATGGATGTAAAATCCACATGTAAACAGCAATGGAAAACTCCAAACATTTCTTTTAGAAAAATATCAAAATGGAACATTTGGGGCTGGTTGATTGGATGGTTTTTCCAACCGTGATCCACTTCTTTGACCCCAATCTGCATTTTTGGCCGCAAAAAAAGTTTCCAGTGAAAAATTGCATGTATGTTAAACAAGTTGTTCAAATTGTGCATTTGACAGGAACCTTTTGCAGTAGTTTCCCAGACAGAAAAGCTCTGAGAAAGCAAGAAAGCCTGTCTTTGTACTCCAATGGGGGAGATTAACTCCCCCAACTTGTCTCTAGTATCCTGAGACTAACATGGCTACAACAATAGTTGAAAATGTGTGTCATGGCCTTCTGGACTCTTGTGACTTTCCCTCTAGGACTGTGCACAGTTTCCATCATTTCTGGAATGTGGAGATCTACCAAGCATTTTCTCTGTGAAGAAACAAGAGCAGCCTTTATTTAAGAGTCAACTTGTGGTATGTGCCAAAGATGAGATGCACACCCAGTTTGAGTGGCAGATCCATGCCACTCTTGGCTCTGAGTGCTATGCCTGTGCCCTCCCTCTGCCTCTGCCTGTCATCATAGCCTTGCCCATCCCCTCTTCCAAGTGGGTCCAGCCTTGTTTCCTGCCACTGCAATGGGCCTTGAAGACCCCCACTGCTTTGACACCACCACCACTGGGCCCTGCGGACATGCATGCACACCCTGCTGCTGACACCACCACCAACAGTGGGTCTCAGCACTGAGAGAAGGGTGAGGTGAGCATAAGGCATGCACCTTACTAAAGTTGCTGACCCCTGATTTAAGACCTTCTTCGAACCACCAAGCTGGCGGTTTTCACTGGTCTAGTTCATGGCCGACTCCTTAACAAGCAGGGATGACAAGCCATATGCTACAGCCTGGAAGCCTGCATTCTACATTCTGAAAAATAAGACCATGCCCAGAGGCTGCAAACATCACATTTGACAATACAGCAGGAATGATTCTGCCCTTGGGCACAGTTAATTTATGGTATTTCTCAGTCAGCAGCTACAATTTACACAACAAATACAAACAGGTGGTGGGGAAGGACGTGGGAGTTCAGTGAATGCACGGTAGGTTTCATCCCATTGTAGCCTAGGACGCGATCCTCTTTGAGAGCTGTTTATCATGTGTGTTACATACATGGTTACATGTTCAGCAAAAGTACATATGAGAGACAATTGAATGGAGCCATACGGGAACAGATAAAGCATCAGTGCAGACACGCTAGCTACAGAAGTGTTTTACACCGGGTGAAATTCACATACTCAGTAAACAGCCAGGGAAGCAGCCTTTCTGCTAGGTCTTACACAGGGGTGAAGGGAAAAAAGAATGTGCTCAAGAGGGGTACAGGAAACCCCGGTAGCCTACTGCGGGAAACCCACTGCTGGGTTGAAATCACATCTATGATTCCCACATGCACCCCAAGTCTGGGGCTGGGGACCACTGGATCAGTGCCGCGGTACCACTCCCCAATGGTGGCTGATGTGGAGCCACTCTATTCTGGGTACAGTGTGGAGTGTCTTGCTCCAGCCTCCAAGCCCAGTGGAACCACGCACTGGCAGCTGTTCTCCAGCCCTGCGCTGTGTGGTGAATTTCCTGTGCAATGAATTCCCACATTTTTGGGATCCTACTGTCTCTGAATTACAACAGGCCAGAAGGTGACCAGAAAAGCTGCACAAACACACACCAAAGAGAGCAATCAATGGCTAAACTCAGAGTGAGAAACAAACAACTTTACAAAACAGGAGCTTGGAAAATTAGTTTCTCCCTCACATTCCTGCCAAGAGCTGAGTTCAGGATCCTCCATTTCCCCAACTTGGGGGTTCAGCCTGTTCTCACAGAAGCCAATGACTGCCACTAACCCCAATTATACATGATCAAGATCTTAAAGCAGACTGTCTGGCTGTAGCTCATGGGGAAATCGCCCCAGCTCTGGCAGCAAGCTGAATTCTGCCCTACATGTGCTTGAATTGTACGCTGGAAAACCAGTTCTAGATCTTATCCAGGGCCCTGAACTTAGGAGATGACAGGCAGTTGAAACAAACCTGTTTAAAAATATAACCATTTTTGTTATTATTACACCTTCCCAGCAGTCAGATACTGGTTGAGCAGTGAAACCCATTGGTAAAAAAATTTCTATCCAAAGCTCTGTGAGCTCTGCACACACACCTCTGTAGGCTTTCCAACTAAGGCAGTGAGGTTCAAGACTCTTCATTCTAGTCCTGAGACATTTAGGTTGCTTTTTTTGGTGATGAGAGTTGCTGGTTGAAAGAGGCACCTGTATCATTGTGTGATTACAGTTTACAGAGGATCTCTGTTGAATTTCTTATCCTGGGAAATTCCAGTTCCCTGCCATGGCCTCTTTGCATATGCATAACAGAAGGAAAATGCCACATATGATAAAAATTTCCAGAGGGGTAGCTGTGTTAGTCTGTGTACAGCAAAAACAACGAGAGTCTTGTGGCACCTTATAGACTAACAGATTTCTTCAGGATGCAGCTGACGAAGTGGGTTGGAGCACACAAAACTTATGCCTGAAGAAATCTGTTAGTCTCTAAGGTGTCAAAGGACTCTTGCTGTTTTCACATATGATAACCATTACAGGTTGCCATGAGTGGGCAACCGTGGTCTTACATCATTCAGAAACATCAAAGAGACCATTTTGCTTCACAAATTGAAGAAGGCTTTGGTATTCAATACTTTACGCCTCTGCGTGCATTTAGGATTAGGATATTTTCGGATATTTTACTGTATGCCTGTCCTGAACTTTTGCTGTTAAACACATGACAATTTTCACCTTGTGGTGGCCACATTTTAGTAGTGGCTGAAGTGAGTCCAAATAGTGCATATAAGTAAAAATCCGTAGAGCACTTGGGGATGAAAATTACAATACAAATGGACACTGGCATCACTGAAATCTAAAATCTCTTGCTGGCTGATTTCGCTGAAAGATCTCCATCATTATATCAAACATATTTAATAGCTGGGTGAGAGTTTACTACTAGAACCAGAAACAGGCAAAATAGTGAAATTGGCAATCTGGACTGTAGAAAAACTGGATTCTTAATTGGTATAAATGAGTTTACTGGCCCTTCACACCAGCTGAGAATTGGTGGCATTGGCTACAACAGGTAGGTAAAACAGTCTCAGGACAAATGTAAAATGTTCAGAACTGGAGTCTATTCACACTTCACTGATATGTCATCAATGGTCCTGTTGTTGCTGTATTTCCACTTGGTGAACCATTTTCAGCCTGATTGCAAGCAAAACGCAGAGGTGGCTTTTGGGGTAGATGAGGCAGGTGGTTGCCTAGGGCTCCCAGCAGTAAGGGGCCCCAGTGTACTGTAGGGGCAGTTGCCTGCTTCGCCTAACTCAAAGGCATCCAGCCAGGTCCAGGGCTGGCTTAGGGTTGCGGTGTGCCGCCTGCTCCCTGAGCCAGTTTTTGCACTGGGGGCACGAAACCCAGCCTCTGCTCTCAGCCAGCTCACCCTGCCCCCAGAACAGGGAACAGCTGGCCCAGGGGTGGAGCAGACCAGCCCAGCGGCTGTGCTCCGCTCTCTCGCTCCTCCCCTTAGCCAGCTGTTCTGCCCTGGGGGCAGGGAGGGCCAGCCCAGAGGCAGGACAAGAGAGGGGAGGCTGCCCCATGGACTCAACCGCTCTACCCCCAGAGCAGGGAACAGCCAGCCCAGGGGTGGAGCAGGCCAGCATTCTGGCCAACAGGGAAGACACCAGGGGGTCACAGAACTGGCAGGGTGGGGCGGGACAGGCAGGCAGGTGGTGAAGACGGCGGCTGGGTGTTGCAGAATGGGTGGGGGGCAGGGCAGGAAGAAGATGCCTGCCAGGGGGTCTCAGAATGAGTGGGGAGGTCAGGGGGAAGCTGCTGACTGGGGGGTCGCGGAATGGGTGGGGGTGGGTGAGTGGGGAAGACGCTGGCTGGGGGGGGCGTTGCAGAATGGCTGAGGGGGAGGGCCTTTGTCTAGGCCCCAGATAGCCTAAGGCTGCCTCTGGCAAAATGGTTTCCATGGCAAAACCCATGAGAAATGTTGTTATTGGGCAATAGATGATGGGATTTGTGACATTTCTCACACTACAATTTGGGGATGGGGCTGAAAACAGACAAGGCAAAACCACTAGGAATTTCAGTGTCGACAGGTAAATTAGAAATCACCTTGATGGCACAATGATACGGCCCCATCTGCCAGTACTTACAGAGGTCTGAGAAAAGGGGAGGGGGCTGGATGGATTCTGGGAACAGTGGTTTGGGTAAGAAATTGCTTAAAATGGGCCCCATCTCAGGGATCTGTCTGAGTCTGTCTGCATCCATTTGCAATCCTATCTCTCCCCTGCCCTCTTAAAACGCTGCCTGCAGCCACACAACTAGGGCCTCAGATTTCCTCCTGAGTTCAGCCAGACTCCTCCTCTCATTTAAGTAATGCTGGCTTAGTGTCCTGTTCTCTCAACCTCTCTGCCTGCTAAGTGAGGGGGTAATGGTATGGGATCCCACAGTGGCGTGCAGAGGGACTGGGAGAGAAGAAGTTAGCTAGGAAGTTTCTTATTGCAACTTATCTCTTTACCTGGCTCCCCCGCAGCTGAATCCGTGTGCATGAGTCTGATGGGGATAGGAAGGGAGACAGCTGCACAGATCTGCTCTGGATCAAAATCTTTTCAGTGGTCTGGAGTGTTCAGACCTTAGGGAATGGAGAGATGGAGCAAGTTCAGCCTATTTAGAGATAAGGAGCCAGCAGCAAAGTCTGGACCTAGATCCTAACACCTCTTTTAAGCCCAGAGGTGCTTGGATCTGGAGGTCTAGATCTATAGTGTTATACAACTCGGCAAATAAACAGAAGTTAATCCATGATGCTGTACCACCTCAGACTGAGCTAGACATCTCTGGTTGAGTCTGACATTTTAGTGGCTAGTCTAACAACGGGGAGACTAACTGAGTCCCCTGGGATCCAAAGTGGGAGCTTTTGGCTGTTTGTCAGAAATGTACGTTAGACTGAGGCCGGGCGTTCTTAGGCACTTGAGCGCCCAGTAACCCCGATTTAGGCAGGGTGGTGTAGATGCTGTTACCATTTTGGGAACAGCTTCCACTGAGGTTGCTTCCCAGCATGTTTTTTGTCTCCCAGCCTTCTTGGTTTTCCTTCACCAACTGGTCTGGGTTCCGACGGAGCAGTTCTTCCTGGTGGGGCTGTTCCTCCTATTGTCAAAGGGGAAGAAATAGAGTGGTCACTGTCAATGATTTACTAAGAAAACTACCAAAGGCTCCAAAATGTGGCAATGGAGAGAGCCTGGGTCATTCAGTTTTATTGAGCTCTTGTCTCCCAGCCCCATCCAACTCCCATGGGTCACCAGCCCTTGCCCGGATGATGCTCAAAGGAGTCTTTTAGAAAGGTTCCAAGGGGGTAGCCATTTTAGTTTAGTTCAGCAAAACAAACAAGGAGTCAAGTGTCTGACAAAGTGGGATTTTCTCCCACTAAAGCTCATGCGATAAATAAATTTGTTAGTCTTTAAAAGTGCCACAGGACTCCCTTTTTTTTTTTTTTTTTTTTTTAAAAAAGAAAGAAGTAGCTAGAATGCTTGAACTAATGGTATTTAAAAGTCTCTCATAGCCCAGGCCTTCAATTCTTGTCTGCAAAATGCCATTGCCAAGAATGTCATGCAAATACACATTTGCAAGTGAATGCTCAGGCATATGTCTGTTCACTGTAGCACTCACAGCAGAAGGGTTCACGTGGCCATGCTGAAAGCTCTAGGTGGCTTTGGGAGAAAAGGTGAGTCTGTCCATAGGTGAGAATTCATCTGCAAGGTGCTACTAGAGGGTGCTCACAAATACACAACATTGGTCACAGATATTGTCCGACTGACTATGTCAGTGTGTAGTCTTTGGCTATACCCTGTATTGAGCTTGCCTGCATATATTATTTTCTATTTATTTTATACAAATATATTTTTATATAAATTTAAGAAACTATGGTTTTATAGTATTTTACTTTTCTAGGTAAGGACCTTGGTACTAGTTTCTTTTATAAGCTGAAACACATTTATCCTACAGATCTTTGCAAAGGATGTGACTTAGTTTTGCAAAAATTTGTGAGTAAGCTTGCTATGTGATAGGATAAGACCTGCAAGCTCTGCAAACTAAGGTTTGCAGCTATTTATAGGAGAAACACTAACTAGGTGAAAGGTGAACGTAGGCTGTGCAAAATTTGGCAAGGTGGGTTTTGACTATGTTCTGCAGACAAATAGGTAGAAAATATTTCTGCAAACCCACCACAAAACCTACAAACTGATAAACAAGGAAATGGAAAAAAAATATGCCAGACAATAGATGTCAGAAGATCCTTGAACCAGTAATCTCAATGTGCTCCTAGTAATTTTTGGAAAATACCCATACTTGGGTCAGGAAGAATAAGATAATGCAATTTATTATTGAAGGAGTATTGTACAAAAGGATATTTAAAGCCCTCAAATTTGTAGAGTGGTGGAAGCTTCCATGTTCCGGCCAATGAACTTGAACAATGCAAGAGAAAACTGCACAGGCCTTTAGCAATGCTCTACCTGACTTCTTCTAGCTAGGTTTCTTTATTTTATTTTAGCTAATCAGTTTAGGATTGTTAGTTCCGGACTTTAATTTAGCTTCACTTTAAGTGTAAGTATAACTTTTGTAACTGTATCTTAAAGAGAGGAAATCTTAGCAGCAACACTCTGTATAGTTAAAATAAAAATGTATTAATGTATCTTTACCATTTATTCCACATTATATTCATTTGTATTCTTACTCATTATTTGCTGTATGTGGTTAGCAAGAAAGAATTGTTGTAAAATCTTAATCTGAGTACTCCTTTGACGGCTTGTTTTTGGGGAGGAAGTCCTATCTAATTAACATACTGGTAGTCAGTCTGGACTAAGAACAGTTGCCTTCCAAATTGATCTATATTGGCTAGTCCAAAATTCCTAAAAAAATAACAGAATTGGCTACAAGTGTCACAGGATATTGCAAATGGCACCCAGCATTCAACTCTTTATAAGCAGGGGAGTCATCCAATCAGGGACCAGAAACAAGAACCCCAGGACTGCGGTGACCAATCAGACAATGCAAGTGCCTGGCAAAGGAAACAGCCCAGTCTTCACTCAGCAGTCACAAGGCTGAGTTATACATTCACATTTACCATTCAGTCACCAGTTGCGAGCAAAGCATTTTTAGGACAAGATTCTGTTTGCAGACAACGTGCATCTAGAAGAAACGGCTAAAAGGCCTGCAGAGGCATGACCAGTGTTACAGAAGAAATTGGTGTCAGAAGTGGGGTTAGAACACAGGAGGTCCCAGCCCTCATTTCCATGCTCAGACCTTGTTCTTAATTTTACACCATACTGAAGGACAGTAAAATACTTTTACAAACATGGACTCTATGACTCTCTGCCTGGAAGTTTGGGAGTGTGGGATCAGTGCCAGGAAGATCTCTGATCTCTAGCAATGTCAGCCTTCACTGAGAGGAAAGACGTAAGCTTTCTTGCTGTTCTGGGACATGGGGGCAAACTCACATCTGGGGCAAGAAGGTACAACTCTGCTGCCATCAGTCTGATCGCATCTACCTACACCAAATCTGACTTTGGCCCTACAGGAATTTGTGGGACAAGTCTGCTTTGGGGGTAGCCTGGATAAACCAGTGGACACTGGGACTGCAGGCAGGAGATTTGATGTCACACCAGCCCTTAATGCAAAGTAGTTGGTCTTGCAAAGCACTGAGCATTCTCAGGTCTCATTGGCCATAGGACCACTGCCTGAAAAGCCACCTACTAAAGGAGCTGTCCCATTCAGGCAGGAACAGACCTCAGGACAGTTGGATGGGGGAACCCAGACTCCTTGTGGAGGAGATGTCTTTCCAAGGATGCCTGACCTTGCTGATGTTGTCGAGTAACTTGCCCACCAGGTCTTTCCTCTGCAGTTTGTTTCTCTCCAATGCCTCCAGCTTGCTCACCACCAAGTCAATCTTAGAGATGATGCTGCTGATGGAGTACTCCAGCTGCAGGACCCGTCGCAGGAGGCTGCCGAAGAGAGTGTGAGCCCTGGTAAATCTCCCCCTGTGATATAGGCCAGGGACAAAGAAGAAGACGACCAGACGACCTTAACCAGATCCCTCCATGGGTGTTACCGGCATAGTTACAGCGCAGATAACGAAGCACTCCTAATTGATACCAACTGAAGATCTGTGTTTAGCGATCAGGCTTGAGACAAATTATGTCCCAGCCAGGCTAGCCACTGGCCAGCCGAGCTATTTTCCCACATTGCATGGTTGCCTTGCCCTGCTCCACCCTCTGTCTCTGTATGGCTCTGAGTGGCTTGCCCGGGATATCCTGTCTTCCCATGCAGTGCTAAGCCTAGACCATGCCCCCCTCAGGTCTCAGAGAGAAACAGTCTTGCATTGTTTACATCAGAGTGGCAAAGTTTTTGGACTGAGGGCCAATGTTCCATCTAAGAGCCTCAGGCAGCTGAGCAACTCACTTTGCTTGCTGCGTGGCCCCCCCGCAGGCCCAATCCTGGCACCTCCCACGGGCCTGATCCTGCCGTGCCCCCTCCCCACAGGCTTGCTCCCCTGGTAACCCCCCAGCCTGCCCAACCCCTCCCCACAAGCCTACCCTGCCACTGGAGCGGCATGGCCCAGCCACGCCTCCTGGGGCCAGAGAAGCACTAACAGAGCATGCTCAGACATTCTGGGCATGCTCCATTAGAGCTTCTCGGGGCGGGAGTTTTAATAACTCCCAGCTCCAGAGGAGCTCTGAGCCGTGACTCTGGCTGCCGGCCCTGCGCAGTTGGCAGCCTTCCCTGTGCAGGGGGGCTGCATTGGGCTGCGCAGCCGCGTGCCCGCGCAGCTTAAAGGGAACATTGCTGAGGGCCACATCTGCAGTAGAAATTACAGAGTGGGTCATGCCGGGGGGAGGGGGGGAAGAGGTGTGAATGGCTGCTGTGCTCCAGCCATGCCCAACTAAAGAGCCTGATGAAAAGGCCCCGCAGGCCGTATATGGCCAGTGGGCCACAGTTTGCCCACCCTGTCCTACATCTTTGCAACTGGGGAATAAGGGTCAGATCCTTAGCTGGTGTAAATCAGGGTCACTGCTAAGTCAATCTTTCTGGCTGCAACATGTCAACCTGTTTCACTCTCTGATCTGAAACTTGGGTTGGCAGCATAACAACCCCTGGCAGCAGTGGTTGGAGAGATTATTACCTACAGGCTGGGAAATTTACCAGTGTAAGGGGACTGATAGCCCCTTACTGAGACTGAATGGGCCTTTTGATTGGCCACTCCCACCTGGAAGCAGGACTCTGAAACAGACAGCCCCAGGGCCAGTGGAAGAGGCCAGTATCCCAGGATGGCCTGATTGATTGAGAGTGCTCCCCCGCCCCTGAGCTGAAACTGCAGGCTGGACATGCCTGGGCATGTGTGTGTGCGTGGGGCCGAGCTAAGGAGGAAACACTAAGCAGCCAGCAGCTGGGAGCCAAAGGACCCAGGAAGGGAGGCCAAGCTGAGTTGATTTCTGCAGAGCAGACCCACAGCAGCTGGACCAGCAGAGAGCCAAGCAGAGCTGGAGCTGGAGTTGTCTGGAGCTGGGTGCCAGAGTTCAGAGAAGGAGCAAAGGGGCTGAGCTGACCTGTGCAGACAGCAGGAGGCCCAGAGGAGCCCAAGGAGCGCCCCAGAGAGCCACACAGAACCCAAGCAGCGGCTGGGTGCCAGTGCTGCAGCCATGTGGAGCCGGGTGTGGTGAGCAGCTGGGGGACAGCGAAGGGGGGCTGATGCTGGGAAGAAGGGCCCTGCCCCTGGAGCTTGGGGATGTGTGGCCACAGCCAGAGCCTGCATCTGACCCCCTGGGTCATCCAGTCGTAGCCAGGCCTGGGCAGAGGGCTTGCATCGTGGAGAACAGACTGTAAGACTGTTCCTCAGGCCCCAGAGACTCTGTTTGTACTGCCCCGACGCCAGGTGGTGGCACGGGGGGTTTAGTGTTCACCTTTTCCCACTTTTTTCTATTTTCTTATTGGATTATTCTTTTTATTTTTGTATGCTTAAATAAATTGTATATAGTGTATATAGTAACTGGTGGGCCAGAAGAGTGGTCAGTGTGGTCAGCACCCCAGAGTAGGGACACCCTAGCCCTGTCCTGAGACACCACGAGAAGAGTGGGGGTCGAGCCCCCAGAAATTCTGGGGCCCAGCCTTGTTGAGGTTACAGAGACTCCTCCAAACGGGAGATTGGGAGGGGAGCCTTTGAGGTCAGGCAGGCCTTGGGGTAAAGGAAGTGGGAGCAGGGACTCAGATCCTTTTGCTACCCCCCTTCACCGGGGTGGTATACAAAGTCTGGGAAGTTCCCCACAAGAGCGGGTCCATCCCCCCACTTACACCAGCAAGAGTTTCCCAAAACAAGCCAACTCCATTCCTAGAGACTCGGCGTTGCCTTGTGTGCATGGTGGGGGCACACTAGGACCAGGTCACGCTAAAGGCTCTCACACTGACGTGGCCCAAGTGGCTGTGGCTCTACGAGGGGCAGGACATCAAGCCCTTTGCTTTCAAACCCTGGACTAGGACCAGCAGGGACCCACATTTGGAATTCTTCCTCCGACACCCAGTGGGACTTATTGGTGCGATTGTTCTTTGCATCCACAAGGGTCAGATTCTCATCCAGGTTGTTATCCCTGTAGGATTTCCCCAGGTTTTCAATCTCTGCAGTCAAAGCAACCTAGAAAACAGAAGGAGAGAGAGACAGACAGACACAGATGGACAAAAAGCTGGATTGTAATTTTGCCCATCACCAATATAATCATCTAGTCTGACCATCTGCACAATGCAGGCCAGAGAACATCACCCACTCACTCCTGTAATAAGCCTCTAACCTAGGACTGAGTTATTAAAGTCCCCAAATCATGGTTTAAAGACTTAAAGGTACATCAAATTCCACAGCAAGTTAGGTGTGCCCCATGCTATAGAGAAAGGCGAAACACTCCCAGAACTTTTTCAAATCTGTCCTGGGGGAAAATTCCTTCCCAACCCCAAATATGGTGATCAGTTAACCCCTGAGCACGTGGAAGACTCACAAGCCAGACACTCAGAGAGAATTCTTCCAACACAGAACCTACCCCATCACAGGACCATTAGTGTTTTTAGCACCATTACTTGAAGATCAGTCAATTGCCAAGCTAGGCTGTTCCATCATACCATAAATTTATCAAGGCCGGTTTTGAAGCCAGCTAGATTTCTTACCCCCCACAACTCCCCTTGGGAAACTATTCCAGAACTTCACTCCTCTGATTGTTAGAAACCTGCATCTAATTTTAAGGTATATTTAATACAAAACAACACAGGCCATCATAACTCATCATCCTTTGTGGTGCATGCAGAGATGTGCCCATGATACTCACTTTCTTTACAAGCCCACCCCAGGATCAGAACCCAAAGAATTTTGGAGGGTGAGATTTGTCAAAAAAAGGGTTCCCTTCCCAACCCTGCACCTCCATCCCTTACCCTTTTCTCCTCTAGGTCATGCCTCATTCGCTTCTGTTCCTCTTCATCAAGGATCTGGTTACCATCTTTGTCAAATCTGGAAAAGGCTGCTGTGATCTCATGCTCAGCGTGACCTAGCCTAAGGCAGGAGACGCAGAGAATGGAGACAAGAAGATGAAAGGAAGAGCAGGTTAGTATGTTAACTAGAATTCTAATTCTGGGGAGCCACTGGGTTACCTGCCTGGGAGGAGAGCAACTGATTGTGGTAGAGGCAGCTTAGAACCAGAACTGGGTATTATTTTATGGCAGACATTTTTTTTAGTGTGATTCACAGATAGAGCATCCGCCAAAACATTTCAAGAATTCATGTCTATTTCTGCAAATTGTGTTGGGAAAGAAATCTGGAAAAATCACAGTGCTTTGTTTTGACTTTTTCTAGATGCAACATTTTGAGTTTTGGGGTCAAAAGGACTGCCCGAAAAAACCACCTTCAATTTTCTTATTTTAAAAAGCATGAAAGTGTAAAATCATTGCTTGAAATCCAAGCAAAATCTTCCTGGCCTTTTTGATTTGCTGACAAATTTGAAACTTTGAGCCAATCCAAAACAATACCCTCTGTCCCCAAGGTTTGGAACTGTCTGTGAGCTGAAAAATCCACTAGTTGCACACAGCTCAAATTAAAACCACAGCCCACAGTGGCCAATACAAGAATGAAATAGCTGCACAATCCCATTTTTTTTAGGCAGCTTTAATGACAGAGGAAGGAAGAGTTGACAGGTGAGAATAATTACATAGGCTTTTCCAGCTCCCAGAAGTGAGCAAATTCACAGGTAGCAGACTGAAAATCACAGAGCCTAAATTCATCCCTGTACGTGAGTTGAAGGAGTGAGGGAGTAGGTAATGGGGTAGCAGAAAGCCGCAGACTCGTGGGAGAGATCAAGGCAAAGCATTATCCTTCAAGTGTGGAGAGTCAAGGGAAGCAAGACTGGAGCAGCAAGGTGAGTTGGTGGGTGAGAGGTGGCTAGAGGGCTGGGCAGACCAGATGAAATTAGCTGCCATGTTGGCTGAGGAGCAAGGGGACGTGGTAGTGGACATGGCATGATCACATGCAAGCTGTTGTGTTTCCTGTACCAATAGGTAGTTTTGCCTAGATTAACTGCAAATTAAGGAAAACAGCAAAGAAAGAACAAATATAAAGTGCCCATGAGAGACCAAGACGGTGCCATTATTACATTCTGCCTCTGAACTGAGGTGCAACATGATAGCTGCCTTCTACCACCTCATGCCACTCTCCAGCAGGCAGGGATATACCTCTGTGCACACAGCCACTGGGCATAGGACACAGAATCACCTCTGCATTACAGAGCTACCCCTGCACCAGCTCCTAGCCCTGCTATCTGGGGAAAGTTGGCTGCCTGGAGGCCTCTCTCTACCTTGCTGGTGTTTAGGGCTGGGCCTTTGAGGACAGTCGCAGAGAGTGAGCTGTGGGGTCAAGGGAATGGGAGACCTAGGGAACCACTCAGCATTGCAGCAATGCCACAGATGTTGGGGCAGTGAGAGAGAGAGAAGTAAAGTCCTTCTTGGAAACAAGAGTCCTGTAACTCAGTGGTTCTCAACTAGGGGTTCATGTGCCCTGCGGGGTACATAGGGGTCTTCCAGGGGGTATGTCAGCGTGTCTAGTTTTGCAACAGGCTACGTAAAAACCACAAGTGAAGTCAGTGTGAAGTAGGATTTCATACTGAGAATGGTGGGTGGATGCTGCTCTGAGTCCTATATACTGAAATGGAAGTACAGTATTTATGTTCCAATCAATTTAGTTACCAGCATGGTGGTACAAACAAAGAAGTCAGCCACTGTTCAACAACTGTGTACTGTATTTTCATATCTGATTTTTAAGTACCGTATATCATCGTGTATAAGCTGAGAATTTTGTGCCTGAAAATTGGCTTCAAAACAGGCGCTCAGCTTATACTCGGGAGAATACGGTAGACAGCCCCAGCCAGCCCTTTCCCTGACCATACGGCAGGCTGGAGACCCAGTGTTGCTGCGCGGCCATCTGGGGCAGTCGGCCGGGGCTGGAGGAAGGAAGGGACCTCGGCGTCTGGAGCAGCCAAGTAAGGGGGCCCTGGGGGTTGTTGGCCTGGACGTCGGGGGGGGGGATTCAGGGAGGCCAGGGAAGGGACAGCAGGGACTTGGCATTTGGGAGGGGGGGGTCGGGGAGTCAGGGAAAAGCAGCAGGAGGACCCAGGGCTTTTCGGGAGCCCAGGGAAGCAGTGACAGGGACGGGGGATGGGGGGGGGTGCCTGGCAGGTTGGGAAGAGCGGCAGCAGGGGTTGGGGGTGAGGGGGAAAGGGATGGAAATGGTGTTGGGGAACAGGGGTGCAACAGCACGGAACTAAGAAGGGAGCAGGGGGGTGGCAGTGAAGAGCCAGGGGGGCAGCAGTGGGGAAGGGGCAGAGCAGGGGGGCAGCAGTTAGGAAGGGGCAGAGCAGGGGGCAGCAGGAGGAGCAGGGGGCAGCAGTGAGAAAAGGGGGGAGTAGGGGGCAGCAGGAGGACCAGGGGGTCAACAGCAGGAAACCGAGAAGTGAGCAGGGGGGTAGCAGTGAGGAAAAGGCAGAGTAGGGGGTAGCAGTAAGAAAAGGGCAGAGTAGGGGGCAGCAGGGATGATGGCAGTGAGGAAAGGGCAGAGCAGGTGGGAGCAAAGGGGCAGCAGTGAGGAAAGGGCAGAGCAGGTGGGAGTGAGAGGGCAACAGTGAGGAAAAGGCAGCGCAGCGGGGCAGCATCAGGAAACTGAGAAGTGAGCAGGGGGCAGCAGTGAGGAAAGGGTGGAGCAGCAGGCAACCATGAGGAAAGGGCGGAGCAGGGGGCAACAGCAGGAAACTGAGAAGTGAGCAGGGGGCAGCAGTGAGGAAAGGGCAGAGCAGCAGGCAACCATGAGGAAAGGGCGGAGCAGGGGGCAACAGCAGGAAACTGAGAAGTGAGGAAAGGGCAGAGCAGGGGGCAGCAGGGGTGACGGCAGTGAGGAAAGGGCAGAGCAGGAGGGAAGGAGTGAGGAATGGACAGCGGGGGGGGGG
>ML682070.1:59641-126564 GCA_007922195.1 Podocnemis expansa | reverse complement strand
GAGGAATGGACAGCGGGGGGGGGCAAGGGAAAAGCAGCAGCAGAGATTCTGGGGTAGGGAAGCTGTCAGATACTCCAGAGGAAGCCAGCAGCAGTGGGTGGGGGGGTAGGGGCCAAGGCCAAAAGGGGGCCTCAGCTTATACCTGGGTCACCAATTTTAGCTTTTTTGGGGGGCTCAGAATTGGGGGGTCATCTTATGCCTGGATCGGCTTATACCTGAGTATATACGGTAAGTTGTTTTTAAGTGAGGGGAATCTTGGGGTACACTCGAGAAATCAGACTCTAGAAAGGGGCACTGTGACCTAGAAGAGTTGAGAATGTCATTAACTGACTTACTCTTTCAAGCTGTTCTTAAAATCCTCGAACTCTAGCTCCTTTGTTCCACTCTGGAGAGCTTTCTGAACATCCGAAATCTGCTCTTTCTTCAACTTCAGCCTCATCAGCGTCTTGTTATAGCCCTATATGTTGACGAGTTCCAAAGGGGTAGCCATGTTAGTCTAGTTCAACAAAACAAACAAGGAGTCCTGTGGCACTTTTAAAGACTAAAGAATTCATTTATTGCATGAGCGGTTGTGGGAGCTTTCTGACGAAGTGGGATTTTCTTTCATGAATGCTCCTGCAATCAATAAATGTGTTTGTCTTTAAAAGTGCCAAAGGACTCCTTGTTTGTTTTGTTAGAGGCCCATGGCCAAAGGAGGCTTAATGGAAATGCATGGCAGACAGAAGCAAAGCTGCGAGACACTGCCACCCAGGTGCTGGATGATACAGCTCACACTGGGGTATGTTAGCTTGGCACACACAAGGCTTTCTTGACTGACTGTGCCACCTTCCTTCTCAAACCAGGTACATCACTGTATAACACAGAGCTGCAATGAGGGCAGATTCCCCTCAGCTCCTGCAACCTCTGCTAAGGGAGATGTCCATCTGGTTCGACTGGGAGAGCTGCAGCTGCTGACAGGCCACAACACAAGTTGATGTGTTGACAGAGTGGTGCCCTTTTCTGCATACAGGATGCCCACCCAGTGCAGAGGCCCTGTGGGCAGAAAGAGGCACCACTTTGCTGACTCCAACGGGAGTTCTGCCCAGCTGGAAAGTGTATAAGGATCTCAGGATTTGGCCCAAGAGGAGAGCCCAGCTCGCAACAGTTGTCCAAAGTTTGCCTCTTTCCCAGCACAGATCAGAGTGTACCACCTCAAGGCTATCTGGTCACACTTCGACAGCAACTGGGCACTGGAGGGAAGATGTTTTGGGGGTGCTCATGCTGGATTTTGGAAATAAGATTTTCTTGTCCCCTTCCTACAGCCCTGGCTTCCACTGCCAGGCCTCTCTTGCCCTTGGCTGCATATTCTTTGGACTGAAGCAAACATGCTATGGATTTTGCGGTGTGGCCGTGGGTTGCTACAGAGCAGAGAGATCGGCATTGGTGGTGTCTATTGCATGGGAATTTGGAAGTCTGGAGG
The DNA here is from genome assembly GCA_007922195.1 of Podocnemis expansa. Classification (NCBI taxonomy): domain Eukaryota; kingdom Metazoa; phylum Chordata; order Testudines; family Podocnemididae; genus Podocnemis; species Podocnemis expansa. The sequence continues at coordinate 125,105 of ML682070.1, read as the reverse complement.
GAGAAGCCAGCTCAGGCTACAAGATGCAGACCCAGATCTCCAAGGTCCTATAAGGTCATGGATGTTGGAGGTTTGGCGATCAGGGCCAGCCATCAAATGATAGAAACTGGAAGGGACCATGAGAGGTCATTGATTCCAGTCCCCTGCACTCGTGGCAGGACCAAATACCCTTTTAAATCATCCCTGACAGGTGTTCGTCTGCCCTGCTCTTAAAAACTTCCAGTGATGGAGAGTCCACAACTTGCCTAGGCAACTTATTCTAGTTGTTAATTACCCTGATAGTTAGGAATTTTTTCCTAATGTCTAACCTAAACCTCTTCTGCCATAATTTAACCCCATTGCTTCTTGTCCTATCATCAGCAGTTAAGGAGAACAATTTTCTCCCTCGTCCTCATGACAACCTCTTAGATACTTGACAACTGTTCACGTGTCCCCTCTTAGTCTCCTCTTTTCCAGTTCCTTCAGTCTTCCCTCAGAAGTCAAGTGTTCCAGAACTCTAATCATTCATGTTGCACTTGTCTGGACTTTCTCCAATTTGTTCACATCCTTCCTGAAATGAGGCACCCAGAACTGGACACAATACTTCAGTAGAGGCCTAAGCAGGGTGTAGTAGAGGGGAAGAATTATGTCTTGCTTATACAGGTAGTCCTCACTTAGTGACCGGGTTCCGTTCCTGAAACCTGGTTGATAAACGAATTGGTCACTAAACGAGGAGCAGCCCTTACCGGTATTTCAGGCATAATGTACTTTACTGGTAGTGGGTTTTTCAACCATCGGTAGATAGTTTTAATGTCACCTTTGCATCATTTATAACATTTTTAATATATATTTTAAATGTTTTAAGCTCTAATGTACTGAACTTAGTTTGCATAGTGTACTGTAAATATAGGTAATCTGAGAGAGTTGATGCGAGTTCTCGTACATTGCCATAATACCAACTCATCAGAGAGCCGGTCATAACTCTGAGGGGTCACTAAACGAGTAGGTCACTAAGTGAGGACTAGCTGTAATACTCTCATGTCTTGCTTATAATACTCCTGTTAATACATCCCAGAATGGTGTTGGCTTTTTTTCCAACAGTGTTACACTGTTGACCCTATTTAGCTTGTGCTCCGCTTATGACACCCGGATACCTTTCTGCAGTACTCCTTCCTAGGTGGTCATTGCCCATCTAGTATGTGTGCAATGGAGTGTTCTTTCCTAAGTGGAGTACTTTACACTTGTCTTTACTGAATTTCATTCTGTTACCTCAGACCATTTCACCGGTTTGTCCAAATAATTTTGAATTGTGATCCTATCCTCCAAGCACCTGCAACCTTTCCCAGTTTGGTACCATTGGCAAACCTTATAAATAATTGATGAAAATATTGAACAGAACCAGAGTTGGAACTGATCCCCTCAGCATCCCATTTGTTATGCCCTTCCAGCATGACTGTGAACCATTGATAACTATTCTCTGGGAGCAGTTATCCAACCAGTTTTTCACCCATCTAATAGTAGCTCCATCCAGACTGTACTTCCCAAGTATGTTAATAAGAAGGTGATGTGAAACCTTATCAAAAGCCTTACTACAGTCTAGATCAGGGGTGCCAAATTCATGGAACTCAAGAGCCACGCAAGTCGATCATTAAACCTTCGAGAGCCGCACTGAGGCATATACATACTTTTACCTATTCCAAAATTACTTGGCTTAAAACTTATTGCACACTTTAATTTTATCATCAAAACAGGGCAAATATTTATCCTACTAATGTCAGATTCTAATAATTACTTAAGGTTACCATGAAAACTAGGCCTATACAGTAAAAACTTAGCTGTTGTTGGATGTAGAATACTTCAGGCAAGTGGCAAGTTTTTTTAAAATCTGGGCAGTAACTTGTCAGTGCAGGATGTAAAAGCTCTCTCAAGTGCTGATCTGTGGGTATTGCACAATATTTCGATTTAACAAATTTCATTGTGGAATACAATGCTTCACAGCAGTGAGTTGTGCCAAAAATTGAAAGTAATCTACATTCAGTTTTAAACTTTTCTCCTTTGTGTTTTTGTTTCATAGTATTTCATGTCATGTTTAGGACTTGCAAAACATGATTTTATTTTAACAACTCGTAAACTGCATTAGGGCCTATGAGAAAATCTAAACATGCCACAGCTTCCCTGACCATGCATTACATCCCACCCCCCCGTTGCTGCATCCTTGCCATCTCTTATCACACTGCTGCTTCCTGGTCTCCCCGGCCATGCTGCACTTCCCCACTCCGACCAGGCTGCGGCTTCCTTCCAGTCCCCAACCGTGCCGCAGCTTCACTGCTGGCCCCAACCATGCTGCCACTTCCCTGCCATCTCATCATGCTGCTGCTTATCTGCTGTCCCCAACCATTGCTCACTTCTCCCCCTGCCTCCCACCATGCCACCCTTCCTGCAATGTTCCCTCTAAGCTGATGATGCAGCTTAGCAACTTTTGGATGCAGTTGAGCAAGTTCCCTCCCCGTTCCCTGACCCGGTGCCAGGCCCCTGCTCATCGGCTCCCCAGGTGCATCCATAACTTGCTCAGCAGCAGCATCAGTTTGGAAGGAACATTGCTCCTGTCTCCCATGACAGCTCAACTGTCCTGGGAAACATGTTCCTGCTCCATACATGGCCCAACACTTGTCTTTCAAAACAGGCTTGGTTTTGTGGAATAGGCTTCTGCATAAAATAATTCTGACGGAGGAGGACGCTATGGAAAACAGCTCATCCCTAGTCCCAAAGCCTCAGGGTCTCTGAAAAGCTTCAACTGTCCAGAGCTTCAAAGAAGTAGCCATGTTAGTCTAGTTCAGCAAAACAAACAAGGAGTCCTGTGGCACGTTTAAAGACTAACACATTTATTGATCACATGAGCTTTCATGGGAGAAATGAGATAAATAAATGTGTTAGTCTTTAAAAGTTCCACAAAACTCCTCGTTTAACTGTCCAGAGCTCAATCCAAAGATTTCTATAGTCAGCAAGAAGGAGTAGGATGTTCATTGGCTTCTTTCTTCTCCCTCTGATACAATGGAAGACTTTTTGACCTGTTTTCCTGACTACCATACTTGTAAAGGGAGTGCATGAGGTGCCCCTAAGTATGTAAAGTGCTGTGGACAGGACTGAGACTGCCATGGCATGTGTTATAAGGTAGATGCAAAAACAAATAAACAAACCCACCCAAATCAACCAGACCAAAACAAAATAAAAAAAAAATACAAAGTACACAAAAATAAATAAAGCAAAGCAAAATAAAAACCACATTGAAATCTATGAAACAGAAAATAACAATAATTTGTTAGTCTTTCAGTCCTTTTGAGCTTGTCTCCTCCCTGATCCCCTCAGTCCCTTCCCTCACTGCCTCTATTCCCTGAAGTTCCCTTCTGTCCTTAGACCACCTCCACCCCCAATTGCTTCCTTGAGCTTCCAGGCGCTCCTCCCCCACCCCCCCTCTGAGCCCAGGTTGTTGCTCCCTCCTCCCCACAGCTTCTCCGAGCTACCTGCCCCCACCCTGAGCTGTAGGCTTCCTCCTCCCCACATCTCCCCAGAGCAGTCCGCTGCTGCTCCCTCCTCCCCAGCTTCCACCCCTCCATTGAGCTCTCTGCTGCCAGCTCGCTCCTCCTCTCCACCCCTCCTCTGAGCTATTGGCTGCAGAGCAGCCTGACAGTTCAGAGATTTTAACTCCCCCCGTCTGAAGCAGCTCCCTGCCCAATAGCCACACTTTTTCTTTGGAGAGCTGCATGTGGCTTGTGAGCCGCAGTTTGGCCACCCCTGCTCTAGATACTCCATATCTGCTGCTTCCTCTCTATACACAAGTCTTGTTACCCCATCACAGAGAGCTCTCAGGTTGGTTTGACACAATTTGTTCTTGACAAATCCATGCTGACTATCACTTCACACCTTATTCTCTTCTAGATGCCTGCCAATGGATTCCTTAATTATTTGCTCCATTATTTTTCCAGGTACAGAGGTTAAGCTGACTGTTCTATAATTTCCTGGGCTGTCTTTATTTCCGTTTCTGTAGATGGCACTGGATTTGCTCTTTTCCAGTCCTCAGGGACCTCTCTAGTCTTCCATGATTTTTCAAAGATAATAGCCAATGGCTCAGATGTCTCCTGAGTCAGCTCCTTGAGTATCCTAGGGTGTTTGGATGTAGATGTGAAACCTCTTCTTCCTACCCACACCCCTTTTCCCCCCAGGATGAGGCAGTTTAGATCTGGAAATATCTGGAGGTTTGATGGAGGCCCCCCTCTAGTACATTTCACGTATAGATGGGACACGTTCATCTTCAGTCTTTGGAGTGTTGGGACAAAGTGAGCAAGGGGTGAGGGTGCTTTACACAACCTGTTTCAAGATGTCCGAAAGCTGTAACTCGTTCTTCTGGTTTGAAAGCTCCTCCTTGACTTCTGAGTAGGTGTCATTGATGATGGCCAAGAACATGTTCTACAGAAAGGAGAAAGTAGCTGACTCAGAGATTGATTTTTTCCCCATCACTGCCCTGGGTGGTGGCAGAGTTTAGGGGAGAGGATAGATGGAGCAGTTTGTAGAGGGACATTACTTGGTCAGACCACAGCACTGCTTGTCAGCAGTGATCAAACAAACAGGGAGCTGTTCCCTCCAGAGACACGTCCACTGAAAACACAGGGACAAGGGGCTGGGACACTTGCTCTCTGAGAGAAAGGGTAGGTTGTGGTGCCAGCACTGGATTGGGACCCAGGACAGCCTGATTCATTTCCAGGCTCTGCAGGATGCAAATCCACAATGAGATGTGGGCATGTAAGCCCCCGATGTGGGCACTGCTGCGATGCAGGGACTCCCACTTGGGCCTGGAGGGGCCAATATTTCTGCTTCTGGGTGCACATGTTGCTGGCAGCTGAGTGCTTTGTGTATGTCCAGGCCCCAGTGCAATCCTCATGGTAAGTGAAGATAAGCTCACACCTGCTGATCTCACCTGCAGGGCCCACTCTGGTAGGTGTGCCCTGCCCCTGAGCATGTCTAATGCCACACAAAAAGTCTGGGGAGGCAAAGAGGAGCAGGCTGCCCCTATTTAGCCTGTAAGCTCTCCAAGGCCAAGACCATCTCCTTTTGTGTGTTTGCACACCTATGATGACAGACTTGAGCTCAATCTCATTGACAGGTGCTCGTGCAACAGCCATAACAACAATGCTCTTCACTCCTGGCAGATTAACCTTTTCCACTTACCAGAAGCACGAAGAAAACAAAGAAGACATAGGTGACGAAATAAATGGGCCCCAGAACCCTGTTGGCATTGTCAATGGCGTTGTAGTCAAAGTCACCAAGAATGATTCGAAATTGGGTGAAGCTAGGGAATGAAAAGAACACAAGGTCAGGGTATGGACAGCACGGCATGGCACATGTTAGAGACTCTGACACTTGGAGATGCCTCAACAGCTTATTTGAAGAGGGCCGAGCCCATGAAACGTACTGACTTGTGCTACTACTTTCATATTGTCTGTTGCATTTCCTGCCTTTGGATTTCTGCATGAGGTTGGTTTGCTGTGCTAGCTAAAACTGACCTAACTACATGTTTGCCCATACACTAGTTGCTGAAGTTTAGCCTCCATCTTGATAAAGTGTCCATGGTGAGTTGATTAGCATGGGGAAGGGAGTGCTCCAACTGGGCTGAGATTGTCAAAGCTGTCTGATGAATTTAGATACATAGAAGAATAGCTCCAATCTAGAGCTTTTCAGCTGTGGATCTCACTGCACTTTACAAAGTGGGCAGTATCATTATCCCCATTTTACACACAGGAAAGCTAAGGCCGGGGGGGGGGAGTGCCTCACCCTACAGGCCAGTGGCAGAGCCAGGAGTAGAACCCACATCTTCTGAGCCCCTGTCCATCGCGTCTTCCACTAAGCAATACTGCCTCCCCCTGCTTTCCCTTAGACAGCTTTGAAAATTTCAGGCATGGTGATTGTGTGGGGGGTCAATATAACAGGATGAGAAGGGTATAGGTGAGTGCAGTTAAGGTGCAACTGACTTGTGGCCTGTGACTCAGAGATTTTGCAGTGGGAATGTGATTAGGAACATTGTGGATGACATGTGAGGGAAAAAAATCATCCTGTTTCATCTCCTATAGAAGGGGTGGCCAAACTTATGGAACTCAAGAGCCACACAAGTTGGTTATTAAACCTTCAAGAGCCACACTGAGGCATATAGCCATATACTTTTACCCACTAAATTGATTTGCTGACATTCTTCTGCAAGCCACACTTTTTCATTCAAGAGCCACATGCGGCTCCCAAGCCAGTTTGGCCACACCTGTCCTATAGCTAGGCTCATTGAAGCAATCAACAAGAGGCCCACTGAGGTCCTACGTAATGTGCAGAGGAAATTGCAGCAGGCCTGGTTCCCTGATGGTTACATGCAAGGTTATTCCCTCCCTTGATTACTGTGCTGTGCAACCCTGTAGGGGGGAGTTGTTGATAGCTGTCTGGCTAGCAGGGCCCTGAGTAAGACCCCTGCCTACAATTTCACCCAGAGGGGGCTGCCTTCCATTAGAAATTAGTGTTTGAATGTGACCTTGAAGCGTCAAGTGGAGTAACACGACTCACCTACAATTCTATCATGTCATTTGCTCATGGGTAAGTCTGACTGGAGCTGGAGCTGGAGCTGGAGCTAACCATGAGCAGACAGTGCAAAGTTAGCCATGATGCTTCTCCACCACCATTGACTGCAAATCTCAAATGAATTAACACAGCTGAGGTCACATTCCAACTCAACCTTCCACACTGGCAAAGACTACCTCAAAGTAGGCAGTTGCTCAGTGCATGTCTAGTGGGTAGATTTTCTCCTGTCGACATTGTCACTGGGAACTGAGTTTCTCATACTCATTTCACACAGGCTGCACAGCTGTCTGGGGAGCCAGGAACAGTCAGCAGATGCTGCTGGCCTGGGCTGGATTTGAAGTGAGATCTAGAGGTGAGGTCGGTGAGTTTTGCTTTAAATTAAACCCAACAGAGTGAGAGATCTCAGAGCCACCACAAGAGGGGCATAGGAGAAGCAAGTGCAAAGATGTCCAGTCAGAGGGGTTCATTTTCCTAAGGTAAGTGAAGTATCCGATTTCCTCCCTCGTTTCCTGACTAATGCTAATGGGCTGATTCCTTGCATTGCCAACTCTGTTGGTGCTAATGTGGATTGGCGACTTCTATTTATTTTGGGGGTCTGAGGCAGAAGGGATTCACTGTGTGATCATTAGGTGTCTGTCTCTCCCCACCCCACAAACAAGCTCCTAGGCCATGGCCACCACCTAGTCCATGTTGTGATCACCACATTCTGAGATGAAGCTGTTCTCATTTGTACCCTGCTGGCCTGATGACTCCAACAGAGCTGCCTGGGTTTAACAGCTGAATTTACCCTTGTATGTGCTACATTCTACACAGCTCATCCTGCTGTGGGGACAGGAGAGGGACCCTCACCTGGATTAGAGCAGTGAGATAATTTTTTAAAGGTGAACCTTTGAAGCCAACAGGAGTCTTTCCATTGACTTCAATCAACACTGGACCAGGCCCTGAGTCTTTCCCTAATGGCTGTAGCCTAGAGGCAGGTAAGTTCTCCACCTGTAGTGAAACCCATCCTGCCAGGGTGCTCAGGAGTGGCGTCACTAGGGGGCGCTCAGGGGGCCTCAGCCCCCCTGAAACTCAGGGCCAGCCTCTTGAGTAGACCCCCACTAAACTGCACGGGGATGCACTGTCGTGTCCCCGCGCAGGGAACACTGCAGGCAGCCAGCAGCACAGCCTCTACTGAGCTAGAAGACAGTCTTCTGGCCAGGAGGGAGCTACCCCAGGCTGGGCCTGGTAATTTCTAAAACTCCCACCCTGGTCTGACCCTGCCCTGAGCAAGAGAGTCGAAAGGAAGCATTCCATTATTGCCCCCACCAACACATTTTAGCGTTACTGAAATGAAATGAGACCGTGGAAACAACTCAGACTTTTTCCCATTGACAACGTCCCTGAAATGGATATGTTCCCTGTTTAGATTTTTCTATCAAAAACATTGCAGCAATCTGTAGGGAAAGTCTTGTTCTAGAAACAAACGCAGAAGTGGCAGGAGCTACTCATACTGTAGGGAACGGTGGGTTACTTACCAGTAACCGTCCTTCTTTGAGATGGGCTGCTCACATGCATTCAGTTACTGGAGTCTACGTGCCTCTGCGCATGGTAGATTGGAAAGTCTTCAGCCTTAACCTGTCAAGTCAGCACATGCGGCCAACGCCCCCCCTCTGCACCGGGGCCACAGCAATATAGGTGACCGTGAACCTGACCCTCCCAGTCCCATATACCTTCACCAACTCTGTTAGCGGGGACGGTGGGAGAAGCCTGAATGAATGTGAACAGCCCATCTCGAAGAAGAATGGTTACTGATAAGCAACTCACTGTTCTCCTTCGAGCGCTGCTCACATCATTCAGTTACAAGTGACTGCTAGGTGTACCCGCGTATGGTGGGAGGAGTTACAGTCTACCCACACTGAGTACAGCTTTGCCCAGAGTGGCATCTTCTTTAGCCTGTTGGGCAATGGAATAGTGCATCAGGAAAGTGTGTATCAACGTCCACGTAGCAGCCCTACAGATCTCTTGGATCGGGACCTTGGCAAGGAAGGCCGTTGAGGATGGTTGAGCCCTGGTAGAGTGGGCTCTAACAGATTCAGGAAGTGGCGTGTTCGACCTTCCGTAGCAGTCTTTAATGCAGTTCACAATCCATTTAGAGATACACTGTGAGGATATAGGTAGACCCTTCTTACATTCGGCGACCTCCACAAATAGTTGGGGGGTCTCACAGAACACTCAGGTGCGCTCGATGTAAGTCAGGAGCACTCTCCTTACATCCAATGTATGCCACCTCCTCTGGTTCTGCGTAACCTGGAGGTCTGGGTGAAAAACTAGGAAACAAATTTCCTGGTTAAGGTGGAAGGGGTTGGCCACCTTAGGATGGGTGGTGACGTAAAACAACTTTATCCAGGGAGAACCTCATATATGGGGGTTCAGAGGAGGGGGCTTTCAACTCCAAAACCCTCCAAGCAGAGGTGATTGTTACCAAGAAAGCCACCTTCCAGGACAGTACTAGGGGGGTGGCTGAGTTCAAAGGCTTATAGGGGAGCTCTGTCATTGCCTGGAGCATGACATTCAGGTCCCAAAGCAGGATGGGCCTACAGGGTTGGAGAAAGAGTTTCTCTACGCCTTTTAGGAATCTGACAGAGGTGGGATGGGAGAAAACCGACTGCCCATCCACGCTCATGTGGAGAGCTGAGATTGCCACTAGATGGACCTTCAGTGAGGAAGGAGAAAGGCTTTTTTCCCCAAGGTCTAACAGATAGTTGAGGATCAGGTGTATCAGGCCTGATGTAGGGTCTACACCTTTGTCCTGAGCCCAAATGGAGAATCGCTTCCATTTGGCTGTGTATGTGAACCTGGTGGATGGTCTTCTGCTACCAACCAGGACCTTCTTAATCCTGTCTGAGTAGAGCCTTTCCTGCTCGCTGAGCCAGAGAGCATCCAGGCCATCAGGTGTAGGCAGCGCAGCCCAGGTCTAGGTGCCAAAGGCGCCCAGAGTCCTGCATCAGGAGGTCCGCCCACTGCGGAAGACGGAGTGGGATCTCTACGGACATGTTCTGCAGGAGTGGGAACCAATGCTGTCTGGGCCAGTCCAGAGCTATTAATATTATGTTCGCTCCATCCCTGTTGATTTTCAAAAGAACCTTCTGTATTAGGGAAACCAGTGGGAAGGCATACATCAGGGGCCCCGACCAGTTGATGAGGAATGCATCGGTGAGAGACCCCTCCTCCTGGTCCCTGAGGGAGCAGAACTGGGAACACTTGCGGTTCTGCAGTGCCGCAAGCCAGTCTGTCTGGGGGGAAACCAATTTGTCTATCAGGAGGGAGAACACTTTGGCGTGGGGAGACCACTCGTGGCTTGCTAATGCTTTTCTGCCACTGGGATGAAGTTGTGTCGTAGGGCCAATTCCGAGAGTTTGCACGCCAACTCGCAAAGTGGCAGGGAGTGGACCCCCCCCTTGCCGATTTGTGTAGAACACTGCTGTGGTATTGTCCGTGAGGATCTGGACTGACCTGACCCATACCTTGTCCAGGAAGGTCATGCAACCTAGCCTGATGGCCCTTAGTTCCTTCACGTTTATGTGGAGAGGACCATCCTTGTGGGACCAGAGCCCTTGGGTGAAGAGTCCCCAGAGGTGTGGGCCCCTCACCCTGTGTTCAAGGCATCTATTCTTAAGGTCACTGAGGGCCTGGGGTCTCTGAAGGGGATGCCCCCCCATGGCAAAGCGGGGATCCATCCAAACGTGAAGTGTCCCCAGAGTGTCCTGATGAACCAACAGTACCTTGTTCAGGGAGTCCCTGCATTTGTGGAACACCGTGGAAAGCCATATCTGGAAAGGCCTCATCCTCAAGCATGCTGTCTGGATCACTGAGGTAGAGGCTGCCATGTGGCCGAGGAGCTGCAGGCACCGGTGGGCCATGGTCACGGGCGATGTTTGCAGCTCTGTAATGATGGTACAAATGGACTGAAATCTGGAGCAGGGTAGGAATGCTGGCCCCTTGTGGGCATCTAGACACACCCCAATGACAGACCAGCCTGTTTTGAGACAGGCAGAGCTTTGACTTTTTGTGGTTTACGTGGAGGCCCAGATAGTCACAGAGCCTCACTACCAATCTGACGTGGAGCTCTACTTGCGAGCTCAATTTCCTGACTATTAACCATCCATCTACATGGGGTAAATTCTTATGTCCCATCTGTGCAAGTATGTCACGACTGGTGCCATTCACTTCATGAACACCCTGGGGGCCAGGGAGAGCCCAAAGGGGAGAGAGGTGAACTGGAAATGGTCATTTGCCACCATGAACCTTAGGAACTGCCTGTGACGGGCCCTTATGGCCATGTGAAAGTAAGTGTCTTTCAGATTGACGGCTGAGAATCAATCCCCAGGAGACAGAGAAGGATCTGTGATAGGGAAATCATACGGAACTTTATTTTCCTTATGTGCTTGTTTAAGGCTCTGAGATTTAGAATGGGCCAAAGGTCCCTGTTTGGTTTTGGGACCAGGAAGTATCGGGAGTAAAACCCTTCTCCCCACTCCCGCTTGGGAACCCTTTCTATGGCTCCGAGAGAGAGGAGTATCTGGCACTCGATCTCGAGAAGGTGGGATAGTTCCTGGTTTCCGAGGGTTGGATGAGGAGGCGGTTTCCTGTCCCGAGGAATCGAAAGAAACTGAATATGATACTCCTCCACAACCATCCCAAGGATCCACTGGTCAAATGTGATGTTGGCTCAGTGGTGTGTGAAGTGGTAGAAGCGGTTGGGGACTGGTTGGGTCATGGGTTCACTGCCCATATAGTAATTGTCAAAAATGCTGTTTCTTCCCTGATGAGTGTTCGGAGGCCTACCCAATTGCAGAGCATGGGACTTCTCACTCTTTCCCAAATGGACCTTGTCCTGATCCATGTCTCCAAGATGGCACTGGCAAAAGAAGAAGACCTCGGGAAGGGAGTCTGCTGTTGAATGTGTTGTTTTAACTGCTGAAGTTGTTGTTGAAGGAGCTGATGATGTTTTAGAGAGCGTCTGTTAGGTTGCGGGGTGTAAATCCCCAGTAACTGGAGCATGGCTCTCGAGTCCTTCATGCCATGGAGCTTTGCATCTGTGGACTCAGTGAAAAGATTAAGGCCTTCAAACGGGAGGTCCTGAATTGTAAGCTGTAGCTGTGGTGGTAGGCCCAAGCCCTGTAGCCAGGCTGAGCGATGCATCAACACCACCAATGCCATCGTATGAGCGGCTGTGTCTACAGGGTCCCAAATGGACATCAAACCGTCTCTGGATGCCATTTCCCTTTCTTTGAGCATCATGTCAAAGTCCCTAACACGATCCTTTGGGATACTGGCATGGAAGCCTTGGATGGCATTCCAGAGGTTAAAGATATACCTTGTCATAAGTGCTGAGAGGTTTGCTATGGGCAGCTGGAGGGCTGCTGTGGAGTAAACCTTCCTGCCAAGCAGGTCGAGTTTCCTTGCCTCTTTATTTTTAGGGGTGGAGCTGGGTTGGCCTTGCCTCTCTTTCTGGTTCACGGCATCGACGACCAGCCACCCCAGAGTGGGGTGCTGGAAAAGGAAGGAGAACTTGCCCTGAGGGATGTGGTACTTGCGGTCCGCGACCCTTGATTCTGGCGGAATCGAGGACAGGGTTTGCCAATGGGCCTTGACTATGCTGTATACCCCTTCATGGAGCGGGACAGCCACCTTAGCAGGTGGGGCCCTATGGCCGACATCAAAAAGGGGATTAGTCTCCTCTTGGACAATCCTGAGCTCCAGATTCAGGGTTGCTGCCATGCGGTGTAGCAGCTCCTGGTAGGCACGAGAGTCCTTGTTACAGTCAATCAGTCTCTCAAAGGTTTACTCATTTGGCAAGGAGGAAGAACGGGCCTGTGATCTGCTACAATGTGTGGAGTCAGGATCAGGCTCATTATCCGAGAATTCCGAGTCAATGGTCTGCGAGGGGGACTGGACAGACCGGTGCCATCAGACTAGGTTATCGTCGGCCGCCATGTCCAGCCAGTCGTGTGAGCAGTCATTAAAAGATGCTCAAGCCTCCAGGTGGCACGGAGGAGAGTGGCCTCGACTAGGTCGCGGTGCAGTGCCAGATGGGGAAGGCCCCGCTGGCCCAGCCAGTCCCGACGGTCTGTTCTTGCGTCAAGGCATGGGCAAGGGGGAGTGCTTACGGTGCCATTTCCCTAAGTGCTCTCCTACCCTTATTACCATCTTGAGTGGAGACAAGCAGACCGACGCTGGAGGCAAAGTTGATGCCGAGCTGTGGGAAGGGGCCCCCAATGCTCGGGACCATGGCACCGATACGTCCTGGGAGGAGGCCAAGGAGCAGTCCTGAGCGGATTGCAGTACCAGTGGCGGACTGGGTGGCACTGGGTTGGCCGGGGAACAGTCCCCAGTGCCAGATTGCGGTACCAGCAGCAGGCTGGGTAGTACCGGGTCTGTGGATGGCACTGTTTCCTGTGCTGAGTGGACTCCCAGTGCTGTGGTCAGCGTCGAGGTCGTTTTCTTCTGTGGTGCTGGGACCCGGGTCGGGGAAGGTGCCTGCACTGTCGTGGGGGCTTAGGGCATCGACAGTTCCATTGGCAGTGCCGCTTTTGGTTCGGTGCCGGATTAGTTTGGCAACCAAACTGCTCGGCGCCCCAATGATACCAATGGGGGCGTTGACCGAGACGTTGGGCTTGGCACCAAAGAACGGTCCCGGGGTTCTGGTGCCCAGGCTGATCGGTGAGCCGGCGGAGCACTCAGGGCTCGGGCGGCATCAGAAACTTATGCACTACTCCCAGCAAGTGATCGGAGGCACAGCTCTCTCTCCTCGCAAGTCCTCCTTTTGCAGGATTGGGAGAGAGGGCAGCTCTCAGTGAGGTGGGACTCACCCAGGCATGCGAGACAATTATCATGTGGATCGTCGAGCGGGAAACTTTGCAGCATCCTAAGCATGGTTTGAAACCAGGCATCTTGAATTTCACGGTAGAAGACAGGCACTTGCTTATTCAAGTTTCTTGGCTGATCTGAAACCATCGCTGAGGGTGGAAAAAGGAACTGGGAGGGTCAGGGTCATGGTCACTTATATAGCCCCAGCCACGGTGCAGAGGGGCGTTGGCCGCGTGCCCTGACCTGACAAGCTAAGGCTGAAGACTTTCTGAGCTACCGTGCGCTGTGGCACGTAGACACCTATAACTGAATGATGTGAGCAGCACTTGAAGGAGAATTTATGTCTTATGCTATCTGAGTAGCTGGCCACTGGATTTATTAGAAATCAAACCAGCTTTTTGCAGGGTGAGATGCTAAACTGTAAACAAAAAAAGCAAGGAGTCCTGTGGCACTTAAAGACTAACACATTTACTTATCACGTGAGTTTTCGTGGGATTTTTTCCCACGAAAACTCATGCAATAAATAAATTTGTTAGTCTTTAAGTGCCACAGGACTCCTTGCTTGTTTTGCTGAACTAGACTAACATGGCTGCCTCTTTGGAACTAAGCTGCTAATCTTTGGAAATACTTTGCTAATCATGTAAACGGTTGGTTCTTCACCAGTAGCCATCCTTCTTCGAGATGGGCTGCTCACATACATTCCGTTACAGGTGTCTATGTGCCACAGAGCACGCTAGCTCAGAAAGTCTTCGGCATTAGCCTGTCAGGTCAGTTCGCATGGCCAAAGCGCCCTCCATGCCACGACCGCGGCAATATAGGTGACCGTGACCCTGACCCTCTCAGTCCCATATACCTTTGACAGCTCCGTTAGCAGGGGCGGTGGAGGGACCTGAATATATGTGCACAGCCCATCTCGAAGAACAGTGGATTACTCACCAGTAACCATCCTTCTTTGAGATGGGCTCGGATCCATTCAGTAATAGGTGTCTCCATGCCGGAGCACCAGATTAGTCGGAAAACTTTTGTCCCACCCTGTCAGGAGAGGGTAGGCAGCCTCCGCCCCTCCCGCCACCCACAGCTATATGTACGGCCACCTCCCAACTCCTCCTCAGTTCCTTGGAGTCGCCAACTCCATGTGTGGGGATGGAGGGGAGGGACCTGAATGGATCTGAGCAGCCCATCTCAAAGAAGCACAGTTACTGGTGAGTCACCCACCATTCTTCTTCGAGTGCTGCTCGGATGCATTCAGTAATAGGTGACTACTGGCCATGCTGATGGATGGCCCGCGGAGTTGGCTCTTCCGCCTTCAGCATAGCGAAGAAAACACCCCAGATGGGAAGAGGCCCAGCAAGCAAGACTCTAACCAGAGCCAGGAGGCGAACTAGGCTCCTGGTGTGGTGCAGAAGAATTGATAACTGTGGGCCAACCCAAAGTTAGAGGTAGGTCCAACCTCGCCAAGGCAGGCGTGTGAGGGCAGGATGGACCAAGGTCACCATGGCGAAGATGAAGAACACAACATGACAACATAGGGTTGCGCTTGGCTGCTGTACTAGGTGGTATAGCACGAGGAAAGGGACCAGAGCATAAGTGTCTGGTCATAAGACTTTCCAGCGTAAGTTGTAAGGAGATGCTGGAGGCCAGCGGGTGTGGGATTAGCTGTAATATCCATAGCCCGAACAGGAAGCAAGGAAGAAGTGAAAATTAATCCATGAATAGAGCATATCCAGTCTGAACTGGGAGCCAAAGGGTCGCAGCCTAGCTGTGATGGCTGTGGACTACGCAGACAGTCATGAGAGGAATGAAGCTATCCCTTGTTCTGGTCACAACCAGCCCCTGAGGGGCCTGGGCTAAATTGCATAGATGCATTGGGAAGGGGGGGGAACCCCCCCGCTTCAAGTGAGAATGGTCTGAGGAAGGCACTTCGAGGCAGTACCCAAAACCCGAAGGCAAGAGAGCTGCAGTGAGCAGTGCATTGCATGTCAGCCAGGGAACCTTAAGCTAGTGCACAAACGCACGCTTCCAGCGGTGTATGGGACCGAAAACTGGGGTTGTTTTAGGTTTCTTTTTTGGTTTGTTTCTTTGAAGGGGTCCCCAGGATGTTAGCGCCCACAAGGTGGCATGATGGCCTTCGGTGCTGCGGATGGTTGGTACCTATATGCGCCTCAGTAACGTACGAGTTCATAGACCAGGCCCATTGTTTGGCCTGTATCCCATGGGGTTCCAGCATCACGAGGATTGCCCGGATGACAGGGGTATATGAAGAGGGAAGAAGGGGAGGCGGGCAACAATGCAAAACTGCCACTTGGCAAAGCCATCAGGGTGGCCCAAGACTCATGGAGATCCAGGAGCAGGGATACAATCTCGCGTGCCTAGGTCATCGTTGGAGGAGAACCTTGCCGCAACTACATTGCACCCATGCATAGCAGGAACAAGGGCAGCTAGAGACAGAACTGCCCCAGAAGTATGGTTGCCATAGGAAGGATGAGTCACCTTCAGAGCACGCAAGAAGTGGAGTTGTGGTAAGGACATTGCCAAGCTCACATGGGGTGGCTTACAATTCGGACTTAGATCCCCAGGGTAGCAGCCTGGCTCGCGCCTAATGGGCACAGCCCTCTGCCGGGATATGTGCCACTGAAGGGCAAGGGGGGGTTGGGTGGGCAGGCACGAGCAACTTGGTGGAGGGGCTTTTGTGCCCAGATTGCGGTGTTGTACCAGCTACGTAAGGGCTGATGCCGCAGAAAATGGGTGGGCTCTGATGCGGGAGGCCCAGGATAGGTACTCCCACTGCTGTTCCTCACCAAGGCTAAACACGACGTTGACTCCTACCGCTTGAGTTCCTTGATCCGGAAGTTCCGGGTCAGGTATTCTAGGTCTCTGCTTAAAGAGTGAAAAGGGGAAAGAGGGAAGTGTGCGACAAGGGCTTACCCAGCTTCTGAAAGTGTGGGCCCAGGGCGGGGACTCCCAGGATAGGCTCTCCTGGTACTGGCCAAGGTTGCCCGCAAGGGAAAGCGGCTGTTACAAGGCCTCAGATTCCGCTAGAAATAGGGGGGAATATAGGGTGGCAGGGGTTGGACCGCCCTGCCTTGGCCTTCCCTGGAGGCTAAGGGCCACCATAATGATGTGAGACGCGTTGGGGTAGTGGAGGTTCTCGTTTAGCACGGGGCGCCGAGAACCTTAGTCATGCTGGTCTAGCCAGTGTGTCAATGGTATGTTAGCAAGGAGAGGGATTCCCTCCCCGACCCAGGAAGGAACGTGCATCCTACCTGATGTAGGGTCTTTGGGGAAGCAGGAGTGGTTCTGTGTCCTTAGAGGGCTGTGACTGCATGCATCGGAGCCTCTGCAGCAGTGGCTGGGGCTACTATGAGAGACGCTTCTTGTTCCTATCAAGACCCGTCCTGTCGCCTACCGGTGCAGGGGTTGTCGGTTGAAGGGTACCTGGAAGATGGATGGGAGGGGCGGATATATTATAAATGCCAGAGTAACATCTAGGATGTCTAGGAGTGGACCGCATGATAGATGTACCGATGGGCAGGGGTTTCAGTTGATATGGCAGTTGATTTCCCCTGAGGTTGGGGAAAGTACACGGGCAGAATTAGTTTGCCCGAGTTTGCAGTATCTGGAGAGACGAAAGGGTCCCGCTAAGTCCCGATGTCCCTGAAAGGAGGGAAAGGACACCAGCTGCCCATTCGGAGGGTGCACTAGGGTCTTATTGCATCCCGGATATCTAGAGAATGAGGTGACAGCCAGATAAGCCGGCACCTTCCTTGCCGGTGCACTAAAGTCTTATTGCATCTCGGATGTCTTGCGAATGGGTGGGAGGCCAAATGGGCCGGCCCCTTCCTTACAGGTGAAAGCATGGAGAGGTCTCAGCACCGTAGCAATGGGATGCTGGGGGGTGAGGAAGGTCTGTATCCCCACGATGATGAGAGAAGTGGCATTGGAGGGGAAAGGCATCGCCCCAAGGAGTTTACAGGGGAGGAAAGGGCCTGGGAGGGAGGAGGCCAAAGTATTTGGCCACACCCCTGGGGTCCCACATGGTGCCCACCACCAAAAGGGTTTCTGGCAGGAACAGGGCATCCCCTCCAAAAGGCAGGTCAAGGACCGCCTGTTGAGCAGTAGGGGGCACCCTAGCCTCTCTGAGCCAGGCTACGCAGCAGATAGTTACCGCCGAGGCCATAGTGCGGGCGGCTATATCCACTGCATCATGGGCCGAGAGAAGGAGGTCCTGGGAGATTATTTGACCTTCCTCTAGAAATGCATCATACTCCTCTCTAGCCTCTGGTGGCAGCAGGCATCAGAATTTCGCAACCGACTCCCACACGTCCAGCAAATATCTGCTGGTCAGGGCTTGGTTATTTGCCACTCGTAGCTGGAAGGCTGAGGAGGAGTAGACCTTATGGCCCAAGAAGTCTAGTTCCCTGGCTTCCCTGGAAGATGGGAGGGGGTTGCTGGGGGGCTCGCCCGGGCCTAGCACTATTTGCACCATGTCCCTCGGGGGGACTGGGTGATCGGCAAGGGAAGGGAAGTTTGGCTCAGGAACCCGATACTTAAAACTCGCCGTGTCCGAAACCGGGGCAATAGAGCTTGGACTCTGCCACTGGGAGGACGTGAAGTCCCAGATGCTCGGGTGGAGCGGGACTGTCAGGGGTTCTGCCGAGGCAAAGGCAGGCCTAAAGAGGGTGTCCGGGGGGGGGGAGGGACCAAAGGGTTGTACCTCCATCCCTAAATGGGCTGTAGCATGGTGCAGCAAATCAAAGTGTGCCAGTAGGTTCCCTGTATAGGAGCCCGGTGCCAGGGACAGAGCAGAACCAGAAGCTCGTTGTGAAGGAGAGGGGGTCTCCGGGAGAGACCATTCCTGTGGGCAGAAGTGGAACAGCAACGGTGCCAAAGTGTGGCGCTAAGGTCACTTGGATCTCCTCGATGGCCCCTACTCCAGGCTGAGAGCAGGGAAAGAAGTACGAGACTCCAGGGGCGGTACCGGTGACGGCAAGCTGATGTGTTGCTGTGGGGATGGTGCTACGGTACCAGGGCCAAATGGAGTCAAAGACGGAGGGCTGTATGGTGAGGGAGAGCAATGCCCACAATGGACCCAGGCCTCAGAAGTGAAGGCCGGTTTGCCCCTTCTAGCTGGGACTGGGGCAGGTGGTGTGGGGAGCAGAAGGAGGGCTCGAGCGGCCTCCACTGTTTCAGGAGTTGTCGGCATAAGGAGTGACGCTGAGCAGGTCCGCGGTGAGTCCTCACATGAGGAAGGGGGACTGCCTTGTTGGGAGGGCTCGCACTCTGTCGGTACAGGGGTGTACCAAGTCTGCAGTGCCGAGGGTGATTGCGGCCGGTGCTGGGGTGAACTTGGCACCAGTGACACTGGACTGTACCGGGCCAACGGCACTGGGGACGCAGGCGATCAGTGCTGGGGTGATCTGGGTGCCGGCAGTACTGGACTATGCTGGGGTGCCGGGGGCGACCTCGAACGGTGCTGAGGTGCCAGGGTGCTGGGTTGGCCCTGAGGTGCCAGGGTCAGCACCAAGGTTGTGTGGCAGAGGCCACTGGTGGCACAGTGCCGTGGGGGTTCCGGTGCCAAGCTGGGTCTCGGCACCAGATAGGAACCTGAAGCCTCAGGTGGAGAGTGCCGAGCCTGCTCTGAGGCTAGGGCAAGGCGCCATTTTTCCCTCTCCTTAATGGTCCTTGGTTTAAAGGAGAGACATAGGGAACAGGCTGAGACCAAGTGGTTTGTGCCTAGGCGCTGTAGGCACTTCCCGTGGAGATCGTCCTGGGGGAAGGCCTTGCCGCACTCAGAGCAGGGTTTGAACCCTGGCATATCTTCGATGAACAATCTTCCAGCCCGACGATGGAAGGCTCCTGTGGTGGAACTATGTCCACGAAGAGTTGCTCCCAGTTGGGCAAAAAGCTCAAGAAAGGACAGGCTGCTTGTGTTCGCAAGGAGCGGATGTTCAAGATCCAACACGCAAGGTGGAAGAAATGAAACCGAGGAGGGGTCAGGAGGCGGCCGTATATATAGCCGTGGGTGGTGCAAGGGGCGGAGGCCGCCTACCCTCTCCTAAGAGGCTGGGATAAAAGTTTTCTGACCAATCCGGTGCTCCGGCATGGAGACACCTATTACTGAATGCATCCAAGCAGCACTCGAAGAAGAAGGATGGTTACTGGTGAGTAACCAACTGTTCTCCTTTGAGCGCTGCTCACATCATTCAGTTACAGGTGACTGCTAGCCATACCCAAGGATGGTGGGAGGAGTTACTGTCTACCCATACTGAGTACGCCTCTGCCCAAAGTGGCATCATCTCTAGCCTGTTGGGCAATGGCATTGTGTGTCGTGAAGGTATGTATCAACGACCACGTAGCGCCCCTGCAGATCCCTTGGTTTGGGACCTTGGTGAGGAAGGCCGTGGAAGACGTCTGAGCTCTGGTAGAGTGGGGTCTCACAGTCCCTGGAAGAGGCTTATTTGACCTTCCATAGCAGTCTTTGATGCAGTTTACAATCCATTTGGAGATGCATTGAGAGGACACTGGGGAGCCTCTCATGCTTTCGGCGACCGCCACAAACAGCTGGGAGGTCTTGCAGAAAGATCGTGTGTGCTCAATATAAATTAGGAGCACTCTCATCACATCCGAAGTGTGCCACCGTCTCTAGTTTTCTGTAACCTGGGGGTCGGGATAGAAAACCGGCAGGCAAATTTCTTGATTTATGTGAAGGGAGTGGTCAGCTTAGGCAGGAAGGAAAGCTGGTGGTGGCAGACCACCTTATGTGGAAAGAATGTCATAGATGGAGGCACAGAGGAAAGGGCTCCCAACCCCAAAACCCTTCTGGCTGAGGTGATCGCTACCAGGAAGCCGCCTTCCAGGATAACACTAGCAGAGTAGCTGAATCCAAGGGTTCATGGGGCAGCTCTGTCAAAGCCTGTAGCACAATGTTCAGAGCCCACTGAGGGGTGGGCTTACAAGGGTGGGGAAAAAACTCTTCCACCCCTTTCAGGAACCTGTGAGATATGGGGTGTGAAAAAACTGGAACACCATCAACCCTTTGGTGGAAGGCCGAAATTGCCGCTAAATGGACTCTTAGCGAGGACAGGGATAGACCCTTTTCTCTTAGGTCTAAGAGATAGTCTAGAGTTGTATGGATTGATGCAGAGATAGGGTCTTTTTCTTTGCCACTATAGCAAGTGGAGAAGCTTTTCCACTTTGCAATGTAGGTGGACCTGGTGGAGGGTTTTCTGCTACCAACCAGGACCTTTTTAAACCTGTCTGAGCAGCACCTCTCTTGCTCGCTCAGCCAGAGATCGTCCAGGCCATCAAATTGAGGAGACCTGGGTTCAAGTGCTGGAGGCGCCCCGAGTCCTGTGTTAGGAGATGTGCCCACTGGGGTAGGTGGAACAGGGTCGTTATGGACATGTCCTGCAGGAGCGGGGAGGATTAGGCCTGTGATCTACTACATTGTGTAGAGTTGGGGTCAGGTTCATCGTCGGAAAAATCTGAGGACTTTGTCAGTGGTGACCGGGCATAACGAGAGGAGGCGTCATCGGTTGCTGTGTTCAGCCAGTCAAGGGTCCACTCGTTATGAGGTGACCTCGTTAGAGGCGTTGCCATGGCGGGAGTGGAGATCTCTCCCTGTAGCCATGGTCTGTTTGACCTCCTTGAACTTGGTGATATGGAGCTCTTACAGAGTCTTTTCCTGGGACGCTCCTCCTGTGGAGGGAGGAAGCGGTCCTCGGAGGATGATCTGGAAGATGCTCCTCCTGGTGTCCGTGAGCCCGGTACCGAGAGCTCTTCAGAGGAGTGATGGAGCAGAGTTTCTTGCCCCTCTGTACTGGACTGTGGTACTGGCAGAGGGCTGGGAGGTGCCATGCTTGGGCCCAGCGTCAGGCTGGTTGTTGGTATTGGGTTGGAAGATGGTGTAGAGCTGCAAGCCGGTACTGGTATTGGTGTTGATTCCTCAGTTGGCAGTACCAGATCCAGTACCAGGACTGGTGGTACCAGGTTGGATGTCGGTGCCGGCCTTTGCGTCGGTACCATGGGAGGTGGTACCGGACCCTGCGGTGCCGATGAGGACGGCGCCGTTCTAGGCCTTTGCTTTGTCTTCTGCACTGGGGTCGGGTTTGGGTGGGCTGTCGGGGTTGCCTGTGCCAGTACCCTTCTCGGGGCAGCTGAGAGGCTACCTGGTGACCGACGAGCTCAGTGTTGGGGCAGTACCATTGCGGGTTGAGATTTTGAGCCTGGTACCGATGATCAGTGACAGGTGTCTTGAGCCCAGACAGATCGGGGTTCCGGCGGAGCGCTCGTGGCTCGGCCGGTTTCAGGGGGTGGTGGCTCCACTCCTCAAGAAAAAGAGGAGGCGGTGCTCCCTTTCCAACTGAGTCCTCCACTTGAAGGACTGGCAAATGGGACACTCCGCCACGAGGTGGGACTCACCCAGGCAAGCGGGACATTTCTCGTGCAGGTCATCCATCGGGAAAGCTTTGCAGCATCCTAAGCACGGTTTGAAACCTGGTATCTTGAATTTCACGCGAAGACAGGCGCTTGCATTTTGCAAGTTTACGCTGATCTGAAATCGATGCTGATGGTAGAAGAAGGAACTGGGAGGGTCAGGGTCACGGTCACCTATATAGCCATGGTCCCGGCATGGAGGGGGCGTTGGCCATGTGCCCTGACCTGACAGGCTAATGCTGAAGACTTTCTGAGCTATGGTGTGCTGCGGCATGTAGACACCTGTAACTGAATGATGTGAGCAGTGCTCAAAGGAGAACTGCATATTAAGAATGTGGAACCACAGAGGGATTTAGGCATGATGTAACCTGTTGTATTATGTGCATTGTATTTAGCTGGTTAGGACGTATCTATGTTTTGTGAACCCTGTATTCTGGGCTTACTTATACGGATCCAGATGAGGATGTGGCCACTTCTTGCTCGGTTGGAGGTATGAGGATATTTTTGGTTAAAGGCACCATTTACCCATTCCACTTCTGAGTGGACCTGGTCCTGCTTTTCTTCTAACAGGTACTCTGAACAGCCAGTGGCTCCATTTTAGATTTCTGCAGGTCTCACTTTGTGTCTCCTCTCTCTTTTTAAAGCACCCTTTCCTTTGTCCTGCACTGACCTGTTAAATTCTTGCTATCATGATTACAAGGTAGCTAAACCTTTCTGGGCCTATCCTGACCGTAATCCTCTGTGCTGGTGTTTGGAAACATGTAGGGCTGGATTCTCATTTGGGCTAAGTCAGTGTTGCTCTGCTTTCACCTGTGGAGTTACACTGATTTACATCAGTTGAGACCATGTCATGTTAAATTTAAAGGATCATTGAGTGTGATTCTCATCTGCAAAGTAACTCCATCAAAAAACAAAAAACAAACAAAAAAAAAAAACCACCAAGACTGCCTGTGGTTTATGTGTTTTGATGAATCCATATCAAACATACGCCATTTACAGCCCTATACAAAGACACCATCTTGTAAGCACCATGCAGCTAGGAATCTGAAAGGCAAGCTGGGATCCTTCTGCATCACTAGTAATAAAACCTTACAAGCCAAATCTCGTTCTCGGATTCCAAATAACCCACACTTGGAATACAGCTGATCATTCTGTTGACGAGTAATGAGAAGGAACAGGAGCCAGCTTCCTTTCCCTGAGCTGTGATGGCTCTGCAGGTCTGGAAATTCAATGATAACTTAGGCATTCCACTAAAATGAGCAGCTGTGACTCTGAATCCACCCGGGGAGAAAACAAGTCTGCTGAGCAGCTACCATCCATTTGTGGCTTTACAGAGAAGATCTGCATTTGATGCCACAGAACAAAAAGGGTGGTGAAAGATGGTACAGCTGGAGAAGGTGCGTGAGAGCAACCTCACTTACATGCATTTGACAAAGGTGCTAAAGTTTTCCACTTGTGTCCCAAAGAGAAGGTAGCCCAGCTGGGCGTAGGCAAAGAACACGATGAAGAACATGATAGCAAAACCCAGGATGTCCTTGGCACAACGAGCCAGGGTGGAGGAAAGCTGCGTCATTGTTTTGTTAAAGCTAATGTACTTGAATATCTAGGGGAAAAAAAGACAGGCAAGGTAAAATATGGGCATCAGCACTTTTATTCTCTACCTCACACATACATGCATGCTGAGTTACACATATCACTAAAAGAAATAATACAGCAGGGCAGAAGAGAAGGGAGGGAGAGAGAAAGGCTGGTCCAATCATTAGGGTGAGCAGATGGGAGACTGTGTACAATTCTTGTGTTGCCACACACTTCCTGAGTGACCTTGGGCACATCACTTAAGTGCTCCATGCCTTGGTTGCCTAATTTGCAATGGGGACAATAGCACAGCCCTGCTGCCTAGGGGTCTTGTGTGGATAAATGCACCATAGACTGAGTGATCGGGGCCAGCTAAGCATAGAATAGAGTAAACCATGTTGGCTTTGTACTAAAGGCACATTGCTGCTTGTGTCTGAAAGGGTCATTAAGAAAGGTCAGCACTGCCTGATGGTCCTTACCAGGTGCTGGCTTTTGGCTGCTCTGTGTGACAAGGCCTGGTTCCCTCAATCCAGCTCCTAGTGAGTCCACGCTAGGGAAGTCCCTATAGAACAGGGGTCTTAAACTCAAATCACCACGAGGACTGCATGAAGACTAGTACATTAGCTTGAGGGCCGCACCACTGAAGTTTCATATCATCAGTTACAATTGGGTTGTCGCAGGCAGCAGGAAATAGCTTTAGGGGCTGCATGCAGCCTGTGAGCCATGTGTTTAAGACCCTTGCAGTATATTTTCTGTGAGACAAGCCTTCAGTGACCCACTTCATGTGACCACTCAAATACAATGTGCTGAACTGGGGAGAGCTTCCCATGACTTTTCCATCAACTCATAAAGCTACATCAGTGGTTGGTGGGGAGGGCTGAAGGAAAGCGGACGAATGTGGCAATGTTTCTGGGAACCTGCTGAAACCTTCCAATTCACCACAGGTGTGATCAAGCTGTTATGACAGGGAGGGAGGGAGGAAGAACAGGGCAGGTGAAAGCCTGTCTCACAGCTTTTCTCTCAGCCCCTGCCAACAGGTGCCCTGAAAGTGTGTGGGGCGTAATACTTCCCTTGAGCAGAGGCCGTGCCTACTAAAGACAGTGGTGACCAGGCTGCTTAAGCTGAAGGGAGGAAGTGGAGCTGGATTTGTGCCTCCTGTCACCCCATCACGGCTTGGGAAGAAAGAGCAGCTGGCAGCGAGGCGAGGCAGTGCTTGCTGTGGGAATCTGCTGATGCCTTGCCAACTTGTGACAGCAATGACCACAGGCTGCTTAGTGTAGGAGCGTGCAGGAGGCGGGATTCCCACAGCTTCTCCCTTGCCCCCCAGCCAGCCCATTGCCTCGGCAGGGGCAGGGAGGCAGCCCTGGGACCTGCTGACGCCTGCCCAGCTCATCACAGTGATGGGTGGCTGCCAAGCGGGGCAGACAGGGGCCCCCGCGGCAGCACAGGGAGGGAGCGCAGCATCACCGTGCTGCCCTTACTGGAGCGGGGCTCAAAGGTGACCACAAAAACCGCCACGATCTGGTCCGCCTCTGCCTCTGGAGGCTGCCATTGCAGCTCCCTGCACTCCGGCTCCAGCCACCCTAATCCAGCGCGCGCTGTGGCAGGGAGACGGTGGGTCCCTCAGCCAGGGCTGTCCTTATGGGGTTGCGGGGCCCCTGGCAAATCACCCTATGCGGGGTCCCCACTAACCTCCTCTGCCAGCATTGGGGGGGGGGGCAGCCAGCACAGGGGAGGGGCAGGCCCCTGCACCGGCTGTCTCATGCTGCAGACCAGGGGAGCCAGCGAAAAGCAGCAGCCAAATTCAGCGCTGCTGGTCCCCACCCCCACCCTTGGCCACATGCTGCATCTGGCTTTGTGCTGGAGCAGCGGGGAGGAGGCGGGAGGCAGCACGGCCAGGGGGTCGGCGATACAGGCCCCACGCTGCCTCCCGCCCTCTCCCCGCTGCTCCAACACAAAGCCAAATGCAGCACGTGTGGCCGGGGGTCAGGCAGCAAACTGGCAACACTGAATTCGGCTGCTGCTTTTGGCCCGGGCAGGTCAAAACACCGCTGTGGGTGGTGGTGAGGGAGGCCTGGCCTGGCCTAGAAGCACTGTCACAGTGCTTCCAGGTGGGAGGCAGGCAGCCGCAGCCCGATTGCCAGCTTCCAGCCAGTAGGGCGCAGATGACAGGGGTTGGGACCCCCTGCATCCCGGCTGTGTTGTGGGCCACAGGTGGTGATTCTGAGGACCACATGTTAGACTCCTGCTATAGAAAGTGGTTCCAGTCATTATCCTTCCTGAGAATGTTAGCAGAGGTGTCAAGATTCAATGGGTCTGGAAACTGGCCTTCCCTGGAGGGGTCCTGGCAGGTCAAGGGTGGGGAAGCTTCCTGTGCTGCATGGCTATGATGACTTGCTGCTCTGGGGCTGTCAGAAACCAGACTGGACAGATTTTGAGAGGATGTTTGGTGGTGCCATGGGGGGGGCTTAACAGTTTTTAATTAAAAATAATAAAATTGAATGAAGTTACTGAACTAAAATCATTCTGACTCAAGAAGTGAAATCTTTCATTGTGAAACAATTGTTATGAAACATTTCTGCTCTTGGGGATTTTTATCCTTTCTGCCCAGTATGATTGGCAAAACTAATAAGAATTCATGAAATGTTTCGATGTGGCTGAACTTGCATTTATTGCCGAAAAAGAGTCCATGAAATGACATCACCCAGCTCTATTTATGGTGTGCGTTTTGCAGTTGGGTTTTTTCGGTCATTTTTTATTTGAAAAGTTTCAGCTAATTGCAGAAGTTCCTACAAGACTTTCTGTTCTGCCAGCTGGTGACAAGCACCAAGTGTCAAAAAAGACATACCTCCTGAGCCATCAGACCTTGTTTATCCTTCTCTTTGTCCCGCTGGTGCTTACATAAATCCAAGAATGTAATTTTATAACACCAATTTTGCTTCAAAGATCTAGACTATTTTCTCTGCCACTAGGGTTTGGACAATGTAAGGAAATGTCAGTTATTGTGATTTTTGCCTTGCTTGTCTTTAAATCACGGTGTCCCCTAAGGCCTGACAAGAACTCCATGTAAATAGTAGGGTCACAGTTTTGACTGGGAACTGATAGAGGTGATCATTACAAGCCAGCCACCACTTCTTGTTTCTCTACACTGGGCGTTTTTGGTAGCTCCTGGGATAAAATCAAGTGGTGCTCAACTGTAAAACACGCCTTTCTACCTCAGAGTCCCAACTCACCCCCCCCCCGCACTGCCAGAGCACTGCTCCATACCGGGGTCTGGAGAGCTTCCATGTGGAGAGTGGAACCTGAAATGTTCCTCTCCATTAGCCTGCCCCATCACCACCTACATTTGTTCCTCTCTGTGAGATGAGAGACCTCTGGACTCTCCTACGCTCTGCTAGGACAGCAGTCACTTTCATGGGAACCTCTGTAGTACCTTGATCCAGGCGAAGAATAAGTTGACGGCGTTCATGTTATTGTACTGGGTCTGCCAGAAAGCTAGGAACTCAAAGTCTGCATAGATATCGGGGTGCTTCAGCAGCTCTCCCATCAGCCTGTTCACCTCAATGGTGCGAAAGATGTGGAACCCAATGGCTACGATGGAAAGCTGAAAGGAAGAAATGCCTTGAGATGTCACTAGGCCAACGGGTTCTAAAAATGTCAAAGAACTTTTTGGCATCAGTTCATGGGGATGTTCCACAGGGGGGACTGGCCATACAGGGATGTGTTAATAACACATCAGCTGAGCTGCTAATCTAGCAAAGCTCTCAAGCATGGCCTTAAGGAGGAGAGCTGCAAAGGAACCTAATTGCTATTGAACGTCATGGTCTTTGTGCCCATAATTGTCTTCTAGGGGTTCAGCCTGAAATCATGGCACAGGTGTGGGTCAGTTTTTGCTTTATCTGGACCAGTTCCCTGGCTCCTAACTTACCTTTCGCTTTGCCATCTTTTCCTCACCCCAACCCACCACTCACCAGTATGACCACCACATCCAGGATGTTCCAGACACTGGTGAAGTATTGGAGCCTGTGGATCCGCAACTCCAGAATCTCTTCCACCACATAGTAAAAGATGAAGATGCAGAACACGATCTCGCAGGCCACAATGAAGAAGTCCCAGGTGCTGACGTAACGGATAAGCTTCACTGTGCGGATTTGCCAAGAGGGGATTGCACCCCCAGTGGCTGGAAATTCAACGACTAATCTGGAAGGGGAGAAAGAAACTGGAATCACCATGGGACTGTTGTGTGTTCTCTTTAGTAAACATGCAGCAGCTACCCACATCCTCAGAAGTATTTAGGCACCCTGTCAGTTTCAATGGGTGCTAGGTTGCTAAATGCCTTCAAAAATCTGGAGCCGAGTCTTACACTGGGGCCAGATTTTTCAGAACTGCTCCTCACACCTCAGGCTCCCAGGCATTGCCTTGTACAGTAGGTATGTACAGCACCAAACACAAGAGGTCCGTGATCTCAGCTGGGGCCTCTAGGAGATATTGAATAAAAGGAGGGAAAGAGGCATCCCTGCGTGGTTGGAGGGAGTGGGATCTGAGGCAGTGAAGGATCTCCTGGTGAGGCTGGAAGGGAATATAACTGGAATTTATTTGGGCTTTATCTGGTTTCCATCTGAATAATGGACTGCTTTGAGACCAGTTATATGAGGCTCCCTCTTAGACAACAGTTACATTAGGTGCCTACTGTTTTGACTTCCCTGAGCACATCCCTGGGAAGGCAATGAGTATGAGATGGCATACTCTCAGTGATCTGTTGTGGGTCTGTACAGAGTGGGTGTCAATGGTGACAGGGTGCAGGGAAGGTGTTGCTACTTCCTCAAAAGCCAAGACACATTCAGAAGCTGTGCCTCCTTGTGCTTCGAGAAGACCGGGAGCCAGGACTCCTTGGTTCTATTCCCAACCCTTGCTTTAACTCACAGTGTGAACTAGGGTAAGTCAGTTGATGTCTCCATGCTCCAAGGACAATAAGGAAGAGCTAGCACCCCAGATGGGGCACAGTCACTGAGTTCATTAATGTAATAAGCTTGGAAGGCCTTGGCTGAAAGGCACTGATGCCAGGCAGGGTGAAAATGCCACGTTTCCACTGCTAGGCCTTGGGACTGAGGCTAAAAGGGTCTCAGCCGCAGGCCACCTACCTCAGCACGCAGAACAGGTTGATGTTTGCATTATACACTGAGAAGTCAATGAAGACCACCCGGGTGCCCCTGTCCAGCCACAGCTTCTCCTTCAAGACTTGCAGGGCTTCTGCGCTCTCCTCCCTGGTCAGCTTGAGGTCTATGTAATATCCGCCCCCGCTGTAGCTGGTTAGTCGACCCCAGTGGGACGAGCCCCCCAATTCTTCCTCAGAATGGTACCTCCACCTGCACAGGGAAACCCACAAGCCATGCTTGAGAGGCAACATGACCCAGTGGTTAGGGCACAGGAGACTAGCTGCCCTACAGGGTGGCTTTGGGCAAACCACCTCTCCTCCTGCCTTTTGCCAGGCTGGAGTATTTAGCCTGTAAGTGCTTCAGGGCCAGGGTTGCCTCGCATTATCAGTCTGTGCCTAGCACAGCAGGGGTGCTGGTTACAGAGAGAGCTGCAACCAAACATTGTCAGTCACTGGGCTGCCACACCACTGACCCCTCTTCACACCCAGGCCTGTAGTCTATCCATTTCTTTTCTCAGGGTGGGATCCTCTGATTTTCCCACTCTCAGGCCAGGCTCTGGCCACAGTCCCCTGTGATCAACCACAGTTATTCAACGGGCCTGATTTACCCTCAGTGCCTGCCACTCTGCCCCTCCAGGAGCAATGGCAGTGGCAGGACAGTCTCCTCTGAAACAAAGCATTATTTAGGCAGAAGAACAGCATTGTAGAGAGCACAATTCTTGGAATGGACATGAATGGATGAGGCATGTGTCTAGCACACCAGGAGTCTGTGCATATTCCATGTGGGGACTTTGGTAGATCTAACCTTCCAGCAGATCTACCCAAGACTGTTCAGGTGTGGGCAAGGGTCTCTTCCCTTAACTCACAAATTGGTTCTCCCCACCATGCCCTCCCCCTTCCCTTTAAAAACCACTGATCACCCAGCTTTCCAAAGGCCCAATGACTTTAACTGTTTCTAGCTCACTGATCTGTTAATCCCAGCACTGGCAGAACAAACCTTGCGATTTGGAGACATAACATAGAATCCTCCCTCAAAACTTGTAGTTGTCCTCCAAGTGTTTGGGCAGAGGTTACCACAGTCCACTGGGTGGTGTCCCTGCTTGTTTCCCCCTCAACTCTTAAAAACAATGAATTCACAGATAGGCAAGTGAGTCTCATAAGCCAATATACAGAAAATTCACCTTGCTGACTTAGTCACATATAGTGTTAATCATAGAATATCAGGGCTGGAACTAAGGGGCCTCATAATGTCATCTAGTCCTACCCCCTGCTAAAAGCAGGACTGCTCCACTAAATCATCCCAGCCAGGGTTTTAGCCAGCGGGGTCTAGTTGTCATACCTCTGTGGTCTATGACCATAATATGGTAACTCCAACAGCATGTAAGCTTCAAAAAGTTTTGCAAGTTTAGTTCAGTTCACATAAGCATCCAGAAGTCCCAGTTCTTAACTGAACTATCCCAACACCTGGGGCTGGGCTGAGAACAAGCTTCCGAGACCCATGGGAGCTGGTTCTTTTTCATGGGTCACAAATAAGATAGTGGGGTTCCATCCTCACCGCATGTAGTCCATACATTCGCTTCCAAAACAGTGTCTACAAGAGCTTAAACTACCAAAACCAAGTGTTTCAACCTAACCTTTCTCCTGAGCTTGGCTTTTGCTAGGGATTGCCCTGGCAGGAACCTGCTCTGCTCCTGCCTCAGAGAGCCAGTGGGATTTCTTTTATATCCTAGGGTTGGAGTTAATAGGACCTACCTGCTCTGGCTGAGAGGCAGAGGATCTGCAGACCTAAGCAGGATCATTACCCCTGACATCCTATTACTCAGGGGACTAGCCTGTCCTGTGGCATTTCCCAAGGGTTGGCCAGAGGTCCTGCAAAAAGTCGTTCAAATAGTTTCCAGGCACAAAGGGAGGGAGACACTTACGCAGTTCCATTGACGAGCCCAAAGGGGACTCTTTCCTCCTTGTCCTCGGAGTACACATCATAGCAGCCTGAAATGTCTTCCCTAAAGTTGTCATGCACCACGCACGAGTTGTTCTTCACCTTCAGCTGGCGCAGACGCGGGACACCCAGCAGGAGGTTCTCATAGTAGATGTAGGACTGGGTGTTGTGAGCTAAAGATTCATTGTTGTACCATTTGGTCCAATATAGACTATCCAGCAATGGGCCCTGGGCATACTGCAAAACAAGAGCAATCAGGCATCTGGCTCAAAGCAGACAGTCCCCTGGATATCTCTGAGCTGGGGGCTGAACCTGGGGAGGTCACCATCGGAGTTGAGACCAGGTGTCAGGTTGTCATGATGTTCCAACCCTCCCCATATTGCTAAATAATGTGGCAGTGCCAACTGGAAGGGCGATGCCAGAGGAGCCCCTGTTTGGAAAGGGAGGATGGCATGGGGAGTGACGAACCAGTGTCCAGATGCACATGGAGAAAGGCAATTTCCTAGCCCATTACTGGCTTTTAAATGCCCAAGCCAGACAAAAGGCAATGCACATTACAAGCTGCTCATAGAGTGATCAACACAAGAGGGTGTGATGTTGCACCAGCAATCACACTGCTTGTGCCATACTATTGCCTGGCTAGTTCTTCAGGAGAGCTCTGAAGGATCCCATGCACTTCAAATCAATCAAATCATAGGGCTGGAAGGGACCTTGTGAGATCATCAAGTCCAACCCCCTGGGAATT
Organism: Podocnemis expansa; assembly: GCA_007922195.1. Taxonomy (NCBI): domain Eukaryota; kingdom Metazoa; phylum Chordata; order Testudines; family Podocnemididae; genus Podocnemis; species Podocnemis expansa. The sequence goes on along the minus strand of ML682070.1, from coordinate 93,812 downwards.
GAACCCAGGACCTTCTGCATGTTAAGCAGAGGTGCTAGCCACTACACTAGAGTGGCTCTTCTAGTTTGATTCATTACTCTCATGAAATCCACAGTGACTTTTCCGTCAGATCTCCTCAGCAAACAAACAGCTGAGGTAGGTGAATTGCCAGGGCCTGCTTTTCACAAAAGTTAGGCATGCCACAGATAAATCAGAATGTGCTTCTTGATAAAGCCCTGGAGAAAGACTCAGAAACTCTGGGTCCAATTCCCAGCCCTGCCACAGACTTCCTGTGGAACCTTGGACAAGTCACTTAACGTCTCTGTGCCTCAGTTCCCCATCTGTACAATGGGGATAATAGCTCTTTCTTTCTCCCATCTTTTGTCTCTCTTGTCTATTTAGGTGCAAGTGCTCTGCAGGTAGGGCCTGGCTCACTGCATGTTTGTATATCACTGAGCACAATGGGGCTCTGTTCTCAGGGCCTCTGGGTGCCACAGTGATAGAAATAATTCCTGTGTTCACCTACGGCCAGTGAATTTTGCATGTGCAAATAATGGCAAAATTTCTACTGGCCACACAGGCTGGGCATGAAAACGGACAGTCACAAAAGGCAATCAACAGGCTGAAGCAGCCAAGCCCTGCCCAGACGGACATGGGCCAGTCCAGGGATGGATTGTGTGGCATTAGTGTGGGAATATTGTGGGGCCCAATGTCTTGAGTCTCCTGCTTGGTTGTACTCACCCCCCAGAACTCAGCCATGCTACTGATGGACTGGAAGGAGACCCCGCTGTCTGAAGGGGTTTGCAGGAAGAGGCCAGACATCACTTTGGTGTAGTAATAGGCATTGGTACTTGTCATTCCGTAAGTCACTAGGAGAAAACAAGAGAGGGGGGATGTTCCCATTAGTTGCACATGAACATTAGAGACTAGTAAGCAGGGGTTAAAGCAAGAGGGAATGCACTGGAACGCAGATCTGGGATCCCCTATTTTTAGGCTGGCAGCATGCCAGGGCCGTTAAAAATAGAGGAAGGCACCAGAACGCTGTGTTCCTGGGCCCCCTAAAAATAGCACAAACAGCTGGAGCGCAGCGGTCCCATGGCTCCATCTTAGGCCCGGCCAGCAGAGAGCTGTGGCGGGAGTTTGTAAATGTCCCACCTGAAGGGTGGAGCAGCTTGTGGCTGGAAGCGGCTTGCAGCAGGTCAGGCAGCCTGCAAACAGCTCAGGTAAGGGCTTGGGGGGGGCTGCTGCAGGTTGTGGGGGGTGCTGTTTCCGGGGGTGGCTCTGTGGGTGGGGAGGTTTGGGGGTGGGTTCTGGGGACAGGTACTGGGGGGCCCACCTGTGCCAGAGGATTCCAGGGCCCACCAAATTATACTTTAACCCCTGCTAGTAAGTGCATCAGCTTTTGCTTAGATGATGTGGATGACATAGTGGAGTGGGGGGAGAATACAGAAGTAAGGGTTTTATGCTCTGGGACTCTCCAAAGTCCTCAGCAAATGAATTTCTGGCTTTAGCCTTTTCCTCTCTCAGGGGGATGAAATCTATTTCCAATCTGCCATGCTTTGCCTTGCTGGGTTTTTCCAAAGCAGCACGCTCTATGTGAGCCCCCCAGCTGGACAGTTTAAAAAGCACACCCTCCCTTTTAAAGAGTGACAGGGCTTAAAACCAGCAGCAGACAACCTCTGTTTGTACAGCTGTAACTTTGCAGCTTCTTTGAATAAGGGGCAGCCAATTGCAGAGCAGCCCTTGAAAGGAAATGGGACCCAGTGATCGTTTAGTCCTTTCCAGGTCCTCCTGCCTCATTCCAAGCACCTGAGACACCCTCTGCCCAGAAATCCATGGGACTGTGAGGGCACCTCCTTAGGGTTGCACAAGTGCCAAAATGCTTTTCTGCACCTGGGATATGTATACACTGGAGCCTTAGGTCAATTTAAGGAAGCTTAAGTCAACCTACAGACCCCTGTGACTACACTGGGCTTTTATTAAGTTGACTTAAGCACTTCCTTAAGTTGACTTAATAACATCACTTCTGAAAGGTTGACTTAATGCTTAAAAAAACAAGGAGTCATGTGGCACTTAAAGACTAACAGATTTATTTTTCACATGAGCTTTCGTGGGAGAAAATCCCACTTCGTCAGATGCTTCAAAGAATTTCTCCCACGGAAGCTCTTGTGAAAAACAAATCTGTTAGTCTTTAAGTGCCACATGACTCCTTGGTTTTTTGCTGAACTAGACTAACACAGCTATCCCTTTGGAAATTGACTTAATGCTTAAATCAACCTTATTAAGTCAACTTAAGCCAGTGTAGACAGGGAATAGCCTTTAAATCCACTTAATTTGCTTCCAGGCCACCTCCCAGAGTTCCTGCCTACCAGGAAGGGTTGACCTAGCACCTGCCATTGTCGATGCAGACAGTCAACAGGAGTTTTCAGTGTAGACATTCTAAGTTGATTTTACAAGGTTGACTTTAAGTCAACTTAAAGTCGACCTTGTTAAGTTGACTTAACAAAGCCTCAGTGTAGACATATCCCAGGGCATAGACTTGTCACACCAACTACACAGGTCCATAGTCAAAGCTTTTTGAGGATCCAGGGTCTAATCACAGAATCATAGGGTTGGAAGGGACCTCATGAAGTCATCTAGTCCAACCCCCTGCTAAAAGCAGGACGACTCCCACTAAATCATGTCAGCCAAGGTTTTGCCTAAACAGGCCTTAAATGTTTCCAAGGATGAAAATTCCACCACCTCCCTAGGTAATTCATTCCAATGCTTCACCACCCTCCTGGTGAGAAAGATTTTCCTAATATCCAACCTCAACTGCCCCTGCTGCAGCTTGAAACCCTTGTTCCTTGCTCTGTCCTTCATTACTACTGAGAACAGCCTAGCTCCCTCCTCTTTGGAGCACCCCTTCAAATCCCTGGTGATGACCAAGCTGCTGATGTTATACGTGCATGAAGAAAGCTAGGCTTCTTTCTGATGACCCATCCATCGGGTTACAGGCATTTTGCCATGTGCACCCATTTTCAAATCATAGGAGTCATATGGACATAGATTTTAAGACCAGAAAGGAGCACAAATGGCTGGCTACTCACCAGTAACTGTCCTTCTTCAAGATGGGCTGCTCACATGCATTCAGTTACAGGTGTCTATGTGCCGCAGTGCACAGTAGCTTGGAAAGTCTTCAGAATTAGCCTGTCAGGTCAGAGTGCACGGCCAACGCCCCCTTCACGCCACGACTGTGGCTGTATAGGTGACCGTGACCCTGACCCTCCCAGTCCCATATACCTTTGCCAACTCCATTAGCAGGAATGGTGGGAGGGGCCTGAATGTATGTGAGCAGCCCATCTCGAAGAAGGACGGTTACTGGTGAGTACCCAACTGTTCTCCTTCAAATGCTGCTCACATCATTCAGTTACAGGTGACTGCTAGCCATACCCAAGGATGGTGGGAGGAGTTACAGTCTACCCACACTGAGTACAGCTCTGCCAAAAGCGGCATCGTCTCTAGCCTGTTGGGTGATGGCGTTAGTGCGTTGTGAAGGTATGTATCGATGACCATGTAGCGGCCCTGCAGATCCCCTGGATTGGGACCTTGGCAAGGAAGGCCCTGGAAGATGCCTGAGCTCTGGTAGAGTGGGCTCTCACAGTCCCTGGAAGAGGTGGGTTTGACCTTCCATAGCAGTCTTTGATGCAGTTTACAATCCATTTGGAGATGCCATTTGGAGAGGACACTGGGGAGCCTCTCATGTGTTCGGTGACCACCACGAACAACTGGGAGGTCTTGCGAAAAGAGCGTGTGCACTCAATATAAATTAGGACAGCTCTCCTCACATCCAAGGTGTGCCACCATCTCTGGTTTACTGTAACCTGGGGGTCAGGATAGAAAACCGGCAGGCAAATGTCTTGATTCATGTGAAGGGAGTAGTCACCTTAGGCAGAAAGGAAGGATGGTGGCGGAGGACCACCTTGTCTGGAAAGAATTTTGTATATGAGGGTTCGGAGGAAAGGGCTCGCAACTCCAAAACCCTTCTAGCTGAGGTAATTGCTACCAGGAAAACCACCTTCCAGGATAACACTAGCAGAGTAGCTGAATCCAAGGGTTCATAGGGTGGCTCTGTCAAAGCCCGTAGCACAACGTTCAGATCCCATTGAGGGGTGGGCTTACTAGGGAGGGGAAAAAGCTTTTCCACCCCTTTCAGGAACCTGTGAGATATGGGGTGTGATAATACTGGGGCACCATCAACTCATAGACGCATAGACTCTAAGGTCAGAAGGAACCAATATGATCATCTAGTCTGACCTCCTGCATAGTGCAGGCCACAAAAACCTCACCGACCCACTCCTAAGGTGAACCTCAAACCCATAACTGAGCTATTAAAGTCCTCAAATCATGATTTAAAGACTTTCTAATACAGAGAATCAACCAGCAAGTGAGCCATGCACAATGCTACAGAGGAAGGCAAAAAACCCCCAGCACTCAAGCCAATCTGCCCTGGGGGAAAATTCCTTCCTGACCCCAAATATGGCAATCAATTAAACCCTGAGCATAAGGGCAAGTCCACAACAGCCAGTCAAGAAGAACTTCTCTGTAATAACTCAGAACTCACTCAATCAAATGCCCCTTCCCACATCCCTATCATACCCATCACCAGTAGTAAAAGACAGACAATGGCCAAGCTATACTGTCCATCATATAATTTCCTCATTAAACGTATCAAGCTCGGTTTTGAAGGCACCTAAGATTTTTGCCCCCACCACTTCCCAACTCTTTGGTGTAAGGCCGAAATTGCCACTAAGTGGACTCTTAGTGAGGACAGGGATAGGCCTTTCCTCTTAGGTCTAAGAGATAGTCCAGAGTTGTATGGATTGGTGTGGAGATAGGGTCTATTTCTCTGCCACAGCACCAAGTGGAGAAGCTCTTCCACTACAGGATGTATGTGGACCTGGTGGAGGGTTTTCTGCTACCAACCAGGACCTTTTTAACCTTATCCAAGCAGCAACTCTCTTGCTCACTGAGCCAGAGATCATCCAGGCTGTAAATGTAGGAGACCTGGGTTCGGGTACCGGAGGTGTCCTGAGTCCTCTGTTAGTAGATCCACCCACTGGGGTAGGCGGAGCGGGGTCCTTATGGACATGTCCTGCAGGAGCGGGAACCAGTATTGTCTGGGCCAGTCCAGAGCTATCAGGATGATGTGTACTCTGTCCGCAAGGACCTTCAGTAGCACTCTGTGGACCAGGGGAAATGGTGGGAAAGTGTACATCAGGACCCCCAACCAACTGAGGAGGAAGGTGTCGCTGAGAGAGCCCTCCTCCCGACCCCGGAGGGAACAAAATTGACGGCATTTGCAGTTTTGTTCTGTGGCAAACAAGTCCACCTGGGGGGGTTCCCATCTGTATATCAGCAGGGAGAACACTTTGCAGTGCAGGGACCACTCGTGATTCTCTAGGAGTTTTCTGCTGAGTGAGTCTGCTAGGCCATTGGCTACCCCAGGGAGGTGGAAAGCAGTCAGCATAAAGTGATGGTCTATCGCTAATTGCCAAAGCTTGCATGCCTCCTCACATAAAGCCAAGGAATGAACCCCTCCTTGCTTGTTGGTATAAAACACGGCCATTGCATTGTCTGTAATGACCTGGACCATTCTTTCGCGGATTTTATCGAGAAAGGTCGTGCAGCCAATCTGATGGTCCGGAGCTCCTTCATGTTTATGTGGAGGAGTTTGTCCTCTAGGCTCCAAACACCTTGTGTAGAGAGGCCCCTGGACAGGTAGGCTCCCCGACCTGAGTCTGAAGCATCCGTTATCAGGGTCACTGAGGGCTTGGGCTCCCTGAACAGGATACCCCCCCATCATGAAGTGCGGGTCCCTCCAAATTTGGAGGGACTCTAGGGCATACTGGGGAACTGAGAGTACCTTGTCCAGACAGTCTCTCCATGGCCGGAACATCGTGGCGAAACAGAGCTGGAAAGGTCTCATCCTCAGGCGTGCTGTTTGGATTACCCAGGTGGCCACCACCATGAGTCCCAAAAGCTGCATGGTTACATCCAGCGCTTGCAGTTCCGTGATGATGGTGCAAATGGACCGAAATCTTGACAGGGGCAAGGATGACGGGCTCTCTCAAGCGTTTAGTTGTGTCCCGATGAATTCTATGTCCTGAGTGGGGCAGAGCTTGGACTTCTTTGTGTTTATGCGGAAGCCAAGAAACTTGCAGAGTTTCACCACCAGGTTGATGTGGTTTTGCACCTGTTGACTTGACTGGCCCACTATAAGCCAATCGTCCAAGTAGGGGTAGAGTCTTATGCCCCTCCTGTGTAAAAGTGCTGCGACCAGTGCCACACATTTTGTGAACACCCTGGGAGCTAGTGATAGCCCAAAGGGGAGGGTGGTGAACTGGTAGTGGTTTTGTGCCACCACAAACCTGAGGAATTGTCTGTATTGGGGTGGGACGGTTATGTGAAAGTAAGCATCCTTTAGGTCGAGGGCTGTGAACCAGTCTCCTGGGTACAGGGAGGCGACAATCTGGGGCCGGGAAACCATGCAGAACGTTATTCTCTTTATGTATTTGTTTAGTGCTCTGAGGTCTAGAATAGGCCGTAGGTCCCCGTTGGGTTTGGGGACCAAGAAGTAACGGGAGTAGAACCCTTTGCCCCGCTCTCATTTGGGGACCTTTTCTATGGCCCCGAGGGAGAGGAGTTTTTGGCATTTGGACTCGACCCTGTTTAACAGTTCCCCGTTCTCTGATGCTGCAAGAGAGAGCGGTTTCCTACCCCGAGGAATTGAAAGGAACTGGATATGGTATCCTCATGCCACTGTGTCGAGAACCTACTGGTCTGATGTCACACAGGTCCACTGGGGGGCAAAGTGGCAGAGGCAGTGGGGGGAAAATGGGCCATGGTGCGCTGCCCTCGAGGGGACCATCAAAAACGCTGTTTACAGCCAGATGAGTGGTCAGGTCCCTGCCCGTGCCTTCCCAAGTCTGAGGGGCTGAGCTTTCCCCCTTTACCTGAGCACGTCTTGTCCTTGTCCAGGTCCCCAAGATGGCGCTGGGGAAACTGGAGGGATCTCTGGAACTGATTCTGCAGTTGAAGCTGCTGCTTTAGCTGCTGCAACTGCTGTTGGAGCTGCTGCTGTGGCCTCGTCGAGCACCTGATGGGTTGTGGAGTGTATAGCCCCAGGGAGCGAAGCGTGGCCCTTGAGTCCTTCATAACATGGAGCTTCATGTCTGTGGATTGGGCAAAGAGGTCAGGACCCTGAAAGGGGAGGTCCTGAATAATTTGCTGCATTTGCGTGGATAGGCCGGAGCCTTAGAGCCAGGCCACCCAACACATGACAACTGAGGAGGCCATAGTGCAGGCAGCCATGTCCACTGCGTCCCAGGTTGCTGCTAGAGCATCCCTGGATGCCCTCTCTCCTTCCTCGAGCATTGCCTCAAAGTCTCTCAGGTGGTCCTCAGAGATGGCTATGTAAAAGTTTCTCATGGCCTCCCACAGGTTGAAGATGTAGGACATCATTAGGGCTGAATGGTTGGAAATACAGAGCTGGAGGGCAGTGGAGGAGTAAACTTTCCTCCCCAGAAGGTCAAGCTTCTTCGCCTCTTTGTTCTTGGGCGTGGAACTTGGCTGGCCCTGTCTCTCCCTTTGATTTACATCATCAACCACCAGGGGTCCTGGAGTGGGATCATGAAACAAAAAGGAAAACCCCTCTGGGGAGATGTAGTATTTCTTATCTGCAGCTTTGGACACTGGTGGGATCGAAGAAGGCTTTTGCCAGCATTCCTGGACAATGCAGTATACTCCCGAGTGCAAGGGAATCACCACCCTCGGGGGGGGGGGGAGGCTCTATGGCATGCATCAAAGAGGGAGTCATCCTCTTCCTGGATTACTCCCAATTTCAATTTTAGGTTCTCCACCATATGGCGGAGGAGGTCCTTCTCAATGCAGGGGGTCGCCCTTGCGGTCAGCAGACATGTCAATTAGGCGCTCATCAGGTGAACAGGAGGATTGGGCCCATGATCTACTACGTTGTGTAGAGTCAGGGTCAGGTTCGTCGTTGGAAAAATCCAAGGACTCCGGCAGTGGCGACCGGGCATAATGAGAGGAGATGTCATCGGTTGCTGTGTTCAGCCAGTTGATGGTCCACTCATTATGAGGCAATCTCATTAGAGGCATTGTCATCGGGGGAGCAGAGATCTCTCCCTGTAGCTGTGGTTGGTTTGACCTCGAACTCGGAGATACAGAACTCTTACAAAGTCTCTTCCTCAGGCGCTCCTCCTGTGGAGGTAGGAAGCAGTCCTTGGAAGATGATCTGGAAGACCTTCCTCCTGATGTCTGGGAGCCTGGTACTGAGAGCTCTTCAGAGGAGCGATGGAGTGGAGTTTCTTGCCCCTCTGTACTGGACTGTGGTACTGGTGGAGGGCTGGAAGGTGCCATGCTTGGGCCCAGTGTCGGGTTGGTTGTTGGTACCGGGTTGGAAGATGGCATAGAGCTGCATGCAGGTACCGGTATCAACATTGATTCCTCAGTTGGCAGTACCTGATCCAGCGGTACCAGGACTGGTGGTACCAGGACTGGCGATACCAGGCTGAACATTGGTGCTGGGCTTGATATCGGTACCATGGGGGGGGGTGGTACCAGGTCCTGCAAATTTTAGTCCTTTTCTTCATCTTCTGCACTGGGGCCGGGTTTGGGTGCCCATGGTGGGCTGTCGGGGTTGCCTGTGCTGGTACCCTTCTTGTGGAGGCTGAGAGGCTACCCGGTAACCTACGAGCTCAGTATTGGGGCAGTACTGTTACGGGTTGAGATTTTGAGCCTGGTACCGACGATAGGTGGCGGTGGTCCTAAGCCCGAATCAGTTGGGGTTCTGGCAGAGTGCTTGTGGCTCGGCCAGTTTCAGGGGTGGTGGCTCCGCTCCCTGAGATCAAGAAGCGGCGGTGCTCCCTTTCCAACCAAGTCCTCCGCTTGAAGGATCAGCAAATGGGGCACTCTGCCACGATGTGGGACTCATCCAGGCAAGCGAGACATTTCACGTGCGGGTCGTCCATTGGGAAAGCCTTGCAGCACCGTAAGCATGGCTCAACACCAGGCATCTTGAATTTCACGCAAAGACAGGCACTTGCGTTTCACAAGTTTACGCTGATCTGAAACTGACGCTGATGGCGGAAAAAGGAACTGGGAGGGTTAGGATCACGGTCACCTATATAGCCGCGGTTGCGGCGTGGAGGGGGCGTTGGCCATGCACCCTGACCTGACAGGCTAATGCTAAAGACTTTCCGAGCTACCGTGCACGTAGACACCTATAACTGAATGATGTGAGTGGCGCTCGAAGGAGAATCGTTGGTTCTCAACTTTTTGCAGTTTGCAACACACTTGGCACAGGGTCCTGACCCTACAGGACACATGAGCCCACTCAAATCTCCATGACACATCTGGGGGAAAACTGGTCCGGGTTCTCAATCTGGAAAGAGAAACCATGAATCCTCCCCAAAGATGAAGGCCCGTTCCCAGCTGAGACTCGAATAAGCAGAGAATGAGGTGTTGTTCAGAGTTTATTATTCAGCTGAATAATAACAGGAACTGCATCAGAGAGGAGCAAAAAGAAGCTAGCCTCTCAGAGCAAGAACCCCCAGTATAAGGATTGCAGGTCATACATACCTTCTAACATGCAAAATACGATATACATAATGCAACAAGCTCATGCATAATACAACAAGTTACATCATGCCTAAAATCCCTACATGGTGTTACTAGTCTTAATATGCAGGTTACACAATTAGATTATAATTAATAGGCAGCATATAGTTAGCCTGCCTCTGTTGTTGTTCACAGCTTATTTGGGTAACAGTTACTGTCCTTGACCAATGAGAGTGGCCAGACTCCCGTGACCCCTTGGCTACCTGGCCCCCATCAACCTGTTTACCAGACTAGGTTGATAGCTTCCCAGCAGGGTCCAGACAGAAAGGATTGTCTTAATCTAAATTTGTGGATCATCCTTTTATCTATAGAAACAGTCTGCCTTCTTATTGATCTAAGCCACTAGCTTCCCTGACTATCTATGACTTAATATACATTCTGTAATTAATGTTGTCTCAGCAAACACAGAGCCTCTCACACAGATCTTCCAAACCAAACTTACTCCATCTTGCAATTTCCTTTACACACACCTACCCCTGTGTGGCAACACAGTAATGTGTCCTGACACAGTGGTCAAAAACCACTACATTAGATCACTTTGCCTGACCTCCAGAGTATGACAAGTTTAAAGGAAATTGAAAGATGGAGTAAATTTGGTTTGGAAGTTCTGTGTGAGAGGCTCTGTGTTTGCTAAGACAACATTAATTACAGAATGTATATCAAGTCATAGATAGTCAGAGAAGCTAGTGGCTTAGATCGATAAGGTGGTAGACTGTTTCTATAGATAATAAGGGTGATCCACAAATTTAGATTATAAGACAATCCCTCCTGTCCGGACCCTGCTGGGAAGCTATCAACCTAGTCTGGTAAACAGGTTGACAGGGGCCAGGTAGCCGAGGGGTCACGGGAGTCTGGCCACTCTCATTGGTCAAGGACAGTTACTGTTACCCAAATAACCGTAAACAACAACAGAGGTGGGATAACTATATGCTGAAAAAACAACAAGGAGTTGTGTGGCACTTTAAGACTAACAGATTTATTTTTTTGCAAAAAATAAATCTGTTAGTCTTAAACTGCCACACAACTCCTTGTTGTTTTTTCACTGGACTAGACTAACACGGCTATCCCTTTTAAAACTAACTATATGCTGCCCATTAAGTATAATCTAATTATGTAACCTGCATATTAAGAGTAGTAACACCATGTAGGGATTTTAGGCATGATGTAACTTGTTGTATCATGCATGAGCTTGATGCATTATGTATATCGTATTTTGCATGTTAGAAGGTATGTATGACCTGTAATCCCTAATCTGGGGGTTCTTGCTCAGATAGGCGAGCTTCTCTTTGCTTCCCTCTGATGCAGTTCCTTTTATTATTCAGCTGAATAATAAACTTTGAACCACACCTCGTTCTCTGCCTATTGGAGTCTCAGCTGGGAATGAGCCTTCACCTGTGGGAAGGATTCGGGGTTCCCTTTCCAGGTTGGGAACCCGAACCAGTTCTTCCCCAACACGAGACAGAGACTTTCACATCCCCCCCCCCCAAGGAATCAATCACTGCAAATCTTAAGAGCTGTTCTAATGAAAAGGCTTCCTGAAAAATCCCTCAGCGTTCCAACCCTGAGTTGTGCATGACTCAGCCTGGCTGTGTGTCTCAGTCGTGCTGGAAGATCTATTGGGACTCCATCCCTCCTGCACCAGAGCGATAATCAGCCCATTTGCTGCCCTCTGAGTGACTCTTCACCCACAGGATGCATGAAATATAATCCATGGCACTGTGCAAGGCCACAGGTGCTCCTTTGAGATAACAATGCATGGGCCCAAAGCAAACATCCATTGTTCGGCCCACACAAGGTACATTAGTAGTCGGTACAGAGCAGCGTTAAATCCGCCCCAGGACAATGTGAGCTGCCACCGTGTTATCATTCTAACCATCCTTCCCCTAAGGCCCATCAAGATTTAAAGGGGAAACATCAACTGCCTGTGGACTGCGTGTGATTGAACAGTGTGTCTCAGATTCCAGGAAGCTTGCAGATGCAGCTGTTTGCATTTGTCCTTTGCCCTCCCAGAGCCTCCTGCTGCAGATTCTGAGGAAAAGTCTGGTGCAGATCCCAGGGGCCTCTCACAGCTTGTGGAAAGCTTGCCTTAAAAACAGCAGGTGCCAAGTCAACTGAGCACAGAGTCCTCATGCTGTCATCTCAGATGTTGATGGCCCCCTTCACTTAGGGCATGTCCTCTCAAGTGAGGGGCACCTAGACATGAGCCATTACGCTGCAAAGCCTGTGTCCTCACAGGTTTTTGCTGCCCTGTGTGTGTCAGCACCAGCAGCACATCTCTAGATGTACTCCATAGCTTTCTGTGCACAGTAATCTAATCTGCTCTATGATTTCTTGCCAGGGAATTGTGGCAGAATTTGTCTGCCCTTTTGGTTCAATACCAGGGAAGATGAGGAAGGCATTAAAGGGCTAGTAGCAGTGAGAGGGGTTAGAAGAGACTAGACTCATAGGGTTGGAAGGGACCTCATGAGATCATTGAGTCCAACCCCCTAGGGTTTGAACCCAGGACTTTCTGCACATTAAGCAGCGGCCCCAGCCACTACACTATTTGATGGCCTTTAGCTTGTATCTGCACTGCAAAGAGGGCAGGTTACCTCCCAGCCAAAAGAAAGCCTCACTCAGTGTAACAAACAAGGAGTCCTGTGACACTTAAAGATTAAAAAAATTAGTTATTGCATGAGCTTTCATGAGAAAAAATCCCACTCAGTATAGCAGCTTATAGCTCCACATGGGTCAGTGAGCTCAACACTATCAAAACTGGGTGAGAGGGTTTTGTGTGTGGATGAGAGTTAGGGGCACCACCCGGCTAAGGGCCTAGGCTAATTCTGAAGTGAAGAAATGCTCTTGTTTGTATCTTGTGTGGGATTCCCCCATGATGCATGTTTCTCTTGGGAGAAGCTGAGCGCTTTGCTTCTCTGCCAATCCCATAAAGAAGCATCACTGAATGCCCCTGAGTTAGAGTGGGGCCACAAGAATCTCTGGGTCTCTGCCCTTAATTTGTGTATGAACTCAAACCCATCCCTTACAGCCTCATTTCCAGAGCCAGCTGGAGCCATGGGTCTCAAACCTGCTGAACCTCAGACTCCTTAACTATTTACTAACACCATGTGAAAGCTAAACTTTGATTATAATTTTAGAAACCAAACTTTTTTTCTGGAAAGCCAAAACCAATTCTATTCCCTACCCCCTCAAATTAACCTGGAAAAGGTCAATGCAGAAGGAAATGGATAGGTGGACCACAAAAATATTTTTCAGAGAAAACAATTTTCCATGAAAAAAATGCCAGCCCCTCTGAGGGCTACCAAGATCTGGCATTGATCAGCATTCTAGCTGATTGATAAATTATTGAATTGCCCTTTATGCCTATACACGATGTAGATATTTTATTGAGTTTGTTTGGAAAGTGCCCAGCCAGAGAACTGGGTGCATGTGTGAGATATTAAACAACACAAATTAATGTCAAGATGCCTGGAGTACAAAAACTCTTCAAAACAGAGACACACACATGCAGTTACTCACATAGGCAGATATCCACCAAGAAGATGACATAAACCAGTAGCTCTCGCAGTGTGGTCTTTACATAAAGTTCTCGGTCTTCAGCTGTGTTTTCAGTCAGAGTTGTCCCCCAAAGGCCTGTTAAGCATAAAGAAGCAACAGTTGAATTTAGGGAGAGATTTTCAGATGGGTTCGCTGCTCGCAACCAACTGAAAGTCCTTTGGAAATGGTCAGCTTCACAGCCCCACTGACTAAACTGATGTAGCACAAGAAGGGTGATGAAAGAGCTGATCTTCCTGGCAGAGCATGGCTCTTTGTTCCCACCTAGTACCTGATCCACATGAGAGGTTAAAAGCCTACTACAGGTGCCAGCTGATGAGGCTGCTCTTTTAGCTCTGTGGTGGAGAATTGCTTTTTGTTCTGAAGGAGCTATGGTCGAAGCCCTACCATTGACAGCCCAAGTAAGGCCATCTGACAAGCTTTTCAGCCCTGATCTGGTGGGACACGTCCATTCAGTCACACTCTCTTCCTTTCTTGTAATCGAGCCATCTTCTACACCACGAGTCTGCACAGTACCACACCCCAGTCCTCCCACCTGAGCCCTCAGTACCTCTGCCGGTTTCTCTCTCCATCAGGTCCATCAGTCCCTCCTTCTTGCCTCCAGCCACCTCCTCTGTCCCTGCCCCCTCAGGGGCAACAAAGGCTGCAGACGAATCTCCTCCCTGTGTAATGGCAGGAGGCAGGGCAAGCCCAGGCAGTTTGAGTAGGGGTACCTCAATGGGATGCTGGCCCTGCCAGGTCTCCATGCGGCAGGATCCAGGTGCTAACCCTGGCCATCCAGGCAGCCCCCTTGTGACAGGCTGCCCCCCCAGATCTGGTCCAGTGTGCCACTGTGACCTCCCGATTCCCACTCCTGAACCCCAATTTGACCCACTTTGCTAAGTGACCGCTCACTCCTGAGTCAGTCCACTCCAGCATCTAGCATATGATCAGTCCCAAGCAATGGGTTTGTGCCCTCTGGCTGCTTGAGGGATGGTCCCCAAGCGAGCACCCTAGCCCCAGATACCACCATGGGGGCCACTATCTACAGAGACTGGGACCCACACCCAATCACCATACACTCAGGTTCATCCATTTAACAAAGAAATGGGGTGTGCCCAGGCTTCTTCACTCACACTCTCTAAAGATCACACAGCTTTAGCTAAAACAACTACTAGTTTATTGATCAGATTATAATTCTAAGTGAGAATGTGGTCAATCATGATAGAATCACAATATAAATGAGTCAGGAGGGACCCAAGGAAATAAAAGGTAAAACACACCTGATATGTCTACCCAAACTGACCTCATAGTCCAAGTTTATGCTCAAGGTGTGTGGCTGTCAGTTATTTTTACAGCCAGTCTCTGCCTGACACCAGGCAGGGCCCAGATCTTGCTTGAAGTTGTTTCAAGGTGGAGAGTTCTATGAAAAAAGCCCCAAATCGTTCCAAGTGTCTCTCTTTGTTTCCATTCCCCCTCACCCCTCCCCTTCTGGGCAAATGTGATCCCTTTGTCCTATCTGAGCCACCTCAGTTAGTATATCTTTGTTGCCTTCTCCAGGTACTTGTTTGCTCACAGCTGTGGCTGTTTATATGTTGCTGGAAGAGAGTTCTGTCTGTCTCCACTCCCCTGAGCCATGCCCTACATCTATATACATGCATGAGGCTGCAGAAAACATATCATTATAGTAATCATGTAAAATAGGTTATGAGCATCCCTAAAGGAATCTTGCATGGCATAACTGGCATAAAAACATAAAATCCCAGTGCATAAAGTGAACAGAAAAATATAGATCATAACCCAAAGTGCACAGATGTGCATCCCATGACACCCCTCCCCTCCAGGGACCACGTGGTCCTTCCTCTGTCTCTCTAGTGACACTCAGATCTCTGGGTCCTGGAGATACACAGACCCTGAGGAACCTGGGAGGAAAGGATCCTCAATCAACCCCTCAACCCAAAGCCACTCAGGCTGCAGAAAGGGTCAGATCCTCAGTGGTGTCAATCGTCATGGCTGCATTGACTTCAATGCAATTTACACCCATGGAGGGACTGCCCATCAGAAGTTAATTCTGTATCTTGAACCCCCTTGCACTTGACAGGGTGGAAACAGGCTAGTGAGCATTGGGAGGATGGCGTTATCCTTCAAAGGCACCTGACGTCCTGCAGCTAACGCACTGCTGGAGCCCATTAAAGTGCCTGCTTGCTCACTCACTAATGACTCCTTTGTGCGATCACTCAAACTTTCGCCCACACAGGTTGTGACTTCCCTTTGAAAGCCAAGCAGCTTTGTCCACGTCAGTCATCATAATGGTCCTCACACCATTCAAGCAGTCCTGGCCCTTGTGCATGCCCAGGACAGAGACAGGCACAGTTCTGCTGCACTGCAGCAGAGATCTAGCCAGGAACAAAGTTGAGTGCTCCCTGACGGAGAGAGGATGGGCAGTCACTTTGGAGCCGGCCAGTATAATGCCGTAGCCTGGTGATGTGTCTTTGTTCCCCCTGTCCTACCACAGCTCAGCAGAGCAGAAAGCGTTTGCAATTTGTACCTGGCTGTGCCCTAGAACTTCCGTGAGACCTTAGACATGCCTTGCCATGATTCAGTTTCCCATCTCCGAACTAGGGGGAATAATACGCCCTGTGTATATCTTGTCTCCTTAGACTGGTATGTCTTCAGAGCCGGGCCTGGCTCTCTCTAAAAGTACATCTTTGCTTCGAGCTGGGAACCTTTGTCCCCTCAAGCTGGGCTTTAGCCGTGAACTAATGTTCCCAAAATAGTCTTATGAGATCATGGGTGTATACATGAGCAGCCAGCCCCTGCAAGCCCAGTGACTACCCTCTCTTTGCACAGCACTAGCTCAATTAGCCCTAGCATGGATATGTCTCCTCAAGCTGGAAATCACTCCCCTCTCCCCTGTCCAGCAGATATACCTCCTGTGTTCGTACAGCACCTAGCACAGAAAGCCACTAACCCCCACTGTACCAACCAGCGATAATCATCAGGCAATAAAGGGTTAAATAGCTGGCTCTCCATTGTGCAGCTGAGGCCTGATCTCACCACCAAGCCCTTGCTTGCTGCCCTCATGTTCTGTTCACGTGCAAAGGGGCTGGTGTGCATTTCAGCCTGCTGTGGAAGCCTAAGACACTAGGTCACCTGGTATGGGTCGGTTCGGTACAGGAAGGGCTGGATTCTCAAAGTGAAGAGGTGCCTGTGCAAAGAAGATAGACTCCAACTTAACTTAGGTGAAACCAGTGAGAGTTGCAGTTGCAGTTTGCACTGAGATTGGGCCCTGTGTTGCCCACTTCCTCTGGAGCATGCTCCAAGTGCTACCAGTAATAAGAGGATCAGCTAGAGATGCAAGGACATGAATCCTCTTTTGTGAATGGTGGTGATTTTGACATTTGTCTTGCCTGCAGCGAGGAACAAACTCTGAAAATTCCCAGGGTAAAATAACATTTGGAGGCGGTCAACATGCTGTGGTTTGATTTCCCCTTTTAAAAAGCATTACTGGAATAGGCTATAATGCATGTCACTAAAACTGAAGTGAAAGGGCTCTGCAAGCTGAAAAATAAAAATGTTTCACTCTGCAAGGCAGTAAATGGTGACATTTTAGCACTGTCAGAGCTCCCTTTCCTTTCTCCCACCACCCAGAATGAAGCTGTTGAGATGGAATTTATTTGCAAATTTGGTTGCGTTGCTTCAGGACTTCAGAGGGTCTTTGGATTTTTCTTCCATTACAACAGGTGATTTGACCTCATCTTCCTCTGTATGCTGTTCCCCAGTTCTTTACAACTGGTTCAATTTGCTATTACAGTGTGACCTGATCCCATTATTTACACTTCCCTGCATTTATTTTCCTCCCATTCTGTAAGTTCCCCCATCTTCAAAGCATCTGATGAAGTGTGGTTTTCTCCCACAAAAGGTCATGCAATAAATAAATTTGTTAATCTATAAGTGCCATAGGACTCCTTGTTTGTTTTCCTGAACTAGACTAATACAGCTACCCCTTTGGAACCTAGAATGAAAGTTCAGCAACGGGGAGATTGTTCTGGGAAGTGTCACAACTGCAGCGAATGGGATGCTCTGGTGGAAAATGGAACTCTCTGGACAAGTTTGAGGGTTCAGTAGAAGCCTCGTTCTGCTGTGCCAGGTAGGAGGCAGGTCAAAGTTCAGATTCCAGAGCACCCAGGACAGCAGAGAATGGAGGGAAGTCCGTGGGGAAGAGGGCATGAAAGCACTTTGCACTACTCTCAAGAGACCATATCCTAGCCAATGATCAGATCTGTCCATGGAGTTGGGGGTCACTGTGGCCACAGCTTTGGCCACCTGTTAGCTGACAGGGCCCTGTGACTCAGAAATGGGGTAGAAGAGAAGAGATCCCAATTGCCTTCTGCTCACCTCAGCCCAGAAACCAGCCTGTTGGTGGGCTAGATCCTCAGATGAAGGAAGCTCGGACCTTTCCATTGATTTCAGCGGAGTTACCTTGGTTCAGGCTAGTAGATTGAGTACTGTTCAGTGATTTTTTCCCTTTCCGATGACAGGCACCAAGAACACCACATCTGCCAAGAACACCACCAGCCAAGGTTGTGCTCAGGCTCTGGGCGTACAAAGCGTGGTAGCTGCAATGAGATCCCAGGCTGGGGAATACCCATGAGCAAAAGCTGACCTGACTCACACATAAATCCTGGTGTGTGTTCAGGTGGGAAGGGGTTAATTATTTCACTTTTACATTGGATCAGTGATGCTGTGCTCCTTGACCAGCTAAGAGGTCCCGCAGGAGCCTGCCGAGCCACTGGGGCAGTGAGGGCAATGGGAGAAGAGACAGTGGGTAGCTGCGTCAGGCTAGGTCAGCAAAACAAACAAGGAGTCCTGTTGCACTTTTAAAGTCTAACAAATGTATTTATCAGATGAGGTTTTCTGGGAGAAAAATCCCACTTTTATCAGATGCTTTGAGGATGGGAAATTTACAGAATGGGAAGAAAATAAGATACACCAAAGTTATAGGTCGCCAGGACACTGAAAACCCTTGGGATGGCCCTGGACAAAGGAGTATCAAGGAGGGAGTGGCAGGGATGGGGAGCTAATGAAAGAGGTCAAGTTGCTCTGCGAGAGTAAAGTGACTCTAACTCAGTATAGCGACGCTGGTTTACAGCAGCCCAGGCTATGACCCAGAAAAAGAAACATCCAGACAATGGTGAGTGAAGTCAGATGAGGTTTGGAGATGGGTTCAGACCTTATCCACAGGCATCTGCCTGTCAAAGGGCCCATTAGCCCAGCATCAATGTACCTCACAGGCTTTTAGGAAGTCTTCCCACTCCCTGGGTCGCGGCTGGATACTTTTACCTACCGGAAAGCTGCCAGTCGGGGGACTGTGTCCTATCAGGACTTTGCAATAACTGTTTTTCATGAACATCAGCATCTTCAAGGGGGATGGGATGGATGGAGACTCAAGGCCAGGCGCCTCCTACATTAGAGTTATTCTACGTATCCAGTGCAATCAGAATTCATTAATTAGGACCTGTAAGTGCTCGAGGATGCAAATGGCTCTCTAATCTACAGGTCAAATCCATCATTACTAGGCTCTGCGTTAAAGATCCAAAGTCTACAGAAGTCAATGAAAGCTTTTCCAGGCTTTGGGTCAGATCTGATTGCACTGGTGTGTATGCAGGTAATCTCTTATCTTTGCCAAGGAAGAGTGCTAGCAGATTAGTCAGCGAGGAAGGAAGGACAGGATGGTAGGAGAGGAGTTTTCACTCTCCTTTTTTTGACATCAGCATTTTACAGGGGAAGATTTTTTTTTTGAAGTGCTGATCTCTCTGTTTTCAGGCTCCACACTGTAATTATATCACAGGATCTGGAGAAAAGGAGGGGGACTGTTGCCCAGATCTCAGAATAAAACAAATTAAAGAATCCATTTCCCTAACATCCCCTGTGCTTGGCCGTGTTCCTCCTGACTCAACCTTTGTTCCATTTGTGCTACTAGGCCAGATGAGGTCTAGTGACTCAGAACCACTGAGGGATGCTCAATTTTCTCTAAGGGCAGTGGCGGCTTTTGGGGTAGGTGAAGCAAGTGGTCACCTACGGCCCCAAACAATAAAGGGCCCCATCCTCAGTTTGGTGGACAGAAATGAAAATATAGAAAAAATATAGAAATTGTTTCCATCTAACAGAGCTAGTAGGGCTGGAAGCCTAAGTACCTTTCACTCTTGGCTCATCAAGGCAAGCTTTCATTGGGATCTGTGCTTCGTCTGAATTGCAGATTTCGCCATTCTTTGCCTATCACCTTCACATAGACATGCTAAAAAAAGCAGGAGCAAGCAACAGACAGTGCAGTAGCAGGAACTTTTCCAGTGGTCTCAGCTTTTAATTCTTCAGTGTGGCCACTTATTCTGCCATTTTTTTTTAATTTTGTGAAATATTGCCTTTTCCTTTTGTTTTTTACCTGTTCTTTTGCTTTTTCCTTTGACTTTCTGACAATTTTTACTTTGGTTTTGGTTAATGCAAGTTACCTGGTAGGTCCAAAGAGGCTGCTACATATAAATACAGTGGTGCCCTTAGGCAATCATTACAGCTGTGTGTGATGTCTGGGATGTAGGTCTTTCTTCTGTAAGTAATTTTTTAGCTTCTTTTGCACTTACTATTTAATATTTTTGAGGGGGGCCAGAGTCTTATAAACTTGAGTACTTCAGAGAATTTCACTGAAATTTGGTGTTTTTCATTTATAGCTACACACCAGAAACCTTCTTTTCACTTATTTTTATTTATTATAATTATTTGTATTAAATATCTAGTGCACATAAACCTAAGCCTATATGAAAAATTTGTAAGCAATGACTGCCAAAATTTTAAATGTAGTATTGTAGTTATTTTTGAGCCATCATTAATGTTACCGCTTTTTATTTATTAAATAATGCTCACACTTTTTAAAAATTTTTAAAATGTTCATTTGAACTTTGTAGTTCAGCATTAGCTCATTTATGTTAAGTGAAAGATGATCATACATAAGAATAATTTATGAGTTCCAAAGGGATAGTCATGTTAGTTTGGTTCTGCAAAACAAACAAGGAGTCCTGGGGGGTGGTCAGGGGGCCCGGGGGGCCTTGGGCCATGGGGAGAGTAGCAGTAGGGGACAACAGTGTACCCTTTAAGGGGCCCCACAATGGGCCTTCGCCTAGGGCCCCAATTGCCTAAGGCCACCTCTGTCTAAAGACTCAGTCTGATGCCCATCAATATCAGTGGGAAGACACAGTGGGTGAGGGATTGCGCTCTAGATGGCAGCCAAGAAATCTTTGGTAATATAGATCATATAGATCATATATGGCACATGGCTAGGAGTACCAGATAACAAAGCCTGGAAAGGAGGACAGTGAAGTACAAAAAGGAAGAAATTGGAGGACACATGGAGAAAATGTAGTATTAATGTAATATTCTTCTGTTTTTAGGGGGCCCTGGAACACTTTCCCCTAAAAATAAGGTATTCCATGGCATTCCAGCATACTTTAACCCCTATAAGTAAAAAGCCAGATAAAATCACATATTTTAAAATGCCTGCCAGACAGAGGACTTGAAGGTAGAAAGGAGGACATGAAGGTAGGGAGGACATGTCCTCCTTTTGCCTGACATCTGGTAACCCTACACATGGCTGATCTGTCCAAGAACAGACAAGTAAATGCTTGTCAGGGATCGTCTAGGAGTAGTTAATCCTACCATGGTTCAGGGGCTTGAGGTCATGTGCAGCTCCACATTCCTATGATTTACACACGTGTGTGTTACAGGTTGCACATTTGCACAGGACTTGTTTTAAAAAACAGCACAAAATTTGCAGTTGGGGGAGGGCCAGACTAGGATTCTGCTGCCAGTTTAATGCAGGGATTTTCCTCCAGCTTAATGCTTTCTCCAGTCTAGCGTTTCATTTCTCGAACAATCGGGCTTCATCCCTTTTGCTGGGAGCTACCCTACGCTCAAATAGATCTCACAGCCAGCCGGGAACTTCCTCAATACGCAGCCTAAGTCAGTGTTTCTAGCTTTTAGCCTCCTCTCTTAACATTTAACACTTTGTTTCAGCCTAAATAATTCCTCTCTTCCTCTGTGTTCCCTGCCTTTCAGATCCTTGATCTTTGCCATTTCTCCTCTGGCCTATCTTTTAACAATGTCACATATGTAAAGTTATTATACTCATGTCCTATATATTAACATCCACAGCCAAATATTTTGGTGGCTTTTCATAGCCCAGTTTTCTATACATGCATATATAGGAAGTCTTAGGCAACCTTGATATAGGGGTCACTGTGGCCCCTCTCTAGAATAACAAACATACAGGGAGGGGGTACTGTTTAATTCCTAGGGTACAGCTTGGAATGAGGACGCCTGGGTTCTATGTCAGGCTCTGCCACTGATTTACTCTGTGACTGCAAGCAAGTCCCTTAGCTGTTCTGCACCTGTTTCCCCATCTATAAAATGGGAACAATGGCTACCTTAGATAAGGGGCCTGATGATACACCTTTCCATCTTCCTCAGATGCTCTCTGGCTCTTGTCTCATGGGGCTGCCCTTCAAATGGGTTTATAAACACATTTTAACCAGCCCCCAAAGCTTTACCTCGGATGCCTTTGAAGATGTAGAAGCAGCACCTGGGTAAGGGTTTCTTCACCTCCTCAGCCTTTTTCCTCTTTTCTTGGGAGGACAGGGAGTCCCCCTGCTTCTCAACATTTTCGTAGGGGTTTTCCAGAATGGCCTTGGGATTGTAGATGGCTCGGATCTTCAGGGAGGCAGTGGGGGAGCCGTTATAAACCGGATTGTCCCAAGCTTTCTTCCCCAGGGTCTCTAGCTCATGCTCCTCCTGGGCTTGAAAGTGGCTCTCAGCTCTGTTGTTTAACCTGGAGGAGCTCATGGCACTTCACCAGGGAGCGATGTGCTTTTTAATTCAGCTGCTGGTGCAAACTGCCTGGAGACAGAAATTCGAAGCTCGTGAAGAAGAGTAACTTGAAAGGAACCTGTCAGAGTCAGGAAGCCCCTTTGCCAGGGAAGCACAGGTGTGGCTCAGCACTGTATCTGTGTAGGCTCTGTCTCTCTCTCTCTCTCTTTTATACCAGTTCATCGGGCAACATGGATAAGAGGGTGGCACAGCCCATTGTTGGGAAGGGCCATAAATTCTACTCTTCTGGAGGCACAGCTACAGTCCAGGGGATGCTCTCTGCCTCTCAGCATAGATAAGAGCTCTGAATGCCACAGTGGAAGAGGAAGCTGCTAGGAGACTAAATCTGGCTGCCAGGGTTGAAGGGAGGGATGAGGAGGTAATAGGACACTTAAAGTTTCAGGCAGATGAGCCTAGCACCTGCTGCTTGCCTAAGTGTTAAGAGCTGGGCTTTAATGGACGAAGGAGAATAGATCATGCGTGCAGGATTCCCTGACAGATGGGGACCAGGAAGGCCACCGAGGTCTGGGCAGCTCCATGGAGCCAGCCAGAAAATGATGACCTTGGAGGTTTATGAAGTTCCAGATATTCCATGAACTGTCAAATTCAGGGAACTGAAATAGGAGAGCACAAATCCTGTCAGTAATGGGTGCACAGATGGATCACTCCAGGGAGTCACCAGAAGGCACCGTCCCAAATTCTGCATAACAGACTGTATCGGCAGCTAGATCTTGGAGAAATGCTTGTTGCCAGTGCTAATATGATTCTTAGAAGCTGTGCATAGCACCAAAAGTTTCTTTGCTGCCCAAAGCTTAATCTGCGCTTGAAAGTGTTATCAGCATAAATATTATCAGTGAGCAAGGTGAGTCTTTCTGAGCAACATAGTTATATTGGTAAGAAAACTAATGGGGACACAGTCATGCTAGTGTAAAAGTGACATATATGACTACAGGTGATCCCCTTTCATGTGGAATGATGCTAGTATAAAACACCTTTACACGGATAGAACACTTTAATTATACCAGGCGTATTGCTTTCTAATGTAGAAACTCTGAGTAACATCCACAGCAGCAAAGAAAGGACCTGGTTAATAGGACACATAGCACCAGATGAAAGCTGTTCAAAAAGAGCCTGAAAGTGCAGGAATAGATTTATCGGGCAGGCTGTGAAACACTGATGGGCCATTAGCTTGTGATGTTGGAGACATAAAAGCAAATGTGCCATCTCCTCCAAGTCAACAGGATGCCAGAAGGCCTCCTTTCTTGCTGTGATGGAGGAACTGCTGATGAAGCAACCTGGCTGTTTTGATTAAGGAATTCTCCACACTGAGCGAGGTCTAAGTCCTGACTTGTTACTTCCCATTTCATTATTTATTGGTGATGAAGCCAGTCAAGTGCAGGGTGGAACTAGGCAGGCAGCCTTTTGCCCAATATGTGTTGCCTATTTTGTTGCTCCCTCTGTAACCTTTAAAGCTCTCACACTAACCCTAGTGCTGATCCAGGGGTGGACCATTTCCCCTGACACCAGCTGTCTGACTCCATGGACACATGCTTAGGGTTACCAGATGTCCAAAAAAAGGAGGACATGTCCTCCTTTTTGCCTTCATGTGCTCCATTCTCCAGGCATTTTGAAAATAGGTGCTTTTGTCTTGCTTTTTGCTGGTCAGGAAGAGAGCAGAGGATCTTCCCTCAGCAGCTGGAGATTGGAGGTGGTCACATGTATGCACTGCCCAATCACAGCTTGGCAACCAGGTCTTGTCACTAAGATCTCAGGTGCCTCCTAACTCTAGAGATGAACTTTTCTCAGTGGCTTAGATAGCACAGTGGGTAAAATGTTGTTTTTTTACCTTTAGAGTTGTGGGTTCAAGACCTGTTAAAAGCATTTTTATTTTTGGCCCTTGCTCCCTACAAAAGAGCTAAATTGGGGGAGGAAAAAAAATAGGGATACTTATAAAATGAAGGAAAATAAAGTCTACTATAAATAAAATTACTAACAGGGACCATTTAGATAAAACCACTAAAGGGGCAGGTTTGAACTGGACAGGAACAATTTAGGACTTCTTTTTCACTGTAAAAATGGGCTGCTGTGGAAAATGAAAAATGAGAAGTGAGTTAACTGGTGGGTTTTTTTTTTTTTAATCTTTTTTAGGTACTTTTCATGTTTATATTTGAAATTTTAGTTTTGTTAACTTTAGTCTCATGAACATTAATGAAAGGGTCATGAAAAACTTTCATTTAATGAAAACATCCAATTTTGAGTAAAAAAAACATCTTGGTAATTTTCTTTATTTTAAAATAATTTAAAAACACATGATATTGTGCAGTTTTAATGCTGCTTTCATTAATCCCATTTTCCATGACATAATATGATAATACCAGTTATAGTAATACTGCATGTTCTCCACGTCCTCCAATGTCCTCTGTTTTGGACCTCCTTGTCCTCCTTTCCATGCTTTGGTATCTCGTAACCCTACACTTGCTCCAATTCCAACTACATGTTCACTCCACAATGGCCTGAGGACGTGGGCCTGGAATGATTCTGGGACCCATGGAATGCCCAGGGAACTGAGCATGACAGGAGTTTGGTCAAGGCCCCCTAAAAACTCACTTAGGAAAACTTGTCAGAAATCAGAGATTCCGGATGTAGGAAAGGGTAATATAGTCACAGGTTGGACATTTTTTACAAGGGAGAAATTTCCCCAAAACTGTTGATTCAGAAACACTGAAAACTTCCATTCTTCTTTGACCGCTGCTCGCATCATTCAGTATTAGGTGTCTATGTGCAGCAGTGCATGATTGGTTGGAAACTTATTAGCCCGAGCCTGTCAGAGCAGCGTCAGTGGCCAACATCCCCTCTAACCACTCCTGTGGCTATATATATGGCCCTGACCCTGATCCTCCTCAGTTCCTTTTTCCACCCTCAGCGGCGGTTTCGGAACAGCCTGTCCCTTGAGATCACGCAAATGCCTGTTGTTGTCCACTGTGTATGAGTTGCCCATTTGATCTAGAAGACCGTTTTGTGGACTTTTTTCCACCAAAAACCAGTGCCTTTACGGAACGTATGACTTCGGAGCCGGAAGGCAGATCCCAACAGCCGCTTACAATGGCAGCCTTCAAACCCTATGCAGCCTGCGGCAAGGCCTTCCCAGGGGATGACCCCCATGAGAAGTGCATCCTGTGCCTGAGGGAATCTCACCAGGCCACTGAATGCTCCATCCGCCAGTCCTTTAAGCTGCGGACGCTAAAGGACAGGGAGCAAAGGCGCCGTGCAATGGCCCTGGTGTCAGCACAGCAGCCTATCCCTGTAGTATCAGGGTCACCCTTAGTGCCAGCACCACATGCCAGATAGGAACTGGATCCCCCCCCCCAGTGCTGCTCCCCATGGGAGCAGAAGACTGCGCGATCGGCATCAACATCAGTGCCAAGGTGCAGTCGCCAATCCAGCTCCCCCCAACCAGCAGAGACGTCCCTAGAGGGGTGCCTAGGGGTGCGGGGCCCACGGCTAACAGCCCTCTGGAGGGCCCCCTCAACCCCCGGCACTCGGGAACGGGGCCAGCTGGCCCAGGGGAGGGGCAGACCCCTGTGCCATCCCCCCCATGCCAGGGACCAGGTGAGCGGGCAAAAGGGCGGTCTCCCCCCCCCCGCCACATGCGCTGCTCTGGGCTCCCTGTTGGAACAGCAGGGAGAAGGCGAGGGGGCAGCAATACTGGCTCTGTGCTGCCTCCTGCCCTCTCCCCGCTGCTCCGGCACAGAGCCCAGAGCAGCGCACTTGGTGTGGGGGGTGGCAGACCAGCATCACTGTGGCGGTGGACCACCCTTTTGCCCACTCGCCCCCCCCCCCGGCATGGGGGGAAGCGGCCGTGCGGGGCCCCCCCAAAGCGCGGGGCCGTGGGCAGTCACCCCGGTCGCCTTATGCTAAGGATGGCCCTGCCAACTGGGTCCCTCCCCATACCAGGGCAGAGAGACTGTGGAGATCCCCTCTACTTGAGAGGCCTTCGAGGCGG
Organism: Podocnemis expansa; assembly: GCA_007922195.1. NCBI lineage: Eukaryota > Metazoa > Chordata > Testudines > Podocnemididae > Podocnemis > Podocnemis expansa. The sequence continues at coordinate 67,705 of ML682070.1, read as the reverse complement.
CAAAGGCCCTCTTGCTTTTGCCATCACCTCTGCCTCCCAAACCCTCAAGGCAGAGAGGAAAGCCCACTCTCCTCTCAGGGAAATGGAACCCACTGAAGCGGCACAGCTCTCCATCCCCTAGCACAGTGCTGAGCTCTCTGGTGCCGCAATGGGAGGAAACATCCCCAGAGAGGCCTGTCATAGAATCATAGGGTTGGAAGGAACCTCATGAGGTCATCTAGTCCAACCCCCTGCCAGAGGCAGGACCACTCCAAGTAAACCATCCCAGTCATGGTTTTGTCCAGCTGGGCCTTAAAAACCTCCAAAGATGGAGATTCCACCACCTCCCTAGGCAGCTCATACCAATGCTTCACCTCTCGCCTAGTAAAAAAGCTTTTCCTAATATCCAGCCTCAGTCTCCCTAACTGTAACTTGAGACCATTGCTCCTCATTCTGTCCTCCGTTACTAATAGAATAGTCGAGCTCCATCCTCCTTGGAGCATCCCTTCAAGTAGTTGAAGGTTGCTATCAAATCCCCCCTCAATCTTCTCTTCTGCAGACTAAATAAGCCTAATGCTTTCAGTCTTTCCTCATACTGCTTGTGCTCCAGCCCCTTAATCATTTTGGTTGCCCTCCGCTGAACTCTCTCTCGCATGTCCCTGTCCTTTTTGTAGTGGGGAGCCCAAAACTGAACACAGTATTCTAGATGTGACCTCACCAGTGCAGAACAGAGGGGAATGATCACATCCCTGTCAGCACTGTCCTGGGCCCTACACCCAAGCATTTTAGAATATGCCTTCCTTCCTCGCACAGTAGTGGCTCTGAGTCTCCAGTGCTGACTATACACTCCAGTGCTGAGTCAAGCCCTCCTTCACTACACTGAGAGAGGTCCAGCTCCACAAGCCTTGAGGAGATCACTCCTGCTTGGAGAGCTAGACGGGGCTGTGAGTGTTCACCAGCACTGAATCTGTACCGGTACCAGCCTCGTGAGTGGTCAGTGCCATGGGAAGTCCCCATGCAGCAGACTCCCCTTGGTACTGACAAGGCGGAGACCTCTTCAACCCAACTTGTAAGCCCAGATAGGGCTTTAGACCCCAGACCAGAGTCATATAGGAAAAACACCATGGTCCACTTCAACCTCCTTCGCCAGGCCACTGCACACACAAGTCTAGAGGTCAAGCCCATCAGGGAGGACCAGGCTCCCCTGTTCGACCCTGGATTAACATCTTTTCCAGATATGATAGCAGTGTCTTGCTCCCTAGTGTCTATGACTTTGCCAGATTTTGCTGGCAAAGCCCTGCTTCCATTTCCCCAGTTTCAGATGTAACAGGCCACAAGTACCAGGTGCCTCGGGGGGAGTTTCCATTTCTGGTTAATCACCTGGGCCCAAATCCCCAGGTGATAGAAGCCACCTAAGGCATGAGACCCAACCCTCCCCGGATTGTATGCAAAGATCCAGAGGGTCAAGACACTTGGAGATAATGGGCAGGAAGGTGTACTTGACTTCTGCCTTCCAATTCCGGGTTCCAATTCCAATTCAGGCATTGGTGGCAAAGTACACACTGGACATCTGGGATTCTTTAAAGAGATTTAGAGACCTTCTCCCATGAGAACACAGGGAAGACTATGAGTCCCTGTTAGATGAGGGCTCATCAGCATCCAGAGACTCGCTATTAGCCTCATAGGATGCCTTAGATACGGCGAGTCAAGGAATAGCCTCGGCTGTCATGATGAGATGTGTGGCATGGCTATTTGAGGCAAGCCTGCCTCAAGATACATTTCTAGATATTCAGGACCTCCCCTTCGAGGGTCAGTTGTTATTTGCGGAGGAAACAGACCTTCTGTTAAGCAGCACTAGGGACCCCAGATCAGAACTCCAATCATTGGGTATGCTCCCATCACAAATGCATAGCTGCTCTCTTAGCCTGCACCAATACAGAGGACACCGAGCAAGGTCTTCTCCACCTTGTGGAGAACAAGATCAACCCTCCAGGGATCCTACGTCCCCTTCTCCAAGGGAGACCTCCCTGTAGGATATAGGGGCCATCAGAAGAGGTCTCTCCTGGCGCCACCCCTTCCCCTTCCTACCGATCTCTTCCTTAACGACCCCCTCAGAACTTAGTGATTGGGACCTTATATGAAACACACCTAGAGCTAAGGAGCTGGAGGCACCACTCCAAGGTTCATATAAACCTTCTTCCAGGGGTCAGACAGCCTTTTTCCAGGTGGTTCTATCCCTGCTCTTAGGAGTTCCCCTTTTTCAATCTATCCTTGCACTTCTAGCCGTCCAGCCTAGGTCTATGGACTGACTCCGGGCACTTAAATCAAATTGTCCCCTCATTATCTGCTGGGGTCTTGGATTCCTAACCCATCATTCATAGAACCCCCTTGGGCTCATGGAGTTTTCCAACACGCCCCTGTGTCCTCATCCATCTCTTTATATTCCTAGTGACCCCAGTCACTTGGCACATCATGCCATATGACCTTCTTGTCCAGAGTTTGGTTTCAGCTGCAATGCTGAATGCCACTACCTACAGCACATACTTCCACTCAATAGTTATAATCCCAGCTCCGTGGCCATTGGGGCAGGGGTCCATGTGTCTTCAACTACCAGTTTTTCAGATGCCTTAGGGTGCCTAATACCCTGCATCTACAGACCTCTAGGTCATTTTTCTCTGACCCCATGGTTACCATAACAGTATGTGTCGGTAAAATACCCCGGCCACCTATCATATCCTCACCTGCTCAGGCCCAGTGGCACACCTGCAGGCCGGGGCACTCTGGTTGGGAAACACTGGCTCAGAACCTGGGTCATCTTAAATTCAAGCTGTCATACATGCAAAACTTACATTCCACCTGGCCAGTCACAATCCTGTTCTCACAGAGATCAGGACTGGACCCCAATGACCTCACTTGCTGGTCAATGGAGTACACTGCCAAAGTCTCATAGTTCTGCAGCTAGAGATCTAAGGGCTCTTTACCTGAACCTCCCATTACCTGCAAAAGAATGAGGCAACAGGAAATTACCAACTACCCCTAACCATTCCCACCTACTAGGTGGGTCACCCACCACCATGATCTTCAAGGTGGCACCCAACCACAGTATGGGCTTGGTAAAAGTTTCCTTTCTTCCCCTAAGGGAATGGGGACCAGTCTGCCACTTTCCCTTTCTAACCACTTAATTTCTAATATCGGAGAACGGGGATCAAGGGACTCTCGTGCTAGTCCAGCAGCCCCGCAAGGACATACTCCCACAGGCCTTCCAGCTTCCCCTCCACCAATGCCTTCTTTAAACCCTTGGGGCTCCTGGACCCATAGGTTGGGATATCCTGTCGACTCCATCATGATGCTATACCACTTCAAGCATTAAAAGCTCCAAACCACTCTGACTTAGGGCCTCGACTCTTCAGTTAAAATCAACATCGTCGGCAAGGAGTAAGAGCAATGCATCTCTCTCTCTCTCTCTCTCTCTCTCTCTCTCTTCCTGCTAGGGCTTCCATGGTCCCCAAGAGGAGAACTAAGGACTTCCAGGGCTCCGAGGGAAGCTCCTGTCAGTTAAGAGTGGTGGGACATCTCCACCCTCAGCAAAAACTTACATACATCACAAGGTGGTATAAGCACCTGATGTCCATGAACAGCATGCCTTCTGCTATGTGACTTGCAAATGGACACGTTCCCTTTCTCGGAGTGGTAACCCCCCCCCCCTTTTTGTTTCCTCACTCCTCAGGGAACTAGGACTCTCATTGATCCTTTTTCCCCATCTATGTCTCATACTAAGTATCGGGGAGTTGTCTTACACTCCCACGGCCCTGCATAAAAAATGGATCAAGCACATACCCCGATTGTAGGCTAAAGAGGGGACCCCCCACTCACAGCAGGAACTTTCATGGGGAGCAATCAGTGTGAGGTGACAGCCTCATTCATCCCCTAAAGAAAACCCTGGGGTGCCATTTGATCCTCTTCAGTGCCCAAACCTTACCCAGAAGTAAGCGAGCTACATAGTTCCCAGGTCTTTCCCCTTTACGACCCTGTGGCATTCCACATTTTTAATCCCAAAAGGCCACCAGGGATCTGACATTCCCTGTGCAATCACAGAAGTCAAAGGGGACTGCTACTAGCGTGGCTCTTAGTTCCCCTTGCACACCTTACAAGCAGAGCCTTGCGAAACGAGAGGGTTGGCTTCTGAATCACTTACCAACACTGTCCTCTATTCCATGTTTTTTTAAACTACCCTGGGTCTTAATTCTAGCTCTTAGGGGCCTGCCTGCCTTCTCCCAGTAGAGTTTTCTTTGAGCTGCCTACCGAGAGGTATTGAAATAGAGAACCCCTTATTTTCTTTTGTTTTGGTACTTATACACAGGTTTCCATTTGTTTTCTTACTTCCCTTGCTAATTCAGGGAGGGACACTCAAGGACCAGTACCTTTGGGACAGTTCTGCCTCTCCGGGAGGGATCAACACTGAGTCCATTCTCATAGACTCTAGTAAGGTTATGGTTAGAGATCATGTGCCCCTCATCAGTGACTTGGTGTGCTTGTATCGCGGTTGTTCCAACTTGCAGAAGGGACCCAGAGGTTACCCTGACCTTCTGGGCCTCATGTTGCATTGTTATTAACTTCCCTTTTTGCTTGTTTTTTGTGGTTACCCATGAAAGGTACTCATCAGGTTGGGGCAACTCCTCTAGAGCAAGCTGGCCCAACAATTTCATCCTGGCTGTTTCCAGTGCTTGACCTGCCAAACCAATCTAGACATTTGCAAGTTGCAGGGTCAAAACCCTACCAGAGCAGAGGGCATGGGCCTTAGCCTAACCTTTACCTCTGGGATATGAGAGCCAGTTGTTTCACAGTGGGTAGTCCAGGCCTGGGATTCCCTGTCTTTTCTTGATTGTCTTAGCCACACTCATCATTGAGGGCCCCAAAGTAATTAGAATGGCCCGGTTAGTATGTGTCACCTTCAAGGCTGGGTGATGCAGAATTTCTTTTCACTGGTTGCCTCATACCTTGTTCCTTCAGAACAGTCGAGGATTACAGTACACCCCCCTAGAAGGGCTGGGAAACCTTTCCCCCTTCTTTTCAGGCACCCTTCCATTCCATGAGTTGCCTTTATGGGGGTAGCCATGCTGAAAGCAGAAAAAACCCAAATCCACCCACCATCCACACAGCTAGTAGTCACCTAATACTGTATGATGCAAGCAGCACTCGAAGAAGAATGGTAGGTTACTTACCTGTAACCGTACTTCTTTGAGATGGGCTACTCGCATACATTGAGGACCCACCCACCATCCCTGACACCCGGAGTTGGCGAGTATAGGGGACTGAGGAGGATCAGGGTCAGGGCGAGATATATAGCCATGAGAGTGGCCAGAGGGGGCGTTGGCCGCTGACCCTGCTCTGACAGGCTAGGTCTAAAAAGTTTCTGATCAATCGTGTGCTGCAGCATGTAGACACCTAATACTGAATGTATGTGAGCAGCCAGAGGTGGCCTTAGGCAATTGGGAGCCCTAGGTGAAGGCCCATTGTGTGACCCCCTAAAAGGCCCACTATCAGCCCCCATTGCTACCTTCCCTGTGGTCCCAGTTCCCCCTGCACCCTTAACTGCCCCATATCACCCTTCAGAACTCCTTGTTTGTTTTGCTGAACCAAATTAACATGATTATCCCTCTGGAACTCGTAAATTATTCTTGGGTATGGTATTTTTAAAGATCTTCCCATCATAAAGCTTGTAAGTTGATTATCTTTCACTTAACATAAATCAGCTAATGCTGAACTACAAAGTTAAAGTGAACACTTTAATTTTTTTTTAAAAAAGTATGAGCATGGATTAATAAATAAGAAGTGGTAACATTAATGATGGCTCAAAAATAACTAAAATACCACATTTAAAAGTTTGGCAGTCAAATCTTACAAATTTTTCATATAGGCTTAGGTTTATGCAAACTAGAGACACTTAATACAAATAATTATAATGAATAAAAATAAGAGAAAAGGAGGTTTCTGGTGTGTAGCTATAAATGAAAAACACCAAATTTAAATGAAATTCTCTGAATTACTCAAGTTTTTAAGACTCTGGCCCCCTCAAAAATATTAAATAGTAAGTGCAAAAGAAGCTAAAAAATTATTTATCAAAAGAAAGACCTACAGCACAGACATCAAACACAGGTGTAATGATTGCCTAAGGGAAGCACTGTATTTAGATATAGCAGCCTTTATGGACCTGCCTAGTAACCTGAGCTTAAAAAAGCCAAAGTAAAGGTTGTCACAGTCAAAGGAAAAGGCAAACAAACAGGTAAAAAAGAAAAGGCTGTATTTCACAAAATTAAAAAATGGCAAAATAAATGGCCACACTGAGGAATTAAAAGCTGAGGCCACTGGAGAAGTTCCTGCTGTTGCTTGCTCCTGCTTTTTTAGCATGTCATTGTGAAGGTGATGGGCACAGAATGGTGAAATCTGCATTTCAGATGAAGCACAGATCCTAATGATAGCTTCCTTTGATGAGCCAAGAGTGAAAAGTGCTTAGGCTTCCAGCCCTACTAGCTCTGCTAGATGGGAACAATTTCTATATTGTTCTATGTTTTCATTTCTGTCTACCAAATTCAAGATGGGGCCCTTTATTGCTTGGGGCCCTAGGTGGCCACCTGCTTCGCCTACCCCAAAAGCTGCCACTGTGAACGGCCCATCTCAAAGACTGGTGGGTTACTCACCAGTAACTGTCCTTCTTTGAGATGGGCTGCTCGGATCCATTGAATAATAGGTGTTTCCGTGCCGGAGCACCGGATTGGTCAGAAAACTTTTGTCCCAGCCTGTCAGGAAAGGGCAGGCAGTCTCCGCCCCTTGCGCAACCCCCAGCTATATATTCAGCCACCTCCTGACCCCTCTTCAGTTCCTTGGAGTCGCCAACTCCATGTGCGGGGACAGAGAGGAGGGACCTGAATGGATCCAAGCAGCCCATCTCGAAGAAGGACAGTTACTGGTGAGTAACCCACCATTCTTCTTTGAGTGCTGCTCGGATGCATTCAGTAATAGGTAACTACTAGCCATGCTGATGGACGGCAGGTGGAGTTGGCTCTTCTGCCTTCAGCACAGCAAAGAAAATATCCCAGATGGGAAGAGGGGACTCTAACCAGACTCTAGCAAGACTCTAACCAGAGCCAGGAAGTGAACTAGGCTCCCGGCGTGGTGCAGAACAATCGATAACTGTGGGCCAACCCAAAGTTAGAGTTAGATCCAACCTTGCTGAGGCAGGCATGCAAGGGCAGGACAGACCAAGGTCACCATGGCGAAGATGAAGAATGCAACATGACAACATAGGGTTGCGCTTGGCTGCTATACTAGGTGGTATACCATGAGGAAAGGGACCAAAGAATAAGTGTCTGGTCATAAGACTTTCCAGCGTGAGCTGTAAGGAGATGCAGGAGGCCAGCGGACATGGAATTAGCAATAATATCTGTAGCCCGCATAGGAAGCAAGGAAGAAGGGAAAATTATCCCATGAACAGAGCATATCTGATCCAAACCGGGAGCCAAAGGGTCGCGGCCTAGCCGTGAAGGCTGTGGACTATGCAGACAGTCACCGGAGGAATGAAGCTATCCCTTGTTCCGGTCACAACCAGCCCCTGAGGGGACTGGGCTAAATTGCGTAGATGCATGGAGAAAGAGTGGGGGGGAAACCCGCCCCCGATTCAAGTGAGAAAGGTCTGAAGAAGGCACTTTAAGGCAGTACCCAAAACTTGAAGGCAAGAGAGGTGCAGTGAGTGGTGCATTGCATGTCAGCCAGGGAACCTTAAGCTAGTGCATAAATGCACGCTTCCAGCGGTGTATGGGACTGAAAACTGGGGTTGTTTAGGGTTTGTTTTTTTTAAGGGGTCCCCAGGACGTTAGTGCCCACAAGGCGGCATGATTGCCTTTGGTGGTGCGGATGGTTGGTACCTATAGGCTGTGTTCACACAGCACTCTTATTTCGAAACAACTGTGTTGTTTTGAAACAAGTTAAACCCCATTTGGGGGGTGAAACAATCTTGTTTTGAAACCCTTGTTTTGAAACAATGCGTGTGAACATGTTGTTTCGGAACAAGGTATTCCGAAACAACAT
>ML682070.1:0-54641 GCA_007922195.1 Podocnemis expansa | reverse complement strand
TGACCTATGAGGTCCCTTCCAACCCTATGATTCTATGATTCTATGAAGTGGCTACATGGCCAGGAATGAGGGATGAAGTGGAAACTTGGGTACAGAACTGCCTGTGCTGTGCACGAGATAAGGCTCCTACCCAGTGATCCTGCTTCTTTATGTATCAGTGGAAAGTGGGTCCATGGCACCAGTTACAAATTGACTTCATTGATAGATTACCTATGAGTAAAGAAGGGTATCAGTACCTACTGATCATAATAGATGCATTTTCAGGATGGGTGGAAGCGTTTCACACCCGGAGGAATACTGCAGCTGTTGCAACTAAGAAGCTGTTTGCAAAGGTACTGTGTCGGTATGGTACCCCTGAGGTTATTGACTCAGACAATGGGGCTGCATTTGTAGGAGAAGTATTCACAATGCTCCTTATTGCACTTAGTATCTCTCAGAAATTTCACATTCCTTATAGACCTCAATCCTCAGGACAAGTTGAGAGGATGAATCAGACTATCAAGGAAGCCTTACAAAAAGTAGTAAACCAGACAGGTAAGGACTGGCCTGAAAGACTACCATTGATTCTGGCGGCTATCAGAAGTAGCAACCACCTGAGAACCAAAATACAGCCTTACCAAATCTTATTTGGACATACCATGCAACTTGTAATTGATGTGGACCCAATAGCAGAAGATAGTGAAGGGGGCAGTGAAATGAGTACCCCAGACTAGCTTCACTGGATCAAACAGCTGCAGGAAGACAAGGCAACACTACAGTCCCGCGTACAGGCTACCCTGATAGAAATGTCTGATAAAATAGACTAGCAAAAGCCTCAGGAACCTGTATTATGGGGAACAGGTGATCAGGTAATGTACCTAAAGCTAGGCAAAAAGTATCATACCCTAGAATCTAAATGGACAGGTCCCTACTCTATTGTTGACCAACTTAGCCCTCTGGTGTATCGTATAGACAAAGATGGAAAACTGAAATGGGTCCATGTCTCACACTTAAAACTGTTCTCTTAAATAACACTTGCTCAACCATGTTTCAGGTTTTCATGCAAGGACCTGATTCTGGCATAATATCCAGTGACAGGAGAAGCTGAACAGTCATACCTGGATCCTCCAAACCCCTGTGGACAGCACCAGTATTGGTTATACACATAAAAACACCTCCCCAGCGCAAGCGTCACTCTTTCTCTTTCCCTTTCTTTCTTTCTTTTGTTCTTTCTTTCTTTCTTTCTTTCTTTGCAGGTAAACATCAACAAGAAGGATGCAGGCATCACTTCTGGGATTACTAATTCTTTTGGGGGTAACCAATACGCATTGGAGGATCCAGTGGTTTAACTTGACCTCTTGGAACCAAACTGAAATAATACATAACAACACATGGCACAATCCATGGCAAACAGTTATTGGTACACTGCTGGCCACCCTTCTTGGCTAGCAAGAAGGAACAGCTTTGAGCTGTTGGTAGATATGCGTCGGATAGGCTTGTCAGTGCCTACCCCGATGTTGAGGCAGTGACAGTCCAGAAAAGTCTCTGACTTAGCATGGCCACCCCTTCTTGTAGGTATCACAGTAATACTAGTACTGTCTCATAAGTTGTGACCCATTCAATATGTACGAATTGAAGGGTCAAAAGGGGGATAATGTCGGGCTATGGTGGTGATTTTTATCTATAGTCTTATGAATCCATTTATTGTTTCTTATTTTCTGTCCATCTTCATATAGTCTAATTAATTACTTCCCATTTGTAATAGTACTCCAATATTTGTATCTTATCCCTGCCAATCTTTGTTTCATTTTGATTGCTTCACATTGGTGGTCTTATCTTGGCATTTGCAGCTTTGTCACATTGGTCCTGTCAATCTCCATTTGGTTTCATTCCATATTCCATATTGTAAATGTAGAAACTCCATTTCGTAACCAATGTACCCCATCTTATGTAAGACTGAATAGGCTATAAAGTGTGGATGGAGGGTGGATGTGTGTGTGAACTAGCCCCAAGCTGCCAGCTTGTTCTGATCAACTAGGTGTGAACCAGCCCCAAGCTGTCAGCTCACCCAGCTGAAGTGAGAAGCCCACCTTAACTGCTGAAGAATGTGAACACACCCCTAAAAACAAAGGAATAAAGGATTCACCCCAGAAGCAGATACCCAAGAAAACAACCTGAGGGTCACATCCACAACTGCCTGGTGACTAATGGTCCCAGAGCACCTGGAATGGTGTGACAAAGCTATAAAGACTGGGTGAGATCCCAAAGCAAAAGAGGTGGAAACTGTTCTGCATACCACCTGGAAGAAAGGAGCCTCAGTGCGCGCCTGATGAAGACTCTGCTCCTCCTCATGTCCAGCTTCCCTGGCCAGGCAGCTGCCATGAACCCTAGCAACAGACACTAACACAGACTAACACAGCAGCACCATGAGGACTGGTAATGACCAGAGGTGTTGCTGGGGGGGCAGTGGACCCAGGGCACGGGCCCAGCCCCCGCCCCCGAGGGGCAGGCCCCGCCCCCTGGGGAGAGGGCCCACCCCCCAGCCAGGGATCGGGCCAGGGGGAGGCCACGCAGTGTGGCGCGGCCAGAAGCAGCCACTGGAAGCCAGGCCCGCGCCCGTGGCGGCGGCCAGCCGGGTCCCGGATCCCTGGCTGGGGATGGTGGTGCCATGGCTGCAGGCAGGCAGCCGGGCTCTGGATCCCCCGCTGGTGATCTGGCGCCTGGCCGTGGGCATGGGCTCGGGTGCGGGCCAGGCCTCCAGCGACCACTTCTGGATGCACCACACCGCGGCCTAGCCACTCGCAGCGGCATGGCCTCCCCCTGGCCCTATCCTTGGCCAGGGGTGGGGCCTGCTGGGCGGCCAGCCAGGCCCCGGATACCCGGACAGGGATGGGGCCGCCGCGGCCGGCTGGGAAGCAGGCCCCGGATCCCTGGCCCGATTGGGCTGGAGATCCGGGGCACTGGCCTTGGTATCCGGGGCACATGCCCCGGCATGCCCAACACCAGCAATGCCACTGGAATGACACAGACTGCAGAACATTGTATGGTATGCTTGGGCATCTGGATGAGTGTTTGTGTGTGTGTGTGTGTGTGTGTGTGTGAATAGGGATAAGTTAGTTATCAACTTTCTCTTTATTTGTAATAAACACGGCATATTGCCTTCTCCCCCTAAAAAGATCTCAGATACTCATTTGGCATAACACCTTCCTTGCCAGTGCACTAAGGTCTTAGTGCATCTTGGATGTCCTGAGAGTGTGTGGGCAGCCAAATGGGCCTGTCCCTTCCTTACAGGTGAGAGCATGGAGAGGTCTCAGCACCGTAGCAATGGGATGCCAGGGAGTAGAGAAGGTCTGTATCCCTATGATGGTGAGAGAAAAGTGGCATTAGAGGGAATAGGTGTTGCCCCAAGGGGTTTATGGGGGAGGAAAGGGCCTGGGAGGGAGGAGGCCAAAGTATTTGTCCTCACCCCTGGGGTCCCGTGCGGTGCCCACCACTAAAAGGGTTTCTGGTGGGAACAGAGCATCCCCTCCAAAAGGCAGGTCAAGGACCGCCTGTTGAGCAGTAGGGGGCACCCTAGCCTCCCTGAGCCAGGCTACTTGGCGGATAGTTATTGCAGAGGCTGTAGTGCAGGCGGCTGTATCCACCGCAACACAGGCCAAGAGGAGGCAGTCCTGGGAGATTATCTGACTTTCCTCTAGAATTTCATGACCGACTCCCACACATCCAGCAAATATCTGCTGGTCAGGGCTTGGTTATTTGTCACTCGTAGCTGGAAGGCTGAGGAGGAGTAGACCTTACGGCCCAAGAAGTCTAGTTCCCTGGCTTCCCTGGAAGACAGGAGAGGGTTGCTGGGGGGCTCACATGTGCCTAGCGCCATTTGCACCATGTCCCTCGGGGGGATAGGGTGATCGGTGAGGGGAGGGAAGTCTGTCTCAGGGACCTGGTATTTAACACTCACCGTGTCTGAAAGTGGGGCAATAGAGCTTGGGCTCTGCCGAGGTCCCAGACACTTGGGTGGAGCGGGACTGTCAGAGGTTCTGCCAAGGCAAAGGCAGGCCCGAGGAGGGTGTCCGGGGGGACTGTAGGGTTGTACCTCCATCCCTAAATGGGCTGTAGCCCAGCACAGCAAATCAAAGTGCACCAATAGGTTCCCTGTATAGGAACCTGGTGCCAGGGACAGAGCAGAACCAGAAGCTCGTTGTGAAGGAGAGCGGCTCTCCTGGGAACACCATTCCTGTGGGTGGAAGCGGAACAGCTACTGTGCCAAAGTGTGGTGCAGAGGTCACTTGGATCCCCTCGATGGCCCCTCCTCCCAGATGAGAGCGGGGAAAGGTGTACAAGACTCCAGGGGCGTTACCAGCGATGGCAAGGTGATGTGCTGCCGTGGGGATGGTGCTACGGTACCGGGGCCCACTGGGGTGGAAGACAGGGCTGTATGGTGAGGGAGAGTGACGCCCACAATGGATCCAGGCCTCAGAAATGAAGGCCAGTTTGCCCCTTCTAGCTGGGATTGGGGCAGGTGGTGTGGAGAGCAGAAGGAGGGCTCGAGTGGCCTCCACTGCCCCAGGAGTCGTCAGCACAAGGAGTGATTCTGAGCGGGCCCAGGGTGAGAACTCACCTGGGGAAGGGGGACTGCCTGGTTGGGAGGGCTCGCGCTCTGTCAGTAAAGGAGTGTACCAAGTCTGCGGTGCCAAGGGTGATTGTGGCCAGTGCTGGGGTGAACGCGGCACCGGTGACGCTGGACTGTACCGAGCCGACTGCACCAGGGAGGCAGGCGATCAACGCTGGGGTGATCTGAGTGCCGGTTGTACCAGACTATGCTGGGGTGCTGGGTTCACCCCAGGGTGCTGGGGTCAGCACTGAGGTTGTGCGGCAGCGGCCACCAGTGGTACAGTGCCGTGGGGACTCCGGTGCCAAGCTGGGTCTCAGCACTGGGCGGGAACCCAAAGCCTCGGGCAGAGATTGCCAAGAGTGGTCTGAGGCTAGGGCAAAGTGCTGTTGTTCCCTCTCCTTGATGGTCCTCGGTTTAAAGGAGAGACATAGAGAACAGGCTGAGACCAAGTGGTCTGTGCCTAGTCACCGTAGGCACTTCCCGTGGAGATCATCCCGGGGAAAGCCCTTGCCGCACTCGGAGCAGCGTTTAAACTCTGGCATATCCATGGTAAACGATCTTCCGGCCCAACGATGGAAGGCTCCTGTGGTGGAACTATGTCCATAAAGAGTTGCTCCCATTCGGGAGAAAAGCGCAACAATGGACAGGCTACTTGCGTTTGCAAGGAGCGGATGTTCCAGATCCGACGCGCAAGGCGGAAGAAATGAAACTGAAGAGGGGTCGGGAGACAGCCGTATATATAGCCGCAGGTGGCGCGAGGGGGCGGAGGCTGCCTACCCTCTCCTGACAGGCTGGGACAAAAGTTTTCCAACCAATCTGGCGCTCCAGCATGGAGACACTTATTACTGAATGCATCCAAGCAGTGCTCAAAGAAGAAGGACAGTTACTGGTATGTAACCCGCCGTTTTGGTAATAAGTTCCAGAGGGGTAGCCATGTTAGTCTATGTACAGCAAAAACAACAAGAGTCCTGTGTCACCTTAAAGACTAACAAATTTCTTTGGGCATAAGCTTTTGTGGGCTGTGTCACAGGACACACATCTGTGCACCCTTGGGTTGTGATCTATATGATTTTTCTGTTGTCTTGTGCACCGTGATTGTATGATTTGATGCCAGTTACACCAACAAGATTTCCTTTTGAGTGCTCCAGCATATAGTTATGGTATCATGTCACCTACAGCATCACGTATGTGTGCCCATGTATGTGTGCCCGGGTGAAGTGTGTTACATAGCACTGACCCTCAGGACCATCGCTAGCACAGAAACTAGAGAACTCCATGACAAAGGGAATGCAAATGCCCTCCCTGGTTCAGGTAGAAGTAAAGAGAATCACATGGCAGCACAGAAAGGGGAGGGTCGAAGGGGTTTGAAAACGCAGAGAGACTTTGAGGAGCTTGTGACTTTTTGCCCAGGAAACTCCATCTTGAAACAACTTAAAGCAAGACTTGGGTGCTTCCTGGCCTAAGACAGAGACTGGCTGTACAAACATCTGACAGCCGAACATCTTGAGCATAAACTTGGACTATGAAGTCAGCTTAGGTAGAGATATTAGGTTAGTGTGCGTGTTTCGTGTTTTACCTATTATTTCCCTGTAGTCACTCATGACTCATTTATATTATGATTCTGCATTTATGTACTTAACATTCTGACTTAAAATCATACTCTGATCAATAAACTAGTATTTGTTTATCTAAAACTGCCTGGACTTGAGAGAGTGTGAATGCGGAAAGCTGGACCTGATTCATTTAAGTGATAAATGCATGGACTTGAGACCATGGTGATTGTGTCCTAAACCCTGCAGGATGGTGGCTCCTGCTGTGGTAACTGAGGTTGGGGGTGTTCACTGGGGGGACCATTCCCTATGTGACTGGACAGAGCACGCTCACTGCCTAGGAGTGATCACAAGCAACGTAAGAGGCTGCTGTGGACTGACTCTGGAGTGAGTGCTCACCTGGCAAAGCAGGGTGACTCAGGAATGGAGATTGGGGGGGTCACAGCTGTACCCACCAGACCGGATCTGGGGAACAGCCTGTCATAGGCTGCCATCCACTTTGTCAGATGCACCTGAAAAAGTGGGCTGCAGCTCACAAAAGCTTACGCCCACAGAAATTTGTTAGTCTTTAAAATGGTGCAGGACTTACATTCATTTTGGTAATGCTGAAACATTTTCTCTAAATACCATTGAATTATTGTGTTTTGATGCCATCTGCATGCTCTATTTAAAATGCAACATAAACCTAGCACTAAAATTAATATTATAGCATACAATGCTGGATATAAGAAGCACAACAGAATATTATAATTGTCATGATGTAAAAGACAAAATGAAATTAAACACAGTGCTGAGGTCCAAGTGTTATCTTCTTGAAATGAAATGAGGTGGTCAGAATGATTCCCCAGGTAGATCTCTGTGTAAGCTCAAAACCTTGTCTCTCTCACCAGCAGAAGCTAATCCAATAAAGGACATCACCTCCTACATCTCTTAAACCTTTAAATATCCTAAAACGGACCTGGTCAAAACACATCTGCACGTCTCCCATAGGTGGTACTAGTGAGCAGGGGGGGGCAAGGCTGGGCATTTTCCCAAGGACCTGCAGGACAGTGGGGTGGGGGGGGTGGGTCTGCAATGAAACTGCTTTAAATCTCCTGACCTGGGGGGGCAGGGGCCAAGCAGCAGAAGGGCTGGTAGGGGCCCCAGCAAGGTCAGCAGGGGGTGAAAAGTCAAGGATGCCCCCCCACCACATAGGTGAGCCCCATCCTTGACTTTTGCTCAGGGCCCTGGAATTTCAAAGACCACCCCTGCAGTTTCCAAAGGGTTAACACATTTCTTGTCTTCATCCATACCCCACTAGCTTCACAGTGGAGTGGGGAAGTAGCTGTTCAGTGGAAGACTGGCCCCACAGTGATTACTGCCTATGAGCAGCCTTGGCATAAATCTACACCAGCTGTGCCACACCCGGGGAACAATGAGTCTCAAAGAAGCTGTGCATTCAGCAAGACGTGCCCTTCCCTCCAGAACCACAAAATTTCCCAACATCAGCTGCATCCAGGACCCCAACTCCCAGCATGGTGGGGAGGCAGGACTGGAGCAGGTCCCAGGAACAGGAGGGATGGGTCTGAGTTTAAACAGTCCATGGTATCCACGGCATTGGGCCAGCCTGGCTACCATAGGGGAAGGTTTCCCCTTGACTTCAACAGGAGCAGATAGGCCAGCACTGAGCTCCCACTCTGCCATTCAGCACCACACAGAGGAGTTTGTTCTCCATGGATTATCCCCACCAAGCCATTCTGTCCATTGCCCACTGAGTTAATTTGATGGCCGCCCCTCCCAGGCCATCACTTAGGAATGCAAAGAATGTTAAGGGGAGCAGATGGCCCCTTCAGCTGAAGTAGATGGTGTTGACACCCCATTGATCTCTATAGGGTTTGGCGTAGGTGGGCACTGCCTAATTGCGAGGTCTTTGAAATAGTGAAAACATGAGTCATGATCACTTCAGTTCCCCGCCTTCCCTGTAATCAGGGAACTGGCAGGAACAAACAGTTTAAAAACTCAGAGTTTGGGGTGATCAGGCAGGACAGTCCCTGACACCCTGCCTGACCTGATCACCCAGACACTGACCTACTCCACTCACGAGTTCTCCCCCGAGCATACCACAATTGAAACTGCCAGCCGAGTAACAAGTTTCTCTCTCCTGCCTGTAATGCTGTTGTTGCTGCTGCTGCTGGGATCGGTAAGCCTGCCCCTGCAGCTTTCCTTAATAAAGATGCCTCATCCTTTGCTGCTGCTTCGCCATTGCTCTCTTTCAGCGTCGCTGAGCCCACGCTCCTAAGAGCAGGCTTGTTTGGTTTTTGCCTTCCCCCTTCTCTTCTCTTAGGTTACTGCCTCTCTTTCTGCTGCTTAAAAAAGAGTTCCCGTGTCTTCAACTGTTTGCCACTGCCTTATATTGGTTGCTGTAACTTTCTCCTCTGATTGTCTTAAAAGTACTATTGTAAGTTGCAACATTGTCTAGTGTAATTTGTAAGCCTTAGAAGGGTTAAGCTAGTTTGTAAGATTGTATCATTTAGTTGTTGCCTTTAGAATTGTTTTACCAGGTCATTTTTACTTTTCCCCTCTGTGATTCCCCTGGGTTTAATAAACCATTTCCTTAAACTTTCCTTGTCTTCTCTTGCCTTCCCTGTGGCTTCTCCTCGCCTCCACCGCTTTCCTGCGGCTTTCTCATGCCCCCGCCACTTTCCCACGGCTTTCTCTCACCTCTGCCACTTCCCAGCAGCTTCCTCTCACCTCCACCGCTTCCCACAGCGTTCTCTCTAGTCCCCGCCGCTTCACCGTGGTTTCCTCTCACCTCCGCTGCTTCTCCGCGGCTTCCTCTCAGCTCCGCCGCTTCCTGTGGCTTTCTCTCATGCCCCTGCCGCTTTCTTCCTCTCACCTCCGCTGCTTCTCCACGGCTTCCTCTCACCTCTACCACTTCCCACAGCTTTCTCTCATGCCCCCGGCACTTCCTCGCGGCTTCCCCTTGCCTCCGCCGCTTCCTGCAGCTTTCTTCCTCTCACCTCTGCCGCTTCCGGCGGCTTTCTCTCATGCCCCTGCCACTTTCCCATGGCTTCCTCATGCCCATGCCGCTTTCCCGCAGCTTTCTCTCACCTCCGCCACTTTCCCGCGGCTTCCCCTCTCACCCCGCTGCTTCCCACACAGCCACCTGCTCCCTCCGTTACCCCTTCCTTCCCATCTTCACGTTCTCACAGCCCCCTTCTGCTTCCCCTGTGCCCACCTCAAAACTCCTGCTTCCCCCGTTGACCTCACTTTCCTCCACCACTGTGGCACACCAAGTTGCATGATACCCTCCCCACTTTTCTTATATGGTGTTGGAACATCTTTTAAGTTACTGTGAGTTAGTTAAGTTAGCTGAGAACCCCCATTGCCTCCCAATTTGTTGCACCCCACAAAGTTGATCACTCCACAAAATCCCCATTGCAAAGACACTGTGACAAACTTTGTACACACACACCACACATACCCCCCAGCTCACTTTCCTTCCATACCTGTTTTCAATAAAGATTACCCTGTACCCCACTGGTGCAGTAATTGCCCCCTAAGGTCCCCAAATTTTTGAACCTACTGGCAGGGTCAACCACACAGAGGAGTTTGTTCTCCATGGATCATCCCCCCCCAAGCCATTCCATCGTGAAACTGGGCCTGGCTGCCTTCTCATTCCCATGCCGTGTAACCTCACAAACCCTACTGTGTTTAGTCTTGATTTACCCGAGTAGGGCAGGAATCGGCCACTTGATGCTGTTGATGCGATATTTTCATCACTGCCACAGTGAACCATTGCTCTGCCTCCAGAATGTGCACCTATTGGGCCAATCCAGCCCTCTTTGAGGAGTGGGGAGAGTGACTTTCTGTCTCTCCGATCCTCTGCAACAGTGATTCACCCCAGGGCAGCCTCACCCACCCAGCACAGGATTTTGCCAGGCTGTTAGCAAAGAGGCACTGGAAAAATCTTGGAGCTGCTTCTCTAGAAGTGCTCAGCACAGCAGCCCCTGCTTGCCCAGCCCCTGTCAGTGAGTGATTTGCACTCCAGCCCATGTAAGGCTCAACTATTGCTTTCTCAAAGCCTTTATCACAGCCAGAAGGGCTGTGTACAGCGCAAGCCATGTACAGCTGCCCTAGCGTATCAGTCGCAAACACCTGGCAGCTCCCCACACAATACAAAGGACGAGGCAGCAAGCAGGGCTCTTTCTTTGCAGCCCAGCTATCTGGCTGACCCAGGAGGGCCATAATAGAACGCCTCAGAAATGCTGAGGTTTGGTGGTGGGAGCCGGCCGTGTCTTGCTTCTAATGCATCATTCCTTCCCTGGCAGGGAAATGTTGGTTTGGTTTTAAGCAACTGCTTGACAGGCACCTCCTCTGCACCACAAGGACATGTTAAATTAACTGTGTGTGTTTGCAGGAAGCATGCATGTGAGATCTGCAGGTGACTTTCTCTATGGCTGGGCAGATGAGACTGCTATTTAACAGCCTTTCAGGGAGCCAAGCCTGTTCCTACAGTAGACTGGCGGCCCTGTCATTGGTGGTGTCTCCTTCAGTGCTCTCCCATGGCAGGCTGCAGCATGACAGATGAGCCTGCTTCAGTCTCCCCTCCGTTCAGCCATGAAAGGCACCGAGTTTCACAGCATCTGGCACAAAATCCCACCTTTGGGCACAATTTATCAACTATACCAGTACAGTAGTTCCTCTGTGCTCCACTCCAAGGGTGTCCCTGCCAGATGACCCATTGGCACTCAGTGCCTTTTGACCAGTGGTCCCTACCCTGTGGTCTGGGGGCCAAAAGTGGCTTTCCAGGTGGCTCATGACTCTCCCTGTGCTCGCTGCAGAAGGGAGCTGTTGCCTAACGACCCAGGCAGAGTGCATTTCTGTGTGGATAAAAAACTGGAGTAGGGTCCTTGCTACAGCCAAAAAGATGTGAGATCAGTGGTCCCCTCCCCCTGGCTCTCCGCCTAGGTTTTTAGGGGCTGGGGGTCCCTGCTGGAGCCAGGTGCAGTGCACAAGGCTACGGAAAGCATTTGGTTTCCTGCTGAGTGAGCTTCTCCTGGCTGTAGTGCAGGGAGGGGATCCTGCTGGTGGAGACTGGTGGCCCTTCAAGGCTGTAAAAATGATACCTGTGGCATTCAGGCCAAAAAGGCTGAGAACCACTGCTTTAGACCCTGTCCCACAGCACTACCAGCCAGGTCCCCACCAGTCTAGCAACCATTCTCTGCTAACCCCAGAACAGGTCTGCTCAGAGGGGTCGCCACACTCCCCCATCAGCTCTATTCCTTCATCAGAGGAGTCACTCCTCAGCAACAAACCGTCTCATTTCTGGGCACACCTTCCCCTGTCCCAGCCTCCTGCCCAAGCCCTCTATTCCTCAGCAGGTCCCAGCTTTTGGTCAGGTCCAGTCGACCTTTCACCTCCAGCGCCCATCAGAGCCCAGGTCTCTCTTAGGTTCCTTGCACTACCCTTGTCTTTCTGCCAAGCACCTCTTCTCCCCTGCTCTCTGCTTCTCTGCCTCCAGCAGCTCCTCATCTCTGGTCTCAGGCAGCTCTCACACTCTCCAGGTCTCCTCCTGTCTCAGGCTTTGCAGCCCTTTTGGGGGGGGGGGGTCAATGAACCAGTCACAGGTGCACGGGCCTCTTCCCTCACAAAGGTCCAGACATCACTCTGTGACAAGCCCCTGCCAAGTTCAGGACCTAGTGTGCTGGGTATTGTGCAAACACACAGTGAGAAATGGTCCCTTCCCCACAGAGCTGACAATCAATCCTCTGCCCCAACATGCTGCCAGCCATGGAAATGTAGCAGACCAGAGACCCTACTGCAGGGATCTAGGAAATAAGGTTTCTGGAAACCAGCTGTTTCTCTCCAAACTGAGGCATGGCCTGCCACACCCCTGGCTCCCTTTTGCTCATTTTTTCCCTTCCTGCCTGGCTGGCTTTCAATCCCTTTGTGTCATGCTCCAACCATCCCTACTGCGGGCATTCTCTGGTTCCTCTGCTGTTTGCTGTTAATGCTCAAGAGTGTCAGGAATTTACAGCGGGAACACAGGCTGAGATGCTGCCTTCCCTCTCTGCTGTTTGCTTGGTTTGTCCTAGGTAGCTTTAATTTTGAATCTTCCTCCTCTATCCCCAGAAGTTATGAGAATCCAGTCTACTCCTAAAATGTAGATCCACCTAGCTGTGTCGATAGGTGAAAAATTCACACCCCTGTGAGATCTCATTAAACCGATCCAAGCCCCTGCTCAGGAAGAATTCTTCCACCTGCCCTAGAGTGTGTACTGTAGGCATCCTGCCTTCAGATGCCACAGTCCTTCTTGGTTTAAAACAACACAAGAGTATGCCCCATCAGGTGGCAGTCAAGCCCTTTCTTTCCTTATGCCTCCACATACACACCAGTTTCCCTGCTCTATCCTCCAAGTGGCAGCAAAGAGCAGTAGCCTGATACCTCCAGGCCAAGCCCCATTCTAGTCAATCCTAGGCCTTTAGCAGCAAAATAGTTGTGGGGATAAGTGTAAAAAATGGGACTGAGCCCCTAGGTGTAGAATAGAATCAAATTAAATCATAGGATTGGAAGGTACCTCATGAGATCATCAAGTCTAACCCCCAGGGGCTTGAAGCCAGGACCTTCTACCTATTAAGCAGAGGTGCTAGCCACTACACCACTGTGTGTAATAGAGACTTGTATAGTGCATGCTGGGCTCCATGTTGGCTCTCATCTCAGCCATGACCACTCCTCCCTATTGACAGGTGACTAACCCACACTGCCTGGCGATGGGACACCAGATAAGGAGGGCTCTGGGTTACTAAATCCCCGTCCCTCCTATCAGGTACCATGGAGGCAAGAAGGGGGGCCAAGCTGTTCCACCTCCATTGCACCCCTGGAGTTATGCATGGTGTTTTTCTCCCTCATTGTGTTTTGGCTTCCCTCCCTCTGCATCAGATGTGGACAGTTCTTGGTGCCCATGTTTGCTGAGTTAGCCTTAGGCTGTGTTCACACACAGGGGGTTATTTCGATATAAGTTGTGTCGAAACAACTTATATAGAAATAACACCTTATTTCAAAATAAGTTAATTCGAATGAACAGTTTGTTAATTCAAATTAAGGAAAAAAGCGGGAACGAAATAGCATGTTCACACAGTGGGCATGCTATTTCGCTTCAGGGGCAGGGCACCATGGGAGGTGTGGCAACATGGCCGCCTCACCTGGCCATGCCGGCAGCCATGTTGCTAGCCAATCCCATAAAAGCTGGCCCCCGACCTCACGTCCCTGTCCACTCAGGCTAGCAGCGTGCTGCAAGCAATGGATTCTGCCCAGCAGCCTAGACAGAGCTGTGCAACCTGGGGACCCTCTGCCCGCCTGCAGAGTGCCCTGCACACGCAGGAC
This sequence comes from Podocnemis expansa, assembly GCA_007922195.1. Classification (NCBI taxonomy): domain Eukaryota; kingdom Metazoa; phylum Chordata; order Testudines; family Podocnemididae; genus Podocnemis; species Podocnemis expansa. The sequence continues at coordinate 41,135 of ML682070.1, read as the reverse complement.
ACTCTGCTTGCAGACCCAGAGGGTGCCCGTCCTCCACCCGGGGTGTTCATCCACCTAGTTCTGAGGGCAGAGCTCATGCCCCTGGCCCCCGCCATGCCTTGCCAGGTCTGGGCTCGGGAAACGAGCTCAGACTGGTGGGACCGTGTCGTTCTGCGCACGTGGGGCGACGAGGACTGGAGGAGGAACTTCTGGATGACCAGGGCCAGCTTCACCGTCCTGGTCACGGAACTCGCCCTCACTTGCGTTGCAGGGACACCCCCATGAGGCCTGCCATCCTGGTGGACAAAAAAGTGGCCATCGCCCTCTGGAAGATGGCCACTCCGGAGTCCCACAGGGCAGTGACGCACCTGTTTGGCATCGGGAGGTCCACCATCTGTGCCATCCTCCGCGATGTTGCCATGGCCATCAACCACATCCTGCTACGACGCCTGGTGAGAGCAGGGCAGCTGCAGGACACCATCCCTGGGATGGCCGCCCTCGGCTTCCCCACTGCGCGGGGGTCCTCGACGCCACCCACATCCCCGTGAGGGCCCCGGAGCACAGGGCCACCAAGTTCCGCAACCTCAAGGGGTACCACTCTGTGATCCTGCAGGCCCTCGCCGACGACCGGGGCCAGTTCCAGAATGTGTACATTGGCTGTCCAGGGAGGGCCCACGACGCCAGGGTCCTGTGGAACTTGTCCGTCTATCGGGACATGGAGGCGGGTATCTTCTTCCCCCCACACAGCATCAGTCTTGGAGGGGTAGAGGTGCCTGTCCTCCTCGTCGCCGATGCGGCCTACCCCCTGCGGCCCTGGCTCATGTGGCCATATGCAGGGCCCTTGGACCCAAGCCGCCAGCGGTTCAACCGCTGCCTGACCAGCTGCTGCCAGGTGGTGGAGCAGGCATTCGGCTGCCTCAAAGTCCGCTGGCAATGCCTCCTCACCCATCTCCACTTGGCAGAGAGGACCCTGCCCCACATCATCGGGGCATGCGTTGCCCTGAACAACGTCTGTGATCAGTGGGGAGAGCCCATCCACGCGGCGTGGGAGGCAGAGGCCCGACTCCTCGCGAGAACCTTTGCAGAGCCTGCACCCCTGCCCTCAGGAGAGCAGCCATCACAGCGGGCCATCTCGGTCCGTGACGCTCTCTGGGTCGCCTTCATGGATGAGGAACTGTAGGGGCCAGGCCTGCCCTGCCTCACACCACCCTCTCCCCCATTCACCCACAGCCAGTCCTCACTCATCCACCCACACTGTCACCTACCCCCAATAAAAAGACCATACACCACAAACGGTTCAACAGGGGTTTATTCACAAAACAATGGGGGTTTGGGGCAGGGAAGGGGGACTTTGGGGGGTATCAGGGAGGGGGCATCAATGTGGGTGGGGAAGGGGGACCAAAAGTTTGGGGGGCAGCAGGGAGATCAGGCTTGGCCTGTGGGGAGATCGGGGCAGGGTGGAGTGCCCCGACCGCGCCCACGGCTGCCCTTGGTTCTCCACCATCTCTGGGGTGGTCCAGGGGAAGAGCCGGTGGCAGGCTGCGGTGGCAGCATCCTCGCTGCGACCTCACGGATGGCAGCCGGCAGCTGGTCTGCGAGGCGACCCATCACCGCCACCATCTTGGCGTCCAGCTCCAGGGAGCGCTCCAGCAGATGGAGGGCAGCGTCCTGTCGCCGTCCCTGCTCCCAGCACCAGGCCTGGGTCGAGGCCTCCATGCGCTCCCCCAGGTCCTCCAGGGCTTCCAGGAGCTCCACCCGGGAGTGTGGGGTCCTCCTCCACCGGCAGGCAGCTCGGGGGCTCAGGAGTCCTGCTGCCACCGCTGCCTGCAGCTGGTGAGGGGCAACTCTGCGACCTGCGGGGGACGGGGGGGGGGGAGTAGAATACACAATTGGTCCCTGCTGCCTGCTGGCCCCGTCTGTTTACACCTGCCTGCAGCTCACACCACTGCCCTGACTACCAGCAGGTCCCAGGCTCACGTGGGACATTGCTCTGGGGTGGGGTACCTGGTCTCCAAGGCCTCGGAAGGAGGTCAGGCCAGTACCTGGTGGAGGACATTGGAGGACCCTGGGCAACACTGTTGTCTGGCTGGGGTAGGTGTCAGGGTTTAGGGGCCCTGGACCACCAGCCTGTACAAACCAGTGTTCTATGGCACTGCAGGCTCCTTCAACCTCTCCAGTAAAATGCTTGACAAACCCCTGTATTTTAGATGGCCTGCCAGACTGGGAATGTGAGGATACAAAGAAGAACAGGATGGTACAAAGAGGGCCCTGTCCCCCTTCTGCCCACCACCAGGGAACCGTACCCTGGGGGCACAGTGGCTAGTGGTGCCCATGGGGGTGGGCTGGACTCAGCCACGCCTCGATCTGGGGGGCCTCCCACGGCTACCTGCCAGTGGTGTGGCCTGCATGCTGTCCACCCCACCCAAGATGCGGCTGCATCTCCACCAGTCAGCCCCTGTTCACCATCCCCAGGCACACAGGGGCCTGAGAGCCCGGTGCCACGCGTCTCCATGGTACCTGTGGCCAGGTGGGGACTCTGCACCCACCAACCCTCTTCTCTGCCCGTCCCGGTGCCTGGACCCGGACCCCTTGCTGCCCGGGACCTGCTGGACAGGCCCAGCCCTGTCTGCCTCAGTGGAGGAGGGGGGATACTTACCCACAGGGGCTCCAGAGGTCCAGCAAGATGTCCCGGGCTCCTTCTTGGACCCAGGGGCGGTGGACGGCCCCTGGGTCTCCGGGCTGCTCTCTGCCTCCGGCCCGGCAAAGAGGTCCATGCTGCTGGGGGTGGCTTTCGCCACAGGTGGTGGTGGTGCAGCCACGGGCACCCCCACGGACACATCGGACCCAGGTGCCGCTGGGCCTGGCGAGGGGCTCCGATGCCCTCCTGAGTCCACAGCCTCAGTGGGGTGGCTGCTGGGCTCTGGACCCAGGAAGGCATAGAGCTCCTCGAAGTAGGGGTATGTAGCGGAGCTGCCTGCCTCCTGAAGCTCCCGGGCCTCCCTGGTCCGGGCATGGTCCTGCCAGAGCGTCTTCACCTTGCTCTGGACCTGTTTCAATGTCCGAGGGTGGCCAGCCTAGGACATTGCTGCGGCTATGTCCGCACATATGTCCCAGTTCCGGTGTGAGGACCGGAACCGGGACATGATGTCTGGTGTCTGCCAGACCCCCAGGAGGCATTGGACATCCTCTGGGGTCCAGACTGGGGCCCTACTTCGGCCCCCAGCCGAGGTGCCAACCTGGGAGGCCATCTGCCTATCAGGCTGTGGGCACGTTGCCTAACAGGCACTCCCAGGCAGGAACTTCCTGTTCCCCAGGGTGCAGAGCACCCTGGGAGGAAGGTCATGCCGTTGTTTTGAAACAACCGTTGTTTCGAAACAACATGTTCACACAGCGTTGTTTCGAAACAACCGAGGCGAAACAACATTGTTTCACCTAGAACCTAGGTTTAACTTGTTTCAAAACAACGCGTTTGTTTCGAAACAACGGGGTCCCATTGGTTTGAAACAAGTGTGCATCGTGTGAACATGTTTTTTTTGTTTTGAAACAACCTCATTGTTTTGAAACAAAACTGCTGTGTGAACACAGCCTTAGTGGTGCAGATGGCTGTAGTGAGGTAGCATGCTAGCCTGAGAGTAACACCCTGGCGGTTGCACTCCTGGTGCTTTACCAAGGAGGACAGGGACATTATCCCCACTTTACAGGTGGGGTAACCAAGGCACAGAGCAGCGATATGACTTGCCCAAGGTCACCCAGGAGGCCAGGGGCAGAGGGCTTCAGAACCCAGCTCTGCTGAGTCCCAGCCCTGTGCAGGACTCCCTGGAGCATTGTGGGTTTTGATCTGTTCCTTCAGGGCACCTGCAATGGTGTTTTAGATGCTGGCTAGGGCTGGCTCTACTAAGAGGCAAGAGACACATGTGGCTTCAGGTGACAGTTCTTAGGGGCGCCTAGCCCCCCTGAAGATCAGGCTGGCTCCCACCTCTTTAAATCTTTCCTAGCAGCTCAGGCACTGTTAGTCAACCTGCAGCTTAAGTCATGTAGGTAGAGTGCACTTTAAATCCTTCTGCACACAGACACTGCAGGTTTAATGAAACGCATACCTTTACAATGACTCATAGTTCAGGAGGGCATAACAATAGATAAGCAGGGTTGGGGGGGAATGGGGCAGACACTAGACATTGGGGACTACAGAAAGCTCTAGTCCCAGGTGGCATGGTCTGGGAATTGCAGGAAGTTCAAACACTCCCCATCCCCCCTCAGACTCAAACAGCCTGGCTGGGGCTTTCTCCTCTCTTTCATCTTTCCCTGCACCAAGCCCAAGCACCAAGCCTGGGGGACCAGGAGGAGTGGAGGTGAGAGCTGCCTGTTTCTTGAAGTGGCACCCAGGACAGTGAGTTAAGTAGGGTTCTTTGGATTATTGTTTCAGGGTCAGGTCAGCGAGGAAAGGAGCACAGTGAAAGCAAGGGGCACAGGTTTTTTAGGAGTTTGTTTCCCCCATCTTCAAAGCATCTGACCTAGTGGGATTTTCTCCCAGGAAAGCTCGTCTAGTTCCCCTTGGTGGCTATTGGGGTGGGGGTGGAGGAACTACCATGGCTTGCTTACAGTAATATGATCTGGTTTAAAACCAATGACATGTCTCTAGTTAAAAAAAAAACAAATAAATAATAAAAGTTAAGCTATACACAGAAGGACAGCATTTCCTAGAGCACTTGGCTTGGCACTTGGGAGACCGAATGTCTCTTTCTGGCTCTGTCCTGAGCTGTTTCAGAAAGTCACTTTTCCTTCAAGGGGCTCAGTTTCCTCATCTGCAAAATAAAAACAGTGATGAGGCTTACCTCCCTTTGAAAAGTGCTTTGAGATCTACAGCTGAAAACTGCTAGATAGATACTGAAATAATCCCTCACTCTTGTTAGATTTAGCCCTTATGGTATTCTTCATCTCAATGCACTTTGCAAAAGGGGGCTGATGAGGACTCCCCCAACATAGGGACTCCCCTCTTCTCCCTCCCCCCCAAGCCCACGTGGCATCGCAATGGGGGGGGGGGGGGGGCTGAGGGTGGCTATGCCACTCCCCCACAAAACTAGCAGCAGGATCTCTTCAGGGGACAAGTCAATAGGCCACATTTATTTGTAAATGTAAAAATACCCCACAGTTCAATAAAAAGAAACAAGGAGTCCTATGGCATTTTTAAAGACTAACACATTTATTTATCACATGAAGTTTTATGGGAGAAAATCCCACTTTGTCAGACTCTTTGAAGATGAGGGAAATTACAGAATTCTGTAATTTCCCTCATCTTCAAAGCATCTGACAAAGTGGGAGAAGCTCATGCAATAAATACATTTTATTAGTCTTTAAGTGACACAGAACTAGGGTTACCAGCCATCCAGCAAAAGGCGGACATGTCCTCCTTTTTGCCCTGCCATCCTCTGTCCTCCAGGCATTCAAGAAAAACTGCATTTTGTCCAGCTTTTTGCCAGATACCTGGAGTCCAGGATGGCAGTTTAAAAATAGCTTTCCAGGCTGGCTGAGGGGGCTGCAGTGGGAGGGAATGAGCCCAGCCACCTCTCTCTTCCCATCCCCTCCCCTCTCTCTCTCACACAGTACCAGAGCCTGGGGGGATCATGTCCCTACTGGCCCAAGAGGTGCGTGAAAAGGGTGTCCCTCTTGCCAGGGCACCATTTAGCCTCCGCTCCGACCCCAAGCTGCCAGACAGGCTCCCTGGCTGTGAGTTACTTGGCAGGTCCTTTTCCAATCCTGCTCCTAAAGCTGAGCTGCCCCCTGCCTTTTGTGTGGTATGTACTGTCTGACTCCTGAGAGCTAAGGTGAAGTAGTAGATACCTGGGGTTTAGGTACTCAAACTGCAGCCTTATACATCCCAGGATTGCAATGCAAACATGTCCTGGGATATGGCAAAAGAAGCAAGGAGTTCAGTGGCACTATAAAAACTAACCTATTTTGTTTATCTCAGGAGCTTTTGTGGGAGAAAAATCCCACTTTGTCAGAAGCTTTGAAGAGATGGGGGAACTTACAGAATAGGATGAAAACAAAAGCAGGGGAATGCAAGACATGGCATACTGTAACCTGACCTGATCCCATTATTATTAGTTTATGATTTTTTATTATACAGAGGTCTAATATTTTTGTTGCTGTTCTCTGAGCATCTTTCAATTTTACTGTCTTTCCAATATCAAGAGATGATCTCTCACCAGGGCATTTTAAGACAATCTGTTACCTTCTCACTTTTGTTCTGGTGTGGGCAGTTCTGTGTGCTATGACAATACAATAGGTCTCTTTCCTCCTTCTCTTCAGCAACATTCATTGTTTGATATTCAACCATTCACAAAAGCTTGCCTGAAGAAATCTGTTCGTCTATAAGGTGCCACAGGAGTCTTATTGTTTTTGCCCTGCCAATAAAATTGTCACTGCTTTTAGCCTTCCTGCTGTCGTTATACCAGTATAATGGAAATACCTCTTCAGAGCTAAACTCTTCTTTTACACTCCTATACAAGCCATGGTGGGAGTTGTCTTGCTTTACACCAGTATAAAGCTGTACAATCTTTGTTACAGATGTAACCCCCCTGGGGTTTTAAGGAACGTGGTCCCTTTAAATTTTTGCCTTGTGGGAGAGGTTGTGGAGCTGAGGAGGGGGCTGGAGCTGCAGCCAGAGGCCTAGGAAGGAGGAAGAGGGAGAGAGGCCCTGCCTGAAGCCAGGGAAGACAGAGCGGCTGGACTGGGATGCCAGGCCAGCACCCACAGAAGGACACTGTGCTGGGGAGAGTCGCCCAAGGACAGAGCAGCATCCAGTGACTGGCCATCTGGAGCTGTGGGGCCGTGAGTACAGCACCCGGAACTCAGGGGAGGAGGTTGTAGTTAGTGAAGTGGGGAGGGGGCCGCTCTGGGTTCGCAGAGAGCGGCAGAAGAGGCATCAGAGGGTTTTCTTTTGCTGGGAAATTGCTGACGCCGAAGACTAGGAGTTGCTGGAGTGAACACTGGACTGGAGCTGTTCTGGGACTCCTGAACTCATGGTGCAGAAGCAGAGCTCATGTCTGCCTCCAGCCTGCTGGATTGTTGGGCCTTACAGGGCCCTGTGTTAGCTGTTACTCTGTTACTGCTGCCCCATCTCCCCTGTTGATTTCCCCTTTGCACCTCTGTAAATAAACCTTCCCCATTCCCATAATCCCTGCGCTATCCCAGTGTGTGTGTGGTCACTCTGGGGGTTTGAAACATGTGCCCCTGGGGCAAAGGGGCTCTCCTTGCTGTGTTCCCGTGCACACCCTTTCTCTGGTCAGAGCTGCCTGCAACGCAGACTCAGTCTGGCTATGTGGGTGTTACACAGACAAACCGTGAGTAGTTTTGCAGTAGACTGCATCCCTTTTGAGATAATTAACACTCCTTACTGATTCCTCTCATCCAGCTCTTTCTCAAACATGATATTGATTAATCCAGCACTGTTTGTTCCCAGTGTTTTCCCCACCAGTAAGGAGGCCTGGGCAGTAACTGGGGTGGTGGGGGCAGGCATTGGGGGGGGGCTAGGGTGAAACTGTGGGCTTCTTTACAGAATTGTTGAAAATTGCTGAATTTTTTTTTTTTTTTCAGAATTCCTGGACAAAATGCCAATGTAGAATGGGTTTTCTCTCTTATGAATGCCCGGTGGACAAAGGAGAGGAATCGATTATCAGTTAAATGTCTGAAGGGCATTTTATTAATTGTCATGTGAGGAATTTAACTCATATATTCTTGACAATGATAGCCTGCTGACAGAAATAGGTTCAGTTGATAAATATCAAGAATAGGCTTTACCATTTTGAATGGTATAATTTGGTCAGTTAAATGCTATTGTGACATTGCTGACACAAATTGCATATTCACAACAGTACTCATTTTATTGTATTACAGTTTTGTATTATACATCTCTTTTTACAGTTAATGTGCCTAAGAATATACCTGTTGTTCAACTTATTCTCCATTTTTTTCATCCTGCCATGCATTCATTAATCATTACCCATTTCCACAACATAATACAGTAATGATGCTTATATTAATACTACATTTTCTCCATGTCCTCCAAAGTCCTCCTTTTCCCACTTCCCTGTCCTCCTTTCCATGCTTTGTTATCTGGTAACCCTACAAACTCCTTGTTTGTTTTTATAAAGATATGCTTATTGAGGTAGGTCAGAGGAGACAAAAATCACCTTTGCCAGAAAGGGAGGGAAGAGGGGTGGAAATAAACTCTTCCAAGCATCAAACAGGCAGCCCTGTTAGTTTAATTCAGCAAAAAAAGCAAGCTGTCCTGTGATTCACCCCCTGCAGCCCCTCCACCAATTCCATTCCCACAGACACCCACACTAGCCTCTGCCACCCACTCCCATCTGCCCAGAGATATCCATCCCAGCCTCCCCCACCAAGCCCATTACCTGCATATACAGCCACACCAACTTCCCATGCCCAGCTCCATCCACCTGAGCCTTCCCATCCCCCCCAACTCCAATACCATTAAAAACTCTAACTCCAGCCTCTCCCACCCCAACCTCCCCCTCTTACCCCATTACTGCAGAAAAACACAGCCACTCCACACACCCCTATGCCCCCAACACACCCATTCTAGCCTCCCCATTCATCTACTCCAAGAACTTAGATCAAGATGAAATGATACAACAATTTGTTGTTGTTAAAGCCTAAAAAGTTACTCTTTGAGGCTGAAATTTTACTATGTACATGATAAATGTTACTTGTTAATTAAATCTAAATTCATTGATATTACTTTTTATTTTTGAATTTAGATTTAAGGAATGGATTGATCTTGCTATTTGAATTTTAGGTTGCAAATACAATTTGGAAAATCTTTTTAAGCTTATGTGAATGAGATGAGGGGGAGCCAAAGCAAAATTTGGCTCAGGGTACCACAACCCCTTGAGCCAGCCGTGGTGCTGGCCTAGGATCCCAAGCACACACTGTGGACTGTCTGGGGTCAAACTATTAGCTGCACTGGCTAGGCAGCTCCTGGGCTGAACACCATGATGATTACAAGAGGTAATAATGGTTTCTCTTTTGGATTCTGTATCTGAGCTGGGGTGGTTTGCTGTCCTGGCTGAGGTGGCCTTGGACATTGGCCCTTTCTTTCTCTCAGGACACATGATCAGGTAAAGTGGAAACCTGGCCTACGTAGTGCTGCTGTGTTCAAGGGTGAGGAAGGGTGTACACTTTGCACAGACTCAGACAGCCTCCCCCTGACATTCAAATCTTCAGGGCGGCTCGCCTCAGAGTGGGACTTTTGGGAGCACAGCAGGCTTGACTCAGCGTGGTGCCCCACAGCTTCAAGTAATACAGGACACCTAGGGGTCAGAGCACTGCACAGCCCTTTTCTGTGGCGAGGCTCGGGAGCAGGCTGGCTGTGGCTAGGTTCTGCAGTTCCATGACCTGGAGAATCTGCATAGTTGATGCAAACACTCATCTGCCAGGATCTGATTCTGGCCACCAGCGTGGCTGCAGATATGGAAACATGGAGCTCACAGACCACAGGTGCTTAAACCAATGGGGCAGAGGCCCTGAGCTCAGCAGCACCAATGAAACACATGCCCTGCAGCTGGTTTCCCGGGTGGCTGTGGTGGGTTGAGAAAAGACTTGAAGGGAAGCGGTAGGTAAGACACAAGAGGCAACCAGGCTGGCTTTGGCAGAAGTCCAAGGCCATCTCTGCACTGCTGCCCTCATTTTCCAAAGAGTATCTGAGGAAGAATGGTCCCCAAGGGATGCCCAGCCTACCCAAGTGAGTTTCCTCCAGGCAAGCAAGGCTGTCTGTGGCTGGTAGAGTGATTTCTTCATCTGCACAAGCCCTTGGGGCTCCCAATAATGGGGACTGTAACACACAGACCAGAGGGACACAGAAATGGGGAAAGAATGGACTATCCAGCAGGGCATCCCAGCCCCCTGCACCCCACCCTTGCAGGCATTGATCCTGAGGGTAACCCGCACAGGAACTTAATGAACAGGTTTGCTTGCTGCTCCGGGGGAACGCCAACTGCCCCTGTCCCTCCCCACGTGCTCTGGAGAAAGATCCCTTCCTGACTCCACATCTGCCCATCACGGGGCTACTGTAAATGGCACCGGCAGCACCTTCAGGGTGTCTTCCTCTCAGACCGATCGTCCCCAATCTGAGCACCAGATTGCGTGCGTGCTGTTCTCTTCCCATGGGAAGCTGTATTTTCCTGGACATAGGGGCCTTTTTCTTCCTCTCTGGGCACCACCACATTGAAGCTTTAAGCTTGCAGGCCATCTGCAGCTGATGCTGTGTGCAGGGGAGACACACACCCTGTGCTCGCCCCACGGGGGCTTTTCTGCCTTCTTTCCCCACAGCTGCCACAGACAGTCACTCTGCAGGACAAGTGTGGGAACTGCTCGGAGTGTGAGAAGACAATCACAAAGTCAGCACCATCACAGGTTAGGGATGCTGCCTTTCCAAAAAGGCCTATGAGAAGCACCCCTCCTTGAGCACCCTCCAGAAACAAGCAGAGCAGGTGTGTCTGCCTCAGTTTCCCCCCTTTCACCAGTGAAAGGATGTGTTGGATCCAAAGCCCACCAATAGGCATAATTTATTCTGTGTTCCCCAAAACCTTGTGCTGAAGCACCTCTCCCATACCCAAAGCTCAGCTAGAGACAGAGCAGGGTTTTACCAGTCTCGTCTCCAGGAACATCTCCTCCAGGGCCCCACCAGTCAATAACAGCACCGTGACCCCAGACCTTTGGCCCTGGAGCCAGGGTCCCACTTTCTATGCTTCCCTGCTTGTCATTCTACCCTGCTCAGAAGGACCTTCTTGCTTTTGGGCGAGGCACCCTCTGCCCCAGCTGGTTTCCTGGTGCCCCTAGGGGCATTGCCTGGCCAGTTCTCCTTCACAGCTTCTTTCCTCAGACTTCTTCCCTCAGGCAGCTCTGCTGACCACAACTCCCCTGCCCTCCCAGCCCAGCTGGCCTCTCTTAAACCCAACTGGGGGATCAGTTCACCAGTCACAGGTGCACTGGCCACTCCCCCCCACCCCCAGGGACATGTTCCCTCCATGACAAGCCCCAGCCAATGTTAGGGCCCCAGTGTTCTAGATGCTGTACAGATACTGGATCAGACCAATGATCCATCTATCCCACTTCCAACAGTGGCCAAGGCCAGGTGCGAGATCCACAATGAGAAACGGGGTCTCTGCCCTACATAGCTTACAATCATTCCTCTGCCCCAAGAAGGCTGCCAGCCATGGGACTGCAGGAGAGCAGAGACTCTATTGCAGGGACCTGGGGAATAAGGTCTATGGAAACCAGTTGTTCCTCTCCGAGTTGAGGGCATGCACTGCCCTGGCTCTGCTTTGCTGCTGTGTTCCGTCCCTGCCTAGCTGGCTTTCAGCCCCTCTGTGTCATGCTCCCATCATCCCTAGTGCATGTTCACTGGCTGCTTTGCTGTTTGCAGTTCACGCTCACCAGTGCCGGGAATTTGGCAGCGGTGTCCTCGTGACCCAAATACAAGTGTGGAACCAGGTGCTCTGGCACTGCTCCCCTCTCTCCATGCCCTTGAGCAACTCACTTCATCTCGGGGTTAATGAAAGTCATTTTCCTGCCTGCCAGGGGCTGCACGAATTTACAACATGATTGAAAAGTTACAAAGCACCTTGCAAGAGGCATGAGGTGTTGTGAAAGATGTTTGGAAACAGTCTGCACTGTCCCCATTCATCTCTGTGGTGTAATTGTTGCAACGATACCCAAAGCTATAGCCATCACTGGCAAAGTCCAGAGGGGTTAGACCATGAATGAGCTAGGGCCAAAGTTTGAAAATAAAGTCATTGAATTTTGTTTCTTCGGTGTGTTGCCCAGTTGTTAGAACAGGGGATTGGAAGTACAGTTTCTTACTAGATTTCCCACTGGCTTGCAAATCATAGACTCCTAGGGCTGGATAGGACTTCAAGGGTCCATCCTCCCTGATTCCCTCACCAAGGCAAAAACCAGACATAGAAAGACAATCCCTGATATGTTTGTCTAATCTTTTTTTAAAAACAAGCAAGGAGTCCTGTGGCACTTAAAGGCTAACGAATTTGTTCATTGGATGAGCTTTCATGGGAGAAAATCCCACTTCGTCACATGCGTTGAAGATGGAGGAACTTCAGAGTGTCTGATGAAGTGGGATTTTCTCCCACAAAAGCTCATGCAATAAATAAATTTGTTAGTTTTTAAGTGCCACAAGACTCCTTGTTTGTTTTGCTGAACTAGAATAACACAGCTGCCACTTCGGAGCCTGTTTTTTAGAAATCTCCACGGCTGGGGATTTTAGAATCTCCTTCGGTAACCTGTTCCACTAGTAAACTGCCATTATAGCTAAGTTTTTCCTGATATCTAGCCTAAATCTCCCTTGCTTCAGGATTATTCCATCTTTACTGGACATGGAGAACAACTGATCACTGTCCTCTAATCTTGGCATTTTCTTTAACCCTTTCCCATATGTCAGGCTTTCTAAACCACTTATCATTTTTGTTGATTGTCTCTGGACTCTCTCCAGTTTGTCCATGTCTTTCCTAACATGTGGCCCCCAGATGCCCTCCTGCTGGACACAATACTCACCAAGCTCCTTTTAAATTCTAATCCTGTCCACCAAACAGCTGCGATCCCTCCCTGCTTGGGGTCATGTGCAGAGTTTATAAGCATTCTCTGTCCTCTGCTTGCCAAGACACTCAAGAAAATGTTGAATTGTCCCAGATCGAGGACAAGATCCCACTACATAGCCACCCGGTTTATAATTACTGTCAGACTAGGTTCCAGGGGGGAACCATGTTAGTGTAGTTCAGCAAAACAAACAAGGAGTCTTTAAAGTGCCACAAGACTCCTCTTTTGCTTTTTCTCAGGACACGGTTTCCATTCATTTGTGCACCCCAGGGCTGTGATCAAGGACGCGCTCCCTTTCAGATGTGGCCTCTAGGTCTGTGGGTTGCAGGAAAAGGTGAGCAGGGGTGGCTGAGGCCAAGAATGGTGGGTTACTTACCAGTAACCATCCTTCTTCCAGATGGGCTACTCGCAACATTCAGTTTTAGGTGTCTACGTGCCACAGCGCACAATTGGCCAGAAACTTTTAGCCCTAGCCTGTCAGAGCAGGGTTGGAGGTCAATGCCCCCTCTGGCTGCTCCTGCAGCTATATATAGATGGCCCCAGCCCTGATCCCCCTCAGTCCCTTCTTATCGCTAACTTTAAGTAGCAGGGATGGTGGGAGAGACTTGAATGTACATGAGCAGCCCATCTTGAAGAAAGATGGTTACTGGTTAAAAAAAAAAAACAAGGAGTTGTGTGGCACTTAAAGACTAACAGATTTATTTTTCTCATGAGCTTTCGTGGGAGAACATCCCACTTCATCAGATGCTTCAAAGATGGGTGAACCCACTGTTCTTCTTCGAGAACTGCTCACATCATTCATTTTTAGGTGACTACCAATGGCTGTGTTCACACAGCCCCCTTATTCTGAAACAACGGAGGTTTCGAAATAAGGATTCAGCTGTTCACACGACGCATGGTTGTTTCGAAACAACCTAAACCCCATGCGGGGACGAAACAACGTTGTTTCGAAACAACTTGTTTCGAAACAACGCTGTGCGAACACGTTGTTTCGAAACAACGGTTGTTTCGAAACAACCGCCGGACCTTCCTCCCAGGGTGCCCAGCACCCTGGGGAACAGGAAGTTCCGGTCTGGGCGTGCCTGTCAGCCAGCGTGCCCACTGCCTGACAGGCACATGGCGACCCAGGCAGGCTCCTCTGCTGGGGGGCGCTGCAGGGCCCCAGTGTGGACAAGGGAGGACACCCTGTGCCTCCTGGGGGTCTGGCAGCGGCCAGACATCATGTCCCGGTTCCGGGCATCACACCGGAACCGGGACATATACGCGGACATCGCCGCGGAGATGTCCGCTGCCGGCCACCCCAGGACCCTCGAGCAGGTCCGGAACAAAATAAAAGGTCTCCAGCAAGACCACTCTCGGACCCGGGAGGCCTGGGAGCTCCAGGGGGCAGGGAGCAACATCACCTGCCCCTACTTCGATGAGCTCCACGCCTTCCTGGGTCCAGAGCCCAGCGGCCACCCCGCTGAGTCTCTGGACTCAGGAGGGCATCCGAGCCCCTCATTAGGCCCTGAGGCCCAGGGCTCAGATGTGTCCATTGGGGGGCCTCCGGCCGCGCCACCACCATCCATGGTGGAGGCCACTGCCAGCAGCCCGGAGCTGTTTGCCAGGCCCGAGCCGGAGACCAGCGGGGAGGACCAGGGGCCGACCACTGCCCCAGGGTCGGACACAGAGCCCGGGACATCACGCCGGACAGCCAGATCCCCTGTTGGTAAGTACCCCCCCACCGAGGCACACAGGGCTGGGCCTGTCCAGCAGGCCCCAGGCAGCGAGGGGGCCAGGGCTGGGTACCAGGGCAGGTAGGGCACAGGATTGGTGGGTGCAAAGTCACCCCCGTGGTCACAGGGCCCATGGGGACGGGTGGTACCGGGCGCACAGGGGCCTGTGCGCCTGGGGGCAGTGGACAGGGCCTGGCTGGTGGAGATGTGACCGCATCCCGGGTGGGGTGGGCAGCATGCAGGCCACACCGCTGGCAGGTAGCTGTGGGAGGCCCTCCTAGGACAAGGTTTGACCCAACCCAGCTCAGCCCACCCCTGTGGGCACGACCGGCATGTGTGCTCCCCCAGGGAATGGTCCCCAGGTGGCAGGCAGGAGGAGGACACGGTCCCCTTCGTGCCATCCTGTGCCCCTGTCCAGACCCTGAGTCCCGGTCCGGCAGGCTGTGTAAGCTACAGGGGTTTGCCAGGCATTGGACCGGAGGGGTGGAAGGGGCCTGCACTGCCATAGACTACTCATCTGTAAAGGCAGGTGGTCCAGGGCCCCCGGGCCCCGACGACTACCCCAGCCGGACAGCATCGCCGCCCGGTGTCCCCCAATGTCCCCAACCGGGTACCACCCTGGCCTCATCCCCGGGCCTTGGGGACTGGGAACCCCACCTCTGGACACTCCCCCATGGGATCCCGGGGCCCTCTGGCAGTCAGGGCAGGGCTGTGTACAGCGGACAGGCGAGAACAGACAGGGCCAACAGGCGGCAGGGGCTGACTGTGTCTTGTGCTTCCCTCCGGCAGGTCGCAGGTCCGCCCGTCACCAGATGCCGCCACCACCACCGGCAGCCGGACACCCGAGCTCCCGGGCACACCAGGGGTGGAGGAGGGCCCCACGGACCCGCCTGGAGCTCCTCGAAGCCCTGGAGGACCTGGGTGAAAGGATGGAGGCCTCCACCCAGGCCTGGTTACTGGAGCAGCGCCAGCGCCTGGACCAGCTGCTTGCGGTGGAGTCCGATCTGGCCACCGCCCTAGGTCGCCTTGCCGACCAGCTGCCAGCTGCCATTCGGGAGCTTGCCCAGCGGCTGCCACCACCACAGCCCACAGGGAGCCCACCGCCCGGACCTCCCCAGAGGCGACGCCAGAGGGACGGTGGCCGTGGGCGTGGCCGGGCTGCGCCACCCCCCCCCCGAGCCCACCCCCGGGTCTTGCCTGACTTCCCCCTTTCCCCTGGACTTTCACATCCCCTTCCCCTCCCAAGTTGCTGCCCCCCTCCCTGACACCCCCAGAACCCCCTTCCCCTCCCAAGTTGCTGCCCCCTCCCTGACACCCCCAGAACCCCCTTCCCCCCGCCCTGACACCCATTGTAAATAAACCCCTGTTGCACTGTCTTTTTGCATGTCAGTCTTTTTATTGGGGTTGCTGAACAGTGTGGGTGGACGGGTGGGGGCTGGCCATGGGTGGTCGGGGGAGCGGGTGGTGCAGGGCAGGGCGGGCCTGACCCTCACAGGTCCCCCTCCATGAATGCGACCCGAAGGGCATCGTGCACGGTGAGGGCCCGTTGGGAGGGCTGTTCCCTTGTGGGCACGGGTCCAGGCTCCCTGAGGTCCGCGGTGAGGTGTTCGGCCTCGGCCTCCCATGCTGGCTGGATGGGCTCCCCCCCGCAGGTCACAGTAATTGTTGAGGACCACACATGCCCCGATGATGTGAGGCAGGGCCCTCTCCGCAAGGTGGAGCCGGGTGAGCAGGCACCGCCAGCAGGCCTTCAGGTGGCCGAATGCCCGCTCCACAACCTGGCGGCAGCCGGTCAGGCGTCGGTTGAAAAGCCGCTGGCTCGGGTCCAGGGGCCCTGCGTATGGCCGCATGAGCCAGGGCCGTAAGTGGTAGGCCGCGTCGGCCACGATGAGGACGGGCACCACAACGCCCCTGAGGTGGATGCCGTGCCGAGGGAAGAAGGTGCCTGCCTCCATGTCCCGGTGGAGGGAAGAGTTCCGGAGCACCCGGGCGTCGTGGGCCCTCCCTGGCCATCCGACATAGATGTTCTGAAAGCGGCCCCGGTGGTCGACGAGGGCCTGCAGGAGCATGGAGTGGTACCCTCGCCGGTTGCGGTACTCCGCTGCCCTGTGCTCCGGGGCCCTCCGCTGCTAGTCGGATGCAACGATGGGCATTGATACTTTCTGGATACACATATGAAATCAAGTACAGGCAATCCTCTTTGCATTGCAATGCTGATGGCCTTTCAAGGCTACCCTTACCGGCACCCCGTCAGTATCTGGGCCAGGAAGGAATCTTTTACTTTGAACAGGTGGAAAACACACCCATCACGGCTTCTCAAGTGAAGAAAGCAACACGGGTTGACCCAGTACTCTCACAAGTTATGGATTTCGTGATGCATGGAATGTTCTTACCTGACTCTCAGGTCTCTCCTGACCTCCGCCCCTATGTGTCTAGGAGGACAGAGTTATCGACCCAATCTGGGTGTTTGTTGTGGGGTATGTGTGTCATTATCCCACCTTCATTAAGACCACGTTTGTTGGAACAGCTCCATTCAAGTCACTGCGGCATAGTGCGCATGAAAGAAATTGCACGGAGCTATTTCTGGTGGCCGGGCTTAGACAGGGCCATTGAAGAAACGGCTAGAGCTTGTACCTCATGCCAGAGCATCCGGAATGCACCTCAGTTGGCACCTCTTCACCCATGGGATTGGCCTAAAAGGCTATGGCAACGTATCCATGTTGATTTTACTGGCCCATTTGAAGGATGTATGTTTTTAATTGCTGCGGGTGCCCATTCAAAATGGCCAGAAGTCTAGGTAATGCAGTCCACTACTACGGAAGCCACTATTCAGAACCTGTGTGGCTTTTTTAATCGTTATGGTCTTCCAGAACAGCTGGTGAGTGACAATGGACCACAATTCGTTTCTCAGGATTTTGAAACGTCTATGAAGGCCAATGGAATACATCACATCAGGTCAGCACCGTATCATCCTTCCACCAATGGACTTGCTGAAAGGTTTGTACAGACTATGAAGCAAGCTCTAAAATCTGCAAAGGGACGTTCACCTCTTCATACGCATCTGGACAACTTCTTGTTGTCCTACAGAAACACTCCACAGGCTACAACTAAGGCATCTCCAGCTTTTCTTATGATGGGACAGCAGTTGCGCTCTTGCTTTGATTTGTTGAAACCACGAGACACACGGCAAGTGGTTCAACGCCAACAGCAGGACCAGGTCAGCAGACATTCACCAAGAAGTATTGGACAGCCAGTTCTTGCATGAAACTATGCTTCAGGAGCTAAATGGGTCCCAGCAACGGTCATTGCCCAGACAGGACCTGTTTCCTACTCTGTCCAGACAGCGAGTGGCCTAGTTTGGCGATGGTATGTAGATCAGCTGCTTCTCCATCATATCCACCCAGAAGATGCAACTCCAGCAGACATATCTGACTTCACCCTTACTGATGATACAACATCACAGCATGAAACTATTTCTGTCTCTCCTGCTCCAGCCACCCCTTCAACGCCTTCAGCCTCCCTGGACCAACCAGACACAACATCCTCTCCGGTTCCGGCTACTTCCCCAGTAGCTGTGATCCCACCACCACCAATACCACCTTGTGGGGTGGGCACACCAGAAGTTCGATATAATCCACCTTGCAACACAAGGCCTCCTAATCGGCTGGATCTTTAGCTAGTGGTGACCCCCTCTTCATGGGGCAGAATAATTCCCTGGGGGTTCGCCGGAGATGGGGCAGTCTACCCTCATCTCCTAGTTTAGTTCTTATTCGGGGGGGGGGAGGTTCATTAGAGGGGGAGGAATATGTGGTGTTTTGGACTACCTAGGGTCATTGGGGTTGCCATAGTGATAAATGGGAGAGTTGTTTAGGTGCTAGGAAAACCTGTCTGTCTGTCTCCTCTCTCTCAGTTCTCTTTCAATAAAGACTTCTTATACAGCTCTGAATATGCTGTCCTCCTTATTGGATTATAATCTCCCTTAAAACTCTACACTTGTCAGGTCAGGGCACGCGGCCAATGCCCCCTCTACGCTGCGACTGCAGCATATAGGTGACCATGACTCTGACCCTTTCAGTTCCTTTTTCCACCCTCAGCGACTGTTTCAGATCAGCCAAGAAACTTGCATAAGCCAGTGCCTATCTTCTACTGCGAAATTCAAGATGCTTGGCTTCAAGCCGTGCCTAGGATGCTGCAAAGCTTTCCCACTTGATGATCTGCATGATAAATGTCTCACATGCCTCAGTGAGTTCCATCTTGCTGAAAGCTGCCCCCTCTGCCAGTCCTTCAAAGGAGGACTTGCAAGGACAGAGAGCTGCACCTCCAGTCCCTTGCTGGGAGTAGCGCACAAGCCTCTGATGCCGCCTGAACCCTGAGTGCTCTGCTGGCTCACCCATTGGCCCAGGCACCAAAACCCCTGGGACAATCTCTGGCACTGAGCCTAAAGTCTTGGTCAACACCCCCCTTGGTACCGTCGGGTGCCAAACACCTTGGTTGCCGAATCAACCCAGCGCCGAACCCAAAGCAGCACCGTCAACGCCGCAGACCCCCACATCGGTGCAGCTGCATTCTCTGGTCCACGTACTGGCACCGCAGAAGAAAACCAGCTTGACACTGACCGTGGCATTGGGAGTCCAGTCAGTACAGGGAGTGGCTTCTCCTACCAACCCAGTACTGCCTAGCCTGCTGCTGGTGCTGCAATCCAGCACTGGGGACTGCTTTCCGGCCAACCCGGTGCCGTCCAGTCCGCCTTCGGTACCACATTCCATATAGGACTGCTCCCTAGCCTCCTCCCCATGTTCCTCTCGGGACGTGTTAGTGCCGTGCTCCCAAGCCTCGGAGGCCCGTTCCCACGGATTGCCGTCAACTTCATCTCCAGCCTTGGTATGCTCTTCTCCTCTCAAGATGATAATAAGGCTAGGAGAACATCCAGGGAAACGGCGCAGTAAGCGCTCTCGCTCACCCACACCTCGATGCAAGAGCAGACTGTTGGGCCTACCTGAGTCAGTGGTGCCCTCCCCTTCCAGTACCGCACCGCAACCTAGTCGAGGACTATGATGGCATTGGCTGTAGTAATGCACTGTTCGGCCTGGCTACAGGGCTTGGGCCTACCACCACAGCTGCAGCTTACTATTCAGGACCTCCCATTCGAAGACCCTGAACTCTTCAAGCTCCATGGCATGAAAGACTCGAGAGCCACACTGCGTTCACTGGGGATCTACACCCCACAACATAACAGATGGTCTCTAAAACCCCATCAACAATAACTTCAGCAGTTAAAAAACAGATTCAACTGCAGAGTACATTCCCGAGGTCCCTCCCTTTTCCCCACCTCCACCTTGGGGACATGGACAAGGACAAGGTCCGTTCGGGAAAGAGTGAGTAGTACCACATTCCCCAATCAGGTAGGTATGGGGAGGCCCCCGAACGCTCATCAGGGAAGAAACAGCATTTTTGACCGTTACTATACGGCCAGCGAACCCATGACTCAGCCGGTCCCCAACCGCTCACACTGCTTCACACACCACTGGGCCAACATCACATCCAACCAGTGGGTCCTCGAGATGGTCGCAGAGAGGTATCGTATGCAGTTTCTTTCAATTCCTTGGGACAGAAAGCTGCCCCCTCATCCAACCTTCGGAAACCAGGAACTGTTCTACATTCTCGAGATTGAATGCCAGAAACTCCTCTCCCTCAGAGCCATAGAAAAGTTTCCCAAGCAGGAGCAGGGAAAAGGGTTTTACTCTCGATACTTCCTGGTCCTGAAATCCAACAGGGACCTTGGACCCGTTCTAGATCTCAGAGCCTTAAACAAATGCATAGAGAGAATAAAGTTCCATATGGTTTCCCTGTCACAGATCCTGTCGTCTCTGTCTCCTGGGGATTGGTTTGCGGCCCTCGATCTGAAAGATGCCTACTTTCACATAGCCATAAGCAGGGGCGTTGTTGGCACTGGGCACAGGGAGCCTGTGCCCCGAATCTCCCTGTCTGTGCCCTGAGTCTTTTCCCTGGACCCCCAATGCTGGCGCAGGGAGATGACGCCAGTCCCCGGCAGCGCAGGGTGAGAGAGAGCTCATGGAGCATCTGAGCTGCAGCTGCCCCTCCCCCACCCACGTGCTGCAGCAGCATCTGTGGCTCAGCCAGGGGAGGGGAGAGGAGAGGGGGGAGGGAGGGAGTTTCAAACAGAGGCAGCAGCTCCAGCATGGGCTTCTCTCCGGAGGATGGAGCAGGTAGGAGTTGGGGGGGGAGGGGGCTGGAGGCCCTCGTCAGGCAGGGGAGGAGAGGAAGGGCTGCCTGGGGCCACGGGGGGGCTTCCCTGCATGGGCTTCAGCCCCCAAGTGAAAGCAGGGAATTAGTCCCTGGCCTCTGGGCCCCAGGTGGTGGGGGGGGGAGGATTCTCCCAGGCCTTTGGGACCCAGCTGGGGCTGTGAGGGTACCAACAGGCTTCCAGGCCCGGGTGGGATGGGCAAGGGTGCTCCCAAACCTCAGGGAGCCATGTGGGACTGGTGGGGGTGTCCCTAGGCCTCTGGAGCTCAGATGGGACTCAGGGGGCTACCCCTAGGCTTCTGGCGGCCCAGCTGGGATTGGCGGGGGGTACCCCTGGGCTGGAGGCATTCCCCACATGGCCTTTAGGGCCCAGCTGATCCATGAGTGTCTCCCCATTGCCTGCAAGGGGGACTCCCCCATGGCCTATGCATCTCAGGGGTGGGGGGTGGCCTGGGAATGGAGCCCCTCACCTGAGCTCTGGGTGGGCCAAGGGATGTTCCTCAGCCTCTGGATGGGCCAGGGTCAAGCCAGCAGAAGCCTGGTGAGCCAGGGACCATCCCTCAGCCTTGGGTCCCTGGGGATCAGGTTGGTGGCCAGGCTGCTGTGATGTAGCCCTGGCCAGGGAGCCCCCCCACAGCTCAGGTGGCAAGGCTTGGGTGCCAACCAAGAGTCTCCTGCCCTCAGCTTATGCCCAGACCATGGTGCTGCCCTGGTTCCCCTGGGGTCTCCTGCCTTCTCCCCATGCCCATGTGCCAGGCCAGCCCCACTGCCATGTGAGACCCTGTGGTCAGACCAGGCAGCTCCACCACCTGGGCATGTGGTGAGGGCAGGGGACCCCAGGCCAGGCCAGGCCAGCCCTGGCACATGGGCATGGGGAGAAGGCAGGAGACCCCAGGGGAACCAGGGCAGCACCATGGTCTGGGCGGGTAACCTCATCAACAGTGATATTATTTGTAAAGTTGAACTCTGCTGAACACCACCATATGCTGTGCCTAGTATTTACCCTGTGCTTGAAATTGTTCTCTTGGGTGAGAGATTGTTCTACATTAAGCAGAAAGTGAGTGGAGGTGTGGGGCAGGGACAGATAATATGGCGGGACAGAGATAATTAATTGTATTTACCTTTAAAGTACATGTTAATTAATGTTGTGTACATGTCCTTTAGTGTCATAAGTGAAATAATTCTGTAACCCTGACACACAGGCATTATAACCAATGTCTAACAAGATTCCATATTGCCAGTTTGGAACTCCTGCTTAAACATTGTACTCCATTTTGTATACTTGATGAAACCTAGTTTAGGCATATGCTGTGTATGTTTATTTAAATGTGTGAATGAGCCAGTGTCTCTTGCCAGCCTGTCTTGATGGACCACAATTACCATCTAACTAGCCAAACAATGTAGACATCTCTGATTAAAGCAAACAGAAGGAGCCACCCCTACACTGTGGCTACAGAAGACTGAGCAAATATTAGCAGACAGGGCCTGGGGAAAAAATTCCTGAGATTTGAGAGTTCTGTTGGGAGATCATGAATGAGGATTTACCTACCAATAATGTCACTACTTATTCTGCTCTTCAGTTTTGCGCTCCTATGAATTGTGCACAGCATAAGTACACATACCAGGCAGCATGCCACAAAGTTAACCATCCTTTTACTGAAAAGTTCCAGGGGGGGTAGCTATGTTAGTGTAATCCAGTAAAAATAGAAAACAGTCTGGTGGTACTTTTAAAGAGTAACACATTTATTTATCACATGAGCGTAATCCCATTTGGAAACCATTTTCAAGTGTCTGACAAAGTAGGATTTCACCTACAAAAGCTCGAGCAATAAATAAATTTGTTACACTTTGAAAGTGCCTTGCTTGTTTTACAGTTGCCATACTTTATTGTGAATTCCTGTAATGTTGTCTGTCTTGCATTGGATAGTGTAATCCCAGTAAAGCTGTATTTTTGGTTTGGATTCACTCTTTCCAGTAAGAGTGGGCTTACTTATTTTTTGCTGTTAATCCTCTCTGCTTTGTTTCCCCAGAAGTGGGATTGGGAGTCTGGCAGGAGCTAAGGGCAGGGTGGGAGGAATACTGCAGGAGGCTTCTCTGCTTTGCTTTCAGTTCATTTTGTTGTCTTCTCTTTGGCTATTTGCTGGGGAGGCAGAAGGCAGGCAGCTGGCTGGGTCGGCCAGTTTGGTGTGACCCTGCTCACAGCACCACACTGGCAGCCCCAGCCAGCCTGCCTCATGAGTTCCCCAACTTCCCCTGCCCAGATTGCATACACCTGGAAGCTGGGAGAGGGTCAGAGCCTTTTTAAATTTCTTGCCCTGTGGTATAAGCAACCCAGCATGGCAAATTGCAGCTGCTGTGTGGCCATCCCTCCACTCCCCTGCTCCACAATTTCATGCTGCCACTCAAAGTGGAGGGCAAAGCTTTACAGAAAAGGTCAGGGAAGGCGTGGACTCTATTGTAAAAGCTTGAGAACTGCAGCAGTAGGTGTCTTCAGTGTGGGTCAGCAGGGTGTCATCTTTCATCTGGGCACCTAGATGCCATCCACTTCTCCAGTACCTGGAGAACCTAAACAAGTTGACTGGAAGTCCCAGGGATGGTCTGATCCACCACCCTCCCTCCCACTCCTATTTTCTGATCTCCCTGACTCCTGATGTTTAGCAACAGAAACCTGTAGGAGATAGGGAATGATATGCCTTGTCAGAGGAGGAGAATTTTTAAATGTCCTCCTCACATGGTCTGTGAGCTTTTAAGAGGATATTGCCAGCACCTTGATTCATTTGTAGGGAACACTGGAAGTGAATGATTGCTCATTTTACAGTTTTAATGCAGAGGGGTATGAAGGAGTTGTTGTATCACAACATGGCGTGGGGCCTCTGTGGTGGGAGAGTGCTACAGAGACTAAACACTCTGAACCAGGATAATCCATGGTAACCTACATGGCCAGACTGCATTGGTGCCTAGACAGCTGCTGGCTAGAAACTGACAGCTTCAATTTTAGTCATCAGCTGGCATGGCCCCAGGGAGCATATTTCCTTTCAGAAACATCACATCTCCATGTTTCCAAAACTTCCATTTCATGTGGAACTTCCCCACTTCAAAATATTTCATGTGAATTCCAGTTTCAAGTGGGGCCCAGGATAGGGATAGGGCCTGTTGGGTCATGTGAGGGGGGGAGAGGTTGTCTGTTGTGGGTGTGGCCTATTGGGGGCAGACCTATGACAGGGGCAGGGTCTAGCACAGGTGGAGCCTGTGGGCCTGTGCCCTTGGTCTTTTTGCTATCCAGCAATGCCTCTGGCCCTAAGGCCCCACCACAGGCGGTTCCTAAGATTCATGGTGGCAAACGACCACTTCCAGTTCACCTCTCTCCCCTTTGGGTTCTCTCTGGCCCCCAGGGTGTTCATGAAGTGCATAGTGCCGGTCGCAGCATACCTGTGCAGACAGGGCATAAGACTTTACTCCTATCTAGATGACTGGTTAATAGTCAGGAAATCAAGCTCCCAAGTAGATCTCCACGTCAGAGCGGTAGTGAGGCTCTGCGACTATCTGGGCCTCCATATAAATCAAGAAAAGTCAAAGCTCCACCTGTCTCAAAACACAGAGTTCATAGGGGCGCGTCTAGATGCCCACAAGGGGTCAGCATTCCTACCCATTTCCAGATTTTGGTCAATTTGCACCATCATTACGGAGCTGCCAACGCCCCCTGTGACCACGGCCCATCAGTGCCTGTAGCTTCTAGGCCACATGGCAGCCTCCACCTCAGTGATCCAGATGGCGCCCCTGAGGATGAGGCCTTTCCAGATCTGGCTTTCCATGGTGTTCCACGTATGGAATGACTCCCTGAACAAGGTACTGTCGGTTCCCAGGACGCTCTGGGGACAGTTCAGGTTTGGAGGGATCCTTGGTTTGCCAAGGGGGGTATTCCCTTCAAAGACCTCAGGCCCTCAATGACAAATAACAGATGCCACGAACACAGGGTGGGGGGCCCACATCTCTGGGGGACTCTCTACTCAGGGGCTCTGGTCCCACACGGATGGCCCTCTCCACATAAATGTGAAGTAACTAAGGGCCATCAGGCTAGTCTGTTTGACCTTCCTAGACAAGATACAGGGGGGTCAGTCCAGATCCTCACAGACAATATCACAGCCATGTACTACACAAATTGGTGTGGTGGGGTCCTCTCTAGGCCACTTTGCAAGGAGGCTTGAAAACTCTGGAAATAGGCCATATGACACAACTTCATCCCAGTGGCCTCCCACCTACGAAGGGTGGAAAACAGGCTAGCAGACTTCTTAAGCAGAAAACCACTAGTGAACTACGAGTGGTCACTTCACAACAAGGTGTTCTGCCTCCTGGTAGACAAATGGGGTCTCCCCCAGATAGACTTGTTTGCAACACAGCAGAATCGCAAGTGCCCCCAGTTCTGCTTTCTCATGGGTCAGGAGGAGGGGTCCCTCACCAACACCTTCCTCATCAACTGGTCAGAGCCCCTGATGTGTGCCTTCCCACTGATTCCCCTGAAAACAAGTAGAGATGGAGCGAACGTAATACTAATAGCTCTGGACTGGCCCAGACAGTACTGGTTCCCACTCCTGCAGGACATGTCTATAGAGATCCCATTCCACCTCCCACCACGGGCAGACCTCTTGAAGCAGGACTTGGGGTGCCTTTGGCACCCAGACCTGGGCCACCTACACCTGACGGCCTGGATGCTCTCTGGCTCAGTGAACAGGAAAGGCTCTGCTCAGGCAGGGTTAAGAAGGTCCTGCTTGGTAGCAGAAGACCATCCACCAGGTCCACATACACAGCCAAATGGAAGCGATTCTCCATTTGGGCTTGGAACAAAGGTGTAAACCCTATATCAGCCCCGATTCACCTGGTCCTCAACTATCTGCTAGACCTCAGGGAAGGCGGCCTTTCTCCTTCATCATTGAGAGTCCATTTAGAAGCAATCTGAGATCTCCCCGAGAGTGGGGATGGGCAATCAGTTTTTCTCCCATCCCACCTCAGTCAGATTCCTAAAAGGGGTGGAGAGACTTTTTCCCCAACCTTGTAAGCCCATCCCACCTTGGGACCTGAATATCATCCTCTGGGCAATGGCAGAGCTGCCCTATGAAACTTTGGACTCAGCCACCTGTCCTGGAAGGTGGCCTTCTTAGTAGCTATCACCTCTGCTTGAAGAGTTTTGGACTTGAAAGCCCTCTTCTCCCAACCCCCATATACGAGGTTTTATCCTGATAAAGTGGTTTTATGTTACCACCCATCCTTCCTCCCTAAGGTGGCCACCCCCTTCCACCTTAACCAGGAAATTTCCTTGCCAGTATTTTACCCAGACCCCCAGGTTACACAGAACTAGAGGAGGTGGCATACACTGGATGTGAGGAGAGCACTTCTAACTTACATCGAGCGCACCTGGCTGTTCTGCAAGACTCCCCAACTGTTTGTGGCAGTCGCTGAACGTAAGAGAGGTTTAGCAGTATTGTCTCAGTGTATCTCTAAATGGATTGTGATCTGCATTAAGGTCTGCTACGGAACATCAAAAACAGCTCTTCCTGGAACTGTTAAAGCCCACTCTACCAGGGCCCAAGCATCCTCTATCGCCTTCCTTGCCAAGGTCCCGATCCAAGAGATCTGCAGGGCCTCTACGTGGCCGTCGATTCATGCCTTCATGACACACTATGCCATCGCCCAGCAGTTGAGAGATGATGCCGCTCTGGGCAGAGCTGTACTTAACATGGGTAGACTGTAACTCCTCCCACCGACCATGGGTACAGCTAGCAGTCACCTGTAACTGAATGATGTGAGCAGCGTTCAAAGGAGAATGGTGGGTTACTTACCAGTAACCATCCTTCTATGAGATGGGCTGCTCACATACATTCAGGACCCTCCCACCATCCCCACTAATGGAGTTGGCAAAAGTATAGGGGACTGGGAGGGTCAGGGTTACAGTCACCTATATAGCCGTGGTCACGGCAGACAGGGGATGTTGGCCGGGTGCCCTGACCTGCCAGGCTAAGGCTGAAGACTTTCTGAGCTACCATACACTGTGGCACGTAGACACCTGTAACTGAATGTATGTGAGCAGCCCATCTCAAAGAAGGACGGTTACTTGTAAGTAACCCACCATTCCATTGGTTGTGTGTTGTTTTTAAATCTAATCTGCAAAAGTGTAACTCAAGTTAACTAACTTTTCTCTCTAAACCTCAGCCTCTCTTTACCAACTAATAAAAAGTACTCTTCCTCTCAGCACAATATTGATAATTAAATAAGCCAACTCTGAGAAAAAGACCTGTGCTTTTCCTGGGATCATTGACCACAATCACACAAGGATTTCCTTAAATCAGGAAAAGAAGCAAGGAGTCCTGTGGCACTTACAGACTAACAGATTTATTTATCACATGAGCTTTTGTAGGAGAAAATCTGATGAAGTGGGATTTTCTCCCACAAAAGGTCATGCAATAAATAAATCTGTTAGTCTGTAAGTGCCACAGGACTCCTTGCTTCTTTTGCTGAACTAGACAAACACAGCTAACCCTTTGTAATACTTAAGCTTTTTAGAAATCACAGAAGTATTATGTAGGTGATGTAGGGAAATTACAAAATCACAGTGGGAGGGAAGCAAGGCTGGTGCTAGGCAGTAAGCAGCCCCTGAGTTGCGGTGGTTGAGAGTCGCAGGTTGTCGGCGGCCAAGAGATCCACCCAACGGGTGACCTCCAGCTCCCACGTCAGGTGGAGCTGCCCCCAAGTTCCCGTTCACAAGCCCCTCTTTGTGGGGCAAGGCAGTCGAACACAGTCTAGGCCTCCAGCCCTTCCTCCAGGTGAGGCAGTATAAGAGTCTCTGCCTACACATCCCCCCTTGGCAGGGCAAGGCAGCCAAACACAGTCTAGGTCTCCAGGTGAGGCGGCATAAGAGTTTCTATGGCAGGGGTTTAGCAGGGTTCAATATCGCAAGGTTGGCAGGGGATTGGGTGCAGGGGATGGAGACGCAGACCTGCCCACTCCACCACATCTCAGCCCAGGGCCCTATCTGGTAGTTGCAAGGCCACCAGTGCGCCTGCCAAAACACACTGGCTTTAACCACAGCCAGCAGGACAGTCCATTCTTTCCTGGGCTACTTCCTCCAGGGTTCCCCCCTTTTCCTCCCCTACCAAGTCCTCAGGATAAAATGCCAGAGGGATCCTCATCAAACCTTCTTTCCCTGGGGGCAGCAGTGCTGGTAGGTCCTCTGGGTCTTCCACAAGGGGTAGCTCCTCCAGGTCATTGCTGGCAGAGCCTGCCCACTCCAAGAGGACTTCTGCAGAAGGCCACTCCTCCAGATCATTGGGGGATGAGGCCCCCAGGCCTGTGATGTCTTCAGCAGAAGGCAATTCTTCCAAATTCTCCCCTTGGGGCAGGGAGTAGATCAGGAACTCCCACCAGCACTCAGGCCACTTATCCGCAGGGTGGGGTTGAGTGCTCTCAGGGACTGCAATATCTCTCCTTCTCAGTCCCCCTTTGCTTTGCCTGGTCCATCTCCTTATATTGTCCTCCCCTCCCCTGGACCCGCCTCTTGTGTTCTGGGTCCTGGCCCGGGTCCCTGCAGAGCTCTCCTCTGGCCAGCAGGGGGAGCATTCAACCCCCTGGGACAACTGCTCTGGAGGAAGGAGGCGCATCCTGACTCCCCTCCCTCCTACAGGGGGTGCTGGCATTTGAGGGGCACCAAAAGGGGACAGCAACATGGTGCTCCCCTGATGATGTCACTCGTCTGCGCCGGCATCGGTCTGCTGTGGGCACGGGGGGGGGGAGGCGCCACAATGCGCAGCACCAACCCTGGATGGAAGTAAGCTCTAGTCAGCAAGGTAGGAGAGGGAGTCCTCAAGGCAATTTCTTTGATAAACGGAGGTCCACATGAGCACCTGACCTACCATGCTGCAACCCACTGTTCTTCTTCTAGTGCTGCTCACATTATTCAGTTACAGGTGTCTACACGCCACAGCACATGGTAGCTCGCAAAGTCTCTAGCCCGAGGCTATCAGCTCAGGGGCAGCAGCAAACACCCCCTCCGTGCTGCAATCGTGGCTATATAGGTGATCCTGACCCTGACCCTCCCAGTTCCTTCTTTTCGCCTTCAGCAATGGTACTGGAACAGCCCAATACTTGCGAAAGCAAGCGCCTCTCAATTTGTGAAAATGATGCTGGGATTCAAACCTTGCCCAACCTGCCATAAAGCTTTTCCTATCGACAATGCGCATGAGAAATGCCTCATGTGTCTTGGTGAGTCACACCTGGCTGATAACTGCTCCATATGCAAGTCCTTCAAGCGTAGGACTCACAAGGATAGGGAGCGGAGGCTCTGCAACCTTGCCCAGGAATGGGCATCACAACCAGCACCTGACACACCTCGTGTGCTAAAGAATCGCTTAAGATTACCCCTGGCAACCCCACCTCAACGGTCAGGACCGGGGCTCCTCTCAGTACCGTTGAGTCCAGAGGTCCTTGCAGCGGCAAAGGGTCTGCTCCAGCTACCAGCCCTGGTATCACAGAGAACAACCTGGTTGAAGAGTAAGCCAGTGCTGTCAGCCAAGGCGTGAACGTTCCCCGCGAGTGACCCTGTACTGGTACCAGTTCTGCCATCACCTCCAGGCTCTCCTTTGGTACCACAAAACGGTACTGAGCATCAATCAATGGATGGGTGCACCTCCCAGGAATCCTTGCACCAGCCTTTGGTACCATGGTCCCAGTGTTCCAGAAGGGCGAGGTCTACATCCACCTCCTCAGTGTCTTCCTACGTTAGCCCAAGGGACCATGGATCCCCATGGACTCTGGAACTGGCCCCAGGTGCAGAAAGACTGGTTGGGGGGAACAGCACTGAAAGCACTCCCTGACGCCCCCACCAAGGGGAGGTTCGTCCCCAATGACTTCAGTGTGTTCGCCTTCGGCACCAACACCAATGCCACCAGTACAGGCAAGCCAGGCAAGGCCAGAAGCAGGAGCACCGGCTCTGATGGCACCCAGAAAGACAGAGGCTGTTGCCAGATGCACTGTGCTTTGGCACCACATCCTCTCCATGAATGGTCCCATGAGTCCCGTTGGACTGGCCGACCGATGATGAGCCCGCTTCCCAGCACCTATTGGTACCGTCATCCACACGGACTCCCAATTCTTCGGAGGTTTCAGACGATGAACCTGATCCAGACATAACACAATGCAGCAGATCTCAGGTCCCCTCATCGTCTTTTCCAGACAAAGTAACCTTCCAGAGATCCCTGGCATACAGGGATGACCCCCACATACTGCAGGAACTGCTGAGGCGGATGGCAGCAAACCTTAATGTGGATCTGGGGGTTGTTAAGGAGGAATGTGACCCCCTCTTTGATGTGGGGGATGCAGCTCCACCTGCAAGGGTTTCAGTGCCCCTACATGAAGGGGTATACAGTATTGTGAGGGCACAATGGCAAACCCCATCATGAATCCTTCCTTTGTCCAAAGCCGCAGATCGGAGATACCATGTCCCATCCGACAAGTTTGTGTTCCTCTTCCATCACCCAATACCACAGTCCTTGGTGGTGGACGCAGTTAACCAAACGGAAAGGCAGAGCCATCCAGGCTCTACCCCTAAAAACAGGGAGGCTAAGAAACTTAACCTCTTTGGCAGGAAGGTTTACTCCACCTCTGCCCTCCAAGTATGCATTGCTAACTACCAGGCCATTGTGGGGAGGTATGTGTTCAATCTCTGGAAGGTCATGGAGTGCTTCCATGATATGGTTCCCCAGGAGTGCCTGAGGGACTGTGAGGCTATGGTTGAGGAAGGGGTATTGGCCTCTAGAGATGCCCTTATGACGTCTTGGGACACTTCTGACACGGCCTTGCTCAACATGGCCTTAGTGGTGGCTATGAGATGATCAGCCTGGTTACAAGGGTCAGGCCCCTCACAGCAGATGCAGCTAACAATCCAGGACCTCCCTTTTGAGAGCTCTGAGCTCTTCACACTCTGCTGACTCCAAGCTGCATGGGATGAAGGACTCTAGGGCCACCATGAAGTCCTTAGGCATGCATACGCTGCTATCAACTGGGCACCCATTTCGGTCCCAGCAGACACAGCCAAAATCCCAGCAACTACAACAACAGCCCCAAGCTGAAGGTTTCCACTCCAGGTCCTATCAGTACCCTCAGCTCCAATATGGGCGTCTGGACAGGGAAAAGACCCGGCCGGGTAAAGGCCAAAAACCCCAGTCCTCCCAGACTAGCCATCAGGGACAGGGTACCGCACGTCCTACAGGACAAAAACAGTGGTTTTGACAGTCAGCCTGAAGGCAGCAGGACCACAACCCAACCCCCAATCTTCAACAATCATCTGGCCTCGTATACTCACCACTGGGCCAGCATCACAACCGACTGTTGGATACTGGACACGGTCTCAAAGGGGTGCTCCATACAATTCAAATCCATACCTCGGGGCAGAAAACTGCCCCTCACTCAAACCTTGGGAACCCGGACCTAGATCTGTTAATCAAGAGGGAACGCGAGCAGCTCCTCTGCCTTGGGGCCATAGAAAAAGTTCCCAAAAGGCAATGGGGAAAAGAGTTTTAGTCACAGTATTTCCTAGTCCCCAAATCAAACAGAGATCTGAGACCCATTCTAGACCTCAGAGCTCTAAACAAGCACATAAGAAAAATAAAATTCTGTATGGCCCACCTGAGAATGCATCCTTTTCAGCTCTGGCTGGCCACAATGTTCCGTCCCCAGAAACACTCTCTGAGCAAGGTATTGTCAGTTCTCTGCGATGTCCTAGGGACACTGGAAATCTGGCAGGATCCACTCTTTGCCATGGGGGCATCCCACTGGAGGCATCAAACCCTACGGTAACCCTGATCACCGATGCCTCAGACACAATGTTCCCTCTAAGAGGCTCAGGCAGCTGAGCAACTCATGTTGCTCACTGCGCTGCCCCCCCCCCCGCGGGCCCGATCCTGGCGTCCCCCCCCCCGGCCCGCTCCCTGGTAACCTCCCCCCAGCCTGCCCAGCCCCTCCCCACAAACTTACCTTGTGGCTGGAGCCAGAGAAGCACTAACGGAGCATGCTCAGATTTTCTGGGCATGCTCCGTTAGAGCTTCTCTGGGCGGGAGTTTTAAAAACTCCCTCCTTCACAGGAGCTGTGAGCAGGGACTCCGGCTGCCGGCCATGCACTGCCGGCAGCTTTCCCTGCGCTGGCAGCTGCGGCAGGCTGCGCTGCAGCGCACCAGCACACCTTAGAGGGAACATTGCTCAGACATGGGTTGGGATGCCCACATTTTGGGGGGTCTTTCCACCCAAGGGAACTGGTCCCCCAAGGATGGGCTCCTCCACATAAATGTGAAGAAGCTAAGGGCCATCTGCCTGGCCTGCAGGATCTTTCTGGACCAAATAGAAGGGAAAATGGTCCAGGTCCTGACAGACAACACGGCAGCCATGTTCTATATGAACCGCCAAGGGGTTGTTCACTCACCAGCCTTCTGCACAGAAGCGACCAAGCTCTGGGAATTGGCCCTGAGGCACAATTTTACCCCGGTGGTGGCTCACCTTCCTGAGGTAGACAACAGAATAGCAGACTCACTTAGCAGAACCTTTCTGTCCCACCACGAATGGTATCTGCACAGGGAAACAGTATCCCACCTAACCAACAGGTGGGGAACACCCCACATGAATCTCTTCATGACATGCCAGAACCGGAAGTGTCACTGCTTCTGTTCCCTCAGGGATCAAGACAAGGGTTCACTCATGGATGCCTTCCTGCTCCCATGGGGGGGCCCTCTATCGTATGCATTCCCCCCGATCCCTCTGATGTACAGAGTCTTGCTAAAGATAAAGACGGATGGAGCAAATGTGATATTGATAGCTCCAGACTGGCTCAGACAGCACTGGTACTTGATCCTACAGGATCCGTCCATAGACACTTCGGTCCACCTCCCTCTTTGGGTGGACCTGCTGACACAGAACTTGGGCCACCTGCGGCACCCGAACCCCGGTTTCCTGCACCTGACAGCCTGGAGACTGCATGGCTGAATGAACACAAAAGACTCTGCTCAGACACGGTCAAAAAGGTACTGATAGGCAGTAGGAGACCCTCTACGAGGGCCACCTATACTGCTAGGTGCAAATGGTTTTCCCCTGGGCCAAGGGAAAAGGTGTATCACCCAAATCAGCTTCTATACATTTGGTCTTTAATTATCTGCTAGACCTCAAGGATACGGATACAGGTTTGTCCTTCGCTTTCCTGCAGGTCCATCTGGCAGCTATTTCTGCCTTACACATTAAGGTAGAGGGGGTTCCAGTCTTTTCTGCCCTACCTCTACAAGGTTCCTGAAAGGGATTGGAAGGATCTGCTCTCAGCCTAGGGACCCTACCCTGCAATGAGACCTTAACATGTTGATCCACTGCTTGACGGAGCCCCCCCATGAACACTTGGACTCATGTACCTTGCTAGTCCTTGCTTGGAAGGTGGCCTTTCTGGCAGCAATAACCTCAGCCAGGAAGGTATCCGAACTGAGGGCCCTTCCCTCAGAACCCCCCCATATGAGGTTCTTTCCTGATAAGGTAGTGCTACGTCCACGCCCAGCCTTCCTCCCAAAGGTAGTTTTCCCTTTTCACCTAAACCAGGAAATTTGCCTTCCAGTGAAAACCAGAGGAGGTGGCATACCCTGGACATCAGAAACGCTCTCTTAACGTACATCAGGCACACATGCCCATTCCGCAAAACCTCCCAACTCTTCATGGCAATTGCGGAACAATAAAGGGGACAATCAGTGTCATCACAGCGCATTTCCAAGTGGATCATGAGCTATATTAAAGACTGCTACAGAAGGTCGAGTACACCCCTTCCGGGCAATGTCAGGGCTCACTCAACCAGACTCCAGGCTTCTTCAATGGCCTTTCTCGCTCAGGTCCCAATCCAAGAGATCTGCAAAGCAGCCACATGGTCGTCGGTGCATACCTTCACAATGCACTATACTATTGTCCAACAGGCAAGAGATGATGCCGCATTGCGCAGAGCTGTACTCAAAGTGGGTAAGCTGTAACTCTGCCCACCATCCTGAGTATGGCTAGCAGTCAACTGTAACTGAATGATGTGAGCAGCGCTCGAAGAAGAACAGTGAGTTACTGATATAACTGTCCTTCTTCGAGATGGGCTGCTTCCATACATTCAGATCCCTTCCACTGTCCCCACTAACTGGAGCTGGCAAAAAGAAGGGACTGGGAAGGTCAGGGTCAGGATCACCTATATAGCTGCAGTCACGGCACAGTGGCGGCGTTGGCCACTGCCCCTGACCTGACAGGCTAGGGCTAAAGACTTTCTGAGCTACTGTGCGCTGCAGCACATAGACACCTGTAACTGAATGTATGTGAGCAGCCCATCTCGAAAAAGGACGGTTACATCGGTAACCCACTGTTCTCATGTGCCCTTGTATTTTCTAGTATACTTTTATTCCTCTAGCTGGGGCAAAACTGAAGTAAGTATCATGGTTTGAGCCTAGGGAGACGAACTATTCAATTTCAGTAGGTTTCAATACCTAGGTTTCAGTAAGTTTTCAGCAAAAAGAAGAAAATACTAATGTTTAAAGGTCAGATATATCATTACTGTTAATAGCATACCTTGCAGTACAGTGTATCAAAGGCACAGAAATGAAATTGTTTCAATGCAATACATATGCTGTTTTTGTGCATGTGCTGGAAATTTTTGTATATGAGCCCTGAACCCTGTGTCATTTACTAGTCTGCTGTATATCTGTTATCTATGTCCATTGTTTTCTTGTATTCTAATGCATGACTTAGTAAAATAAGTTTCTATAGGCCTAGTTTTCACGATAACCTTAAGTAATTATCAGAATCGAACATTAGTAGCATCAATATTTACCCTCTTTTTACAATATAATTAAAGTGTGTAATGAATTTTAAACTTAGTAATTTTAGAGCAGGTCAAGGTATGGCTATAAGCCTCAGTGCGGCTCTCGAAGGTTTAATAATCAACTTGTGTGGCTCTTGAGTTCCAGAAGTTTGGCCACCCCTGGTCTAGTGTATATCTACTAACCATCACTTGGTGATTAGCGATTCTGACTTGGAAGGCCGAAGTTGAATACGCCTTCCTTCTGAGGAGGTCAAGCCTCCTACCCTCCCTAGAGCTTTGGAAGGTGTCAGAACAGCCCTGACCCTCCTGTCTGCAGGCAGCCTCCACTATCTGGGACCTTGGTATCCGGTGCTCCACTAAGAAAAGGAAATTCTCTGAGGGAGCCTGGTACTTATGGCCGGCCATCTCAGAGAGTGGCAGGATGGAGGTGGGGGGTCTGTCAGCATGCCCTGGTGAGGTGGAGCACACTGTCATGTAGGGGCCCTGCAATGGTGTCTGGAGAAGCCACAAAACCCCAGGACACAGAGGAGGTCCCTGTCCCCTCTCAGAGGTTCGACCCCCATGCCCAAGTGTGCTGTCATCCAGCAAGGGAAGTCAAAGTGTGTGTTGGGGTCCTCCCTGTATGATCCCAGCATGGGATTTACAGATTCGTCCAGGGAAGAGGACAAACTTGGCCCCGGGGTGCTGCCCCAAGGTTTGGTGGTGCTGCAGGAGGGCTCCCCTTTGGATACCTCTGATAAAGGGGACCAACTATGAGGGTAGTACTGGGGAGGGCCCAGTGCCAGCAGCCCTTCAGTAGCAGGTTGGTCCTGAAGTGCCAGTTCTCGGGCATTTTGATGATGCCAGGACAGGGAAATTAGCACTGCAAAGGTTGATATTGTCAGTGCTGAGGTGGTCGGCACTGGTGTGGCACTAAGGCACTGAGGGGAAGTGGAGCGCCTATGAGGGCACTTGAGCTAATGACCCCATTCAGTGCTGGGGAAGATGGAGGCCTCCAGGTAAGGAGAGGATCCTGGGACCTCTTCAAACTCCGGTCCAGCTCAGTGCAAAGAAGCTTGCAGTGCCAGGGTAAGAGGCAAGCGGCACTGTTTTGAAGTGGCCCACTTCTCCAAGAGGAAGGCTGGTTTTCCTCAGGGCTTTGGTAGCATGGGAGTGGGTAACAGCAGGAGAGCCTTCACGGCTTCAAAGGCCTCCAGTGTGGACGGCACCAGGATGTGTTGAGCTTTGTTCCCGCATGGGGGCCGGCCAAAGAGAGCTGAAGCAGCACTAGTGCTTCGGCACCAAAGTGGACGCCGCGTGAGGCTTTCCGTGCTTCTCTGGGGAGTGGTGGTGAAAAGGCCCCAGTGCCGACCTGGCAAACGGTGTCGGCTCTGTAGGAGACCCCTTGTACTGGGGGTAGGCTGCCACTCTTGCTCTGTGGCCAACACACGGCACCTCTACTCTCTATCTTTCAAGGTCCTTGGTTTGAAGGACCAACAAATTGAGCATTGACTTGCCTGGTGGGACTCAACAAGGCATTTTAGGCACGTCTCATGGGAGTCATCCCTCAAGAAGGCCTTGCTGCAACTCGCACAGGACTTGAACCCTGGCATGGCAGGCAGCAGTTGGGAGCTGTGTTCCACCTCCAACTGTGAAGGCTTAGTAGGAGCACTGGGTCATGGCGGAATGATGTCCATGGATATGCCTTC
The DNA here is from genome assembly GCA_007922195.1 of Podocnemis expansa. Classification (NCBI taxonomy): domain Eukaryota; kingdom Metazoa; phylum Chordata; order Testudines; family Podocnemididae; genus Podocnemis; species Podocnemis expansa. The sequence continues at coordinate 5,001 of ML682070.1, read as the reverse complement.
TAACGTGAACAAGAGACTCATAAAATGATTGGAACAGACAGGCACTTGCGGTAGCTGCAAGGAGCGGGCTGTTCTGTAACTGTCGCTGAAGGCAGAAAAAGGAACTGAAGGGGATCAGGGTTGGGGTCATCTATATATAGCTGCGAGAATGGCCAGAGGAGGTGTTGGCCTCCGACCATGCTCTGACAGGCTAGGGTGAAAAGTTTCCAGCCAGTCGTGCGCTGTGGCACTTAGACACCTAAAACTGAATGATGTGAGCAGCACTCAAAGAAGAACCATAAATTAGGAGTCACTTGTGAAAAGTTGGACCTTGTCCTCCACACCCCTCCTTGGGGCCAGGGGAAAGTTCTCACTCCCACACAAGGCAGGTGAAGGTTTGTGAAGTCCTGAAGCAAAGCTGGCTGAATGCCACAGGTGCAAGCTACTCTTGTTGATTGTCCTTCCATTACCAATGCCCAGGGCACTGAGTGCTTCCCCCTCCCCCTTTCTCCATCAGCTCAGTCTTCTCTTTAACGGAAGGCAAAGGCCTGGACGCCAGGAACCCCTACAGTGCGAACACAGATGTGACCCTGACTTCCTCTACAGCCATGGGTAAATCACTTTGCTTCCCTCTTCCTCATTCGCCCCCTGTACAAAATGGGGCAACTAATCTTGGGCTAATTTCCAGGTGTTTGGGATGACCCATGAAGGAATGGTTGGAGAGCTATAAAACCCCATGTGTGAGAAAGTACACAATTGGAATTCATATGCATATTTGACACTGTCAATGTAGGGCTGAATAAAGACTATATTTTTTCCCCATTACAACAGGTGATTTTGCTTTCCTTTTTCTCCCAACCTGCCTCCTATATGCTCTTCTCCACTGTTTTGATTTGGTGGGACGGTCTGAGCTGATCCTATGACTTACACTTCCTCCCATTCTGTAGGTTCCTCCTCTTCAAACATCTGATGAAGTGGGATTTCTTCCACAAAAGGTCATGCAATAAATAAATTTGTTAGTTTTTAAAAGTGTCACCAGATTCCCTGCTTGCTTTGCTGAACTAAATTAACACAGCTACCCCTTTGGTCCGTGTGTGATGCTGCTAACCCACATGATTGTGTTCAGTTACAGGGTTGTCCTGTTGCCAACAGCTCACTAGTTAAGTTATGATCCAATCAGAGAGCCTCAGGCTTTGAACAAATGTTCATGATGCCTGCAGAACTGCTTCTCTAAAGAAGGACATGGACCCAGCTTTTCTCCAGGATCTAACTGCCTGCCTGCTGCTTCAGGGCTGGGGGGGCCCTGCATCTCTGGTGCTGGGGAGAGCCCTCTCTTTTCCCCCCATCCTGGTGGGTTCCTCTCGCCTCTCCTCCCACATCTCCAAGGTTCCTGAAACAGAGCGGGAGAGAGAACTAAGAGCCCCACTGCAGCCCCTAAAGTTATTTCCTGTGGCCTGTGTGGGGGAAAAATCTAACTCTGCCCTCAACCTCAGAAAGAGGCACACCAGAGCCTCCCCAATGATGCAGACCCGTTCCCAGCCGAGACTCCAATGAGCAGAGAACGAGGTGTGGTTCCCAAAGTTTATTATTCAATTGAATAATAACCTGACACAGCAAGCTGCATCAGGGGCAGAAGAAAAAAAGAATGCCCCAAACACCAGTGCAGATGGTTTTTTATACCTTAAGTTACAGACTTGGAGACAAAGAAAATTCCACTAGGGTTATGTCATAACTCTACTCAATAACAGTGTTCATTTACTACAGTCAAGATTTAATTAACAACATTTCTATTTACTAACAATATTCAATTACCTATTCTATTAACACCAATTACCGGTTTAATTAACACCCCCTTATCAATGTTTACTTCCTATCTATCGCTATCCTATCCACATGTAAAGTCTACCTCCTAAGGATATTAGTTCCCCTCACCATTTACATGGTATAATTACTGTTGTCTCAGTACTTAATGTTTAGTTAACCCGGAGTCTTTCCCATAACCCTCCAGTCCAAACTAACTCCATCTTGAGTCAGGCCTACTTCATGTTACAATTTCTCCTACACCTGTAACAACACCGATATTTGCAATATCATTGCATGAAAAGGTTTCAGTGGTGTGGCCCTCAGGCTAACGTACTAGTCTTCATGCAGCCCTTCTGGTGATTTGAGTTTGAGACCCCTGCTATAAACCATGCTATGGACCCATTAGAGCAATTCCATGCTCCGTCTCCTGGGCCCCAATGGTACAGAAGGCAGCTTCCCGGGAACTACACCATGCAGCCTGGGAACTGTGACTCATTGCAGGAGAACATGTTGGGGCTGCAGATGTAAATGTGTCCAAGGCCAAAAGTGCCTCTCACATTGACTCCTGTGAGACCCAGCCCATCCCCAGGGGCTCCAGACTGCAGTCATGTGCACCATCAACCAGCAATTCTCCAAATGGAGAGAGAACCTGGGGGCTGGCGGAAATGTGCTCAGGTACCGTCTGTGGGAGCTGATTGCCCCATAACGGGGCACTAGGCAATTCTTGCCCCTTCCCTAGAGCAGTGGGCCCTGACAGCTCATGCTGCCAGGACACCAGATGAGCTGGGCCACAGATCAGATCCAGTGAGGCCACTCCTGTACTCCTGGCTCACCTGGAGTCTCATTCTGCCCTACCCCCTCTTGTGCTGCATGTAGCCCCCTGGAAATCTGTGGGCCCACTGTGCTGTTCCTCCAGAGAGCAGGGGACAAAACCCACCCTAAGAGATAGTATGGGCCTGTTGGGGGGAATCATCTATCACAGTGAAGAGAGGTAATTGCTGATGGATTGTTCCCTTCCCTGCTCCTGTCCACCTGATGGGCCCCTCCCTGCCCCCTTGAGCATTCTCCTGGCCCTGCCCAGTAGCTATCTATGAAGGCCAGAGGAGGCTGCCCAGTGTGCAGGGCCCTTGGCGGCCGTTCTAGTGTGCGTGATGAGGGTAGAGAGATGCTGGACAGAGCCAGGCTCCACAATGAATGCACTGTTCCCCCTCAGATTCATTCGGCCAAGTCAAAAGACAGAGAGGCTGGGCAAAGCAGCCCAGGGTAGGCTGTGAGCTCATCCTTAACGAGGGCAGAAATGCAGCATCAACAAAGCCACCCATTGTAGGGCTGTGTTTGTCCAGCACTGCTGGGTTATTTCTGCTCTCAGAATGGGGCTGGGAGTGAGGCCAGCAGAGCCGGCCAGGGCTGGGGGAGGAGGGGCTGGAAGTGACTCAGGCTGCAGGGTCTGGGATGAGCCAGGGGAAAGCAGAGAGCTAAAGGTCCTTTCCGATAACCTGCCTGCTATCTCTATGCACTTTATAGGTGCTGATAAGATAACAAGATGGATCCACATCAGGCACATTAGCTAGGCACAACCTAGCCCCTGAGTCAAAGCTACTGCTCCGCAATCCCTGAAATGTGAGACTGATGGCTGGCCACAAGAAACCTGTAGACCTGTGTCCATCCAAACCTGTCTGTAGTCCTGGGATCCTGCGGAGGGGGAGCAGTGTACAGGCGAGGGGAGATGGCTACCAGCTCCTCCCTTCCAGCCCTCTGTCCCCTGGAAACCCCTCACAAAACAGCCATAAAGCCAATGCATTCTCTGTGTGGAGAACTTTCATTCAGGTTGGCCCCAGGGCAGTGTCTGCTGGGGAAGTCAGAACTCCAGTGGGGCCATGCAATGAGGGAGAAGATGGCTCCCAGATAGGGCTACCAGATACCAAAGTGTGGAAAGGAGGACAGTGAAGTATGAAAAGGAGGACATTGGAGGATACATAGAGAAAATGTAGTATTAATGTAATGTTCTTCTGTTTTTAGGGGGCCCTGGAACACTTTCCCGTAGAAATAAGGTATTCCAGTATACTTTAACCCCTATAAATAAAAAGCCAGACAAAATCATGTATTTTAAAATGCCTGCCAGATGGAGAACATGAAGGTAAAAAAGGAGGACATGTTGCCTTTTGCCTGACAGCTGGTAACCTTACCCCTGGGCTCCCAGTGGATCTGTGGAATCCAGAGCATTACCAGAGTGACTGATCATTCTTTCTAGTGCAGGAAGCATACAGAAAAGGGGGAGAGAGGCAAGGCGCAGTGTTGGCAATTCTTGTGATTTTATGGGAAACCAAATGATATGTGGAGTTTCTTTAAAAGCCCCAGGCCCTGGAGTCATGAGATCACTGAGAATCCCAGCTCTCATTAAATAGTTAATTTCTAGCCCTCATGGCTGCAAAGAAAATTTGGAAAATGGGACCTGAGTCCACACTGAAGACTCAAAAACCAGCAAGGCCATAAAACCACCCCAACAGTGTGTGTTGTATTTAATAATCTCATGATTTGGGGGTCATGGCTCCTGATGTTCAGACTGGCTGGGTTGACCACAAAAGGCCATGCCTCTGAACCGGGGCACAGGCCATATATATTGCTCATAGAATGGGTCATTTATTGAGTGACAGTATTGCCTAGTGCATGAAGCATTGGCACAAAGCCAGGAACTCCTGTGACTGGAGGCAAGGTCTGCCACCGACTCACCATGGAGCCTAAGGCAAATCACGTCACCACTCTGTGCCTCAGTTTCTTCATCTATGAAAAGAGGCAATTTGGGGACCTGTGCAAAGAAATCAACCCCTCTGAAAACTGGATAGCAAACACACTCTCAACTGCTGGCATTTGATCGGAATGCTGAACCCAAGGGCGTTCAGTTGCCACAGTGATGGCCAGACGTACCAAGGACAGATAGATGCTGGAGGATGGCTGTTTGGAGGATTGGGTGAAATGGTTCAAACACTCACAGACTCTAAGGTCAGAACCAATCCCATTTTAGGGCACTGGAATAGCCACCACCAGTAGTCAAAGATCAGCCATACAAGGCTGTCTGATCATCCCACCCCCTCCATAAATTTATCAAGCTCAGATTCATAGAATCATAGAATCATTGGGTTGGAAGGGACCCCTCGAGGTCATCTAGTCCAACCCCCTGCCAAAAAAAGGCAGGACCACTCCCATTAGATCATCCCAGTC
>ML682069.1:16362921-16378286 GCA_007922195.1 Podocnemis expansa | reverse complement strand
GGTGCCTGCAGTCCCCCTCTGCCAGCCAGGGGACATCCCTCAGCACCCTGGGAGGAAGGGTCAAATGTTGTTTCGAAACAGCGATTGTTTTGAAACAGCATGTCCCACTGACGTTGTTGCGAAACGAGTCGTTTCAAAACAACACTGTTTTGAAACAAAAGCAGGTTTAAGCCATTTCGAAAGAACGGCCGCCATTTCGAAACAAGCAAACCGCTTGTTTCGAAATGGCCATGTGTCATGTGGCCATTGTGTTTCTCGTTGTTTCGAAATAAGAATGCTGTGTGAACACACCCCATGAGGCCGGCTATCCCTATGTACAAAAGAGTGGCCATTGCTCTGTGGAAGATGGCCACTCTGGAGTCGCACAGGTCTGTTGTGCACCTGTTCAGTATCGGGAGGTCCACCACTGGCAACATTCTGTTGGAGGTCACCAGGGCCATCACCAGGATCCTGTTGCGACGCCTGGTCACACAAGGGGAGCTGCAGGACACCGTTGCCAGCATGGCCAAAGCACTTTCCCAATTGTGCGGGGATCCTGGACGCCACGCAGATCCCCTTGCAAGCCCCGGAGCACAGAGCCGTGGAGTACAGAAACCGCAAGGGGTACCATTCTATCATCCTGCAGGCCCTTGTGGACCACCAGGGCATTTTTCAAAACTGTTATGTGGGATGGCCAGGGAGGGCCCATGATGCCAGGGTCCTCTGTAACTCTGCCCTGTACAGGAGCATGGAGGCGGGCACCTTCTTCCCCCCTCATAACATCAATGTTGGGGGAGTAGAGGTGCCCGTCCTCATTGTGGCAGACGTGGCCTATCTCCCCCGCCCATGGCACATGCGGCCATACGCAGGGCCCCTTGATCTGCGCTGGCAGCTTTTCAACCGCCGGCTGAGCTGCTGCCACCAGATGGTCGAGTGGGCATTTGGCCACCTCAAGGCATGCTGGAGGTGTCTCCTTACACGCCTCCACCTTGCGGAGAGGACAATGCCGCAGGTCATCAGTGCGTGCGTGGCCCTGCATAACTTCTTGTGAGCTGTGGGGGCGAGACCGTTGCTGCTGCCTGGGAAGCTGAGGCACAACTCCTCGCCAGGGACTATGAGGAACCCAGACCTGTGCCCCCACGGGAGCAGCCATCACAGAGAGCTGTGACAGTTCGGGATGCACTCATGAACACCTTTGCCATGGAAGAACTCTGAGAGCCAGGCCTGCCCTGCCCCACACCACTGTCTGCCCCGTTTGCCAACAGCCAGCCCCCACCCATCCACCTGCACTGTGAACTACCCCCAATAAAACCACTCACAACCAAGAATATGTTTCAAACTATTTATTTAACAAAACAGGGGTTGGGGCAGGGAAGGGCTGGGGAGGGATAAGGGATGAGGAAATGTAGGGAGAGTCTGGAGGGAGGGCCAGCAACTTGGAAGGGAGAGTCTGGGGGAAAGAGGAGTCTGGGGGGAGGGTCAGCAACTTGGAAGGGGGAGTCTGGGGGGAGGGGGAGTCTGGGGGGAGGGCCAGCAACTTGGAAGGGGGAGACTGGGGAAGGGGTGGGGGAGTCTGGGTTGCAGGGGAGTCTTAGATGGGGCCTTTGGGGGGTCCGAGGGTGGTGGTGTTCCCCGCCCCTGCCCAAGGCCACCATGGGTCCAGGGTTGCCTCCGGGGAAGGCCAGGCAGAGGACCCCCTGCAGCAGCTGGAGGGGCCATGTGCTCCACCAACTGGCGGATGCTGCTGGCAATGGCCTCGACTGCAGTGGGCAGGCGGTCACGGAGGCGCTCGAAGGCTTGCTGGCCTGCACCTGGTGCTCCAGGGGAGCGACCACCCAGTCGTCCGCAGCTGCTGCCTGCTGCAGCAGGCGGAGGGCAGAGTCTTGGCGCCTGGCTTGGTCCTGGCACCAGGCCTGGGTGAATGCCTCTGTCCACTGCCCCAGCTCCTCCAGGCTGTCATGGATCTCCCCACACATCCAGGGGGCCCTCCTCCTCCTCCATGGTGGTCTCGGGCTGCCACGTCGGGATGGTGGTGCTGCACAGCGGGTGGCTGGGCGACCTGCTGGAGGGCAGCGGAAAACACAGTTGGCCCAGGCTGCCTGCTGGCCTTGTCTGTGTGCAGCCTGTCTGCAGCACACACCTCTGCCCTGACTGTCAGCAGGACTCAGGATCCTGTGGGACATTGCCCTGGGGTAGGACTACCAGATCCCAAAGCCTCGAAAGGAGGCCAGGGAAGTACGAAAAGGAGGACATTGGAGAACACATGGGAGAAAATGTACTATGGATGTGATATTTTTCACTTTTTAGGAGGCCTGGAACACTTTCCTGTACAAATAAGTATTCTATGGCATTCCAGGATACTTCAACCCCTATAGTAAACAGCCTGACAAAATCCTGTATTTTAAAATGCCTGCCAGACAGACAATGTGAGGATACACAGAAGAACATGAAGCTAAAGAGGGGACCATGTTCTCCTTTTGCCTGACATCTGGTAACCATACCCTGGAGGCACACATCCTGTGGTGCCCACAATGGTGAGCTGGACTCACCCACGCCTTGCTCTAGGGAGTCTCCCAAGGGCACTTGCCAGTGGTGTGGCCTGCATGCTCTCCACCCCGCCCAAGATGCAGCTGCATCTTTGACACCCAGCCCCTGTTAACCACCCCCAGGCACACAGGGGCCTGTGACCCTGGTGCCACCTGTCTCTCAGGTACCTGTGGGCATGGGAGGGTCTCTGCACCCGCCGACCCTATGCCCTACCTGCCCTAGTGCCCAGCCCTATACTCCCTCGCTGCCTGTGACCTGGACAGGCCCAGCCCTGCATGCTTCTGCGGGAGAGGAAGACTCACCCACAGGGGCTCCAGAGGTTCGGCGCAATGTTCCAATGTCTGTCTCGGACTCCCCAGGATGGTCTCAGGCCCCTGCTCCTCCATGCTGCTCTCCGCCTCTGGGCCAGGGAACAGCTCGGGGGTCCCTGGTGTGACCTCCGCTGCTGGTGGCAGTGCATCAGGAGGCTACCCGACATCGACGGACACTTCGGACCCTGTATCCACTGCCTCAAGCCCAGAGGAGGAGCTGTGGTGCATGCCGGTGTCAATGGCCTCGGCAGGCAGGCCACTGGGCTCTGGCCCCAGGAAGGCATGGAGCTCATCATAGAAGGGGCAGGTAGCAGTGTTACCTGCTCCCTGGAGCTCCTGTGCCTCCCTATTCTGGGCATGGTCCTGCCTGAGGGCCTTTATTTTCGAGCGCACCTGCTCCGTGGTGCACTTGTGGCCCTCAGCGGACAGCACTGTGGCGATGTCCACATATATGTCCCAGTTCCGGTGGCTCGCCCGGAACCAGGACAGGATGTCTTCCCTCCAGATGCTGAGGAGGCAGTGGCCCTCCTCAGCAGTCCAGATGGGGGCACAGCATCGCCCCCCTGGGGCACTGGTGCCACGTGCTGCCATGCCTGCACAGGGCTCTGGCCACGCTGGCAGGCACACGTGGGAAGGGACTTCCTGTTTCCCTTGGGTGCTGTGCACCCTGGGAAGAAGGTCAGGACAGTTATTTTGGAGCAATTCTTGTTTTGAAATAACACGTCCGAACAACGGTTATTTCGAAACAACTCATTTAGAAATAACCGTCGTTTCAAAATAACTGCCATTTCAAAACGGAAGCAGTTTAAGCCATTTTGAAACAACGGCTCTTGTTTCGGAAAAACCGGGCTCCGTTGTTTCAAAACAAGAAAACGTCATGTGGACATACGGGTTTTTATTTAGAAACAACCAGTGTGGACATACCCATGGTCAATTTGAACTGACTAATTCGAATTGACCCAGTGTGGCCATGTCAGTTAGAACTCACTGTTAGTTCAAATTAGCCACAGCTTGATTTTCCCTATACAATAGCGCCCCCTACCGAAGTCTTGTTCATGGACATGCCAATTCAAATTGGATTTTCTAGTGTAGCCATGTCAATTTGAATTGACTGAATTCAAAGTAGTAATTATTAGTTTGAATTGACCAATTTGAATTCATTAATTTGAATTGAAATTGTAAGTGTAGGCATAGCTATAGAGACCACAGTATTTTCACATCTTGCCTACTCTGTACAATTTTGTTTTGAACTAACATTTTCATTACTTTTTTGATACTAAGCTACTTGCAAACAACTCAAAGAGAGGAAATAAGGAAGGGATATGAAGCCAGGGTGAAATAATGCACAGGCCAACTGCGCGTGTGCAAGGAGATAAGACAGTGTACGAGGCAGGGGTGGATTAATTCATGGACCAGCTGAGCATGTGCGCAGGGGCCCACCACAATGTGAGAGCCCCTCTACCCCATCGGCACTTGGGGGGGGAGCAGAGAGGGCAGGCCCAGAGGCCAGGCTGCATGCTCACACCCTGCACTTGGGCCAGCTGCTCCCCACCTCTGGCCTACCTGCACAAGGATCATAGGCTGGCAAGGGAAGTGGGTCCAGCCTGTGGGGTGGGGTAGCCACTGATGGTAGGGTCCCAAAGGCCCTGCAGCTCCTGATCTGCCCATGTATGAGGCTGTTTAAAAACACGTTTGGGCTCCAAATTTTAACAGTCTGTTTATTTCAGTCCTTGGTTACACTGAGGATTTGCCATAGCTGCAGCCATCACTGCCCACTTCCTGTATCCATACAAGTCTAAATCCTAGCAAAGAGTGTTTTGCGGGGTCTCAGAGGAGAGAGAGAGGGGGGCACTGGACACTCCTTTTATGGTTTATCACTATATATGTGACTTTTATAGAAGGAATGCACAGTCACAATTGTTACGAGCATTATGCTATAAAGTGCAAGTGCACGTACTTGGAAGCAGCATCAAAGCTTAACACAAATAGCATTATTATGCCCAATATTGTAGTCAGCCATACTGAGAATATGATGCGCAGTTTTACATTATGCTCCTGCAACAGCGTATTATAGGCACAGCTCAATACCTCAAAGGTTACATATAGCAGCATAGCAGGCAACATAAAAGACAACATATCACACCATACCATTCATTCCACCATTCACACAATATCTTCACAGACACAGGGTTTACTCGAGACTGGCCAGGTCTGAGTTTACCCAGGTACCCAAACTTGATGGGGTGAAGAGATCTCAGGTGCACACCAATCCCAGTTGCATTGACATAGTCTCCTCCTAATAGTATCTTACTGGGCTATTTTATAGATGAACTGATTAGGAGGCTGTCCCCAAAGAGGGGTGTCCCTCTTCATCCTTTTCATCTATGCCCAAGGTGACTCCCATAACTGCTCTCTTCTTAATTGGTACCTTGAGATTCCTGGCCAGTCACACAATCCACCCTGGAACTTTTGGGGCTTTCCACTCATACCAACCACACTCACTTCTTCCCATACTTCTCGGGTTACAGCTGGTACAATAGACAATAACCACTATCTATCTAAACCAGGAGCATCGTTGCCCCGGGAAAAAACCGAGCCCAGGCCCAGGACCTCACTGTGGGCCAAGCCCCCCCGGCACCAGGACTCACAGCACATGCCTCCTATGCCAGATGCCAGCAAAGCACCTGGTCTAAATACCTCAGTGACTACAGTTGGTATTTTGAGCATTATGGTTCCCATACAATGGAAGTTGCTGCATCAAGCAATTTTATTTTGGGGGAAATTATTAAACTCCTGAGAGGCTTGCCCTCTACCCTCTCAAGGGGTACATCTTGCTCAAGTGTTACTGCAAAGCTGCTAACCAAAATGCATGTCACAATCTAATTTTGCTTAATTCGGGCCTTGTCACAAACTATTTCTGCTTAGCTCAGGCCTTCTTGAAAAAGCTCTTTAAGATGGAGTCAGTTCTCTTTTGCCTATGCCGGGGGTCTAGTAGGCCCTTATTCCCTGGACCAGCAACTCTTCACTGCCATGCATGAAAAGAGGCAAAGTCATTAAAAGATACTGTTTGTACTGGGCCCGCATACCACCCACTTGATACTGATGGCTATTGTCTACAGTAGGGATTTTCATCTGCTAGTGGTTGCCCTCCAATGGCTGTAACTAAGGAAAAAATCTCCTGCAGAGATGGGACTTGGTTCACTTCAGTCACATTGGTGTAAATCAGAAGTCAATCCACTGAAGGCAATGGAAATGCACTGAAGTGCAATCAGTGGGAGATCAAAATCAGGCTTAAGACCTCTGATATAACCACAAAAAATAATCTAATTGGTTACTTTGTCTTGCTTAAGAAAGGCTTTACTGAGGAGTGCATTTCAAGCCTTCCTCATACAGGGCACAAGCAAAAGGCTTAACACATCACTTCTGTTCTCAGACCAAAGTCTGAGAGATGTTTGGGCTTTGAGATGGTTCTCTGCAGGGAGAAGCATTTCATCCATACTGGTTTAATCACTCATCATTACAGAGGGAAAGGATTTACACAAATGAAAAAGCAATCGATTGATTTAAAAATAACTTGAGTGCGTCTATTAGGACAGGCTGCACACAGACATCTCCCTTCTTAAGAGAGTGTGGCCACTGCTACCTGAGGTGCTCCTGACAGCCACTCAAGAGACAACTGCTACCACACATGTGCAGTCATGGTTCCAAGAGAATGGGATGGAGGGCTTTTGCCTCGCATCCACCATGCCATTGTAATCCTTGTTTGGAAATGTTGTAGGGGAGATTTTCAAACTACAAAAGAGACAACTGGGCACCTGGCTCTGACTCGTTTTCAGAGGGAATTGAGCACCAGGCTGTTCTTGTATATAAAAAAATCTTCCATGTTAAGGAAGAAGAAAATCATGGCAAGGCAAGGCAATGCTGAATATTAAAGTTGGTGTTTGGAGGATGGGGGAGCTGTTGGTGAAGAGTCTTCCAGAAATAATTGACTTTAAAAAGAAAAAAGGCACCATGTACAATTATGGTGGCAGTTTAGCCCAACTGAGGGCATAACATACTGCAACATCCGTGATTTTCACGGATATGACACATACTTCAGTGTGGAATTAATGATGGTTATTTGCTATTAAGATAGATAAAAGGGAGCTATGGAAAACTAGCAGAAAAGGGGAATCAATGGTCTAGATAATGAGCTTTCTACCAAACACAACACCCAGATTCAGGAGCACTACTGACCCAGGAAAAGACCCAGGCCTCTGGAGGTGGGACTTGGGGCTCGAGCCCCATAAGTCCAGCACCAGCAATGCCTGTGCCCAGATTTATAGCTGTGAAAAGGTGACTCCTTAGCCCCAGTCCTAGTGACATAGCTGTTTTACTACCTTTCAAAAGAGAGACCCCAAGGAGAACGCTAAACTATTAGGGGCTTGTTGGGGGCTAGAAGAGGGTAGGAAATGAAAAAAATGGTCAGGAGTCTCCCCAGGATAGCAATAAAAACTTACAGGTTGGCAAGGCAACACACAGCCAAGGAAAGAGTGCTGTGATCATGATCGTCGCTTTTAATCAACTCTCTGGTCACAGGTCTCCATAGTAAAAGGGTGGACAGGTGCTAAATGCAATTGGGTCTGTTGGGGAAGAAGGGAAGCTATAGCCCAGACTGAGGTTTCCATGAAGAGTGAAGTGCAGGAAGCTGGACTGTCACTCAAGAGGAGCTAAAGGAGACCTAAGGTGCAGTTTTCCCTGTAACTGTGACACATACTGTGGTTATATTAATGCCTCTGGGGTCAAACAAATGGACTGACCTAAAATGTGTTTATTTAAACTATTGTACAATGGAAACCAAATTCATTTTAAAGGCCAGTTCAGAGATAAGCAACAGCAAGTTTGAATATAGGGATCTTCTTGCCAGTTTTCAGTGCTGAAGTTCTTTGCCTCCTAATGCAGTTTCAATGCATAACTACAGTTATTGCCTGAGTGCTGATAGTGTGATTGGCAGAGTGCAAACATGGAGGAAAATACAGTCCCTGCCCCAAGGAGTTTCCAATCTACAATTAGACATAGACAGTACAATTTGAATATTTAAAGCTAAGCCTGAGATCTCATCAGCCAGAATTAAGATGATCCATTTTAACAAAAGACCAGGATACCAAATACATATACACATATTATGTATTTGGTATCCTGGCCTTTTGTTAAAATGGATCATCTACCTACAGCAGAATGGTGTCTTGTGTTTTGGGACAGGCAATAATGGTTTGTTTGGTTTTTTTTGAGAGTGGGAGAGAGAGAGAGAAGATGTGGTTTTATTTTCTCTGGTGCTACACAGGTCTGTGCTTCCTGGGGAGGAGAAAAGCAAATAAATAAAACTAGCACTGCCCAAGAATTTCACATGGAAAGCACTGTACAATTTTAGGACACTTTTCTTCCATCATGGCAACTATGAATCTGCTGAGTTTTGTGGGTGGAAGTACAGAAACTGAACTCATTGGGAATTCCATAAACTTCAATGGACTTTGTATTGCAGAGCAGGTGAGAAACCTGCCCCACTAGGAGACAATGCGCTAGATACACTGAATTTCCCATTCCCTAAACAAGTATTTCTCTAATCACCTTTTCTTCTTTGAGAAGAAGGAAAAACAAAGAAAACTTGAGAAATTAAATATAAAAACATTTTGATGTAACACTCAGTTAATAAAGTTAAACACGCAGGCATTTGGTCATGAAAGAATTAAGAGGCCATATCTGTTCTCACCTAGAAGATGTCAGGGGTAATGATTTGAAGTCAATAGAGTTGCAGTGATGAACATCATCATGGACAAAATATCAATACTGGGCCAAAAAAATGGAGAGAACCCCCCCATATCATACATATTGAGTATTATGTTTTATTAGTGTATACTGCTGTGTTTCAACCTTAGTACAGAATGGACTCAGCCCTGTAGTTGTACATGCATTCAGAAATGCACGTACAGCTGCAGTAAGGGTGTCATGGATATTTCTGAGGGGAAAATTAGGCTGTACATGGCCTGTTGGTTATTACTTGGAATCTTAACCTTTACATTTCTAGACATCAGTGATTTAAGTGGGGACTCAGTAGTATTATGATGGAGATTTTTTATTTTTTCTATAAATGTACTTTGGATAGCATTGATTTTCAGTTTTACAAACCAGATATCTATTCAATATGCAGAATAAGGAAAGAAAGTTCAATGTACTTGTGAATAGTGCCCAAGTAAGTGGCTACTGTAGATCAACTGTTTAGTTATTTCAGGTGGTCCAAGTCTATCAGATCACTAAGATTTGATCCACCAGCAAAATATTAATATGGCAAGAAAAAACAAAACAAAACAAAAAAAGCTGGGAAAAATCAAGCCAATAAAGAAAAAGTATCCAGAACACAGTGTGCAGCTTTCTGTATTAAAATAATGATGGATACCCCTGAGGACTCCCTATAAAAGAATACTTTGAACACATCCAGGGGGCCAAAAAGAGGATGACATTCTTTCCTTCTGCTTCCTATCAGCCAATCAGAGAAGTGGTAATGGCAGTCCTCAATGGATTTGAACATCTTGCCCTTCTAGGAAGGATGTGAGCCCCCTATGATGACATCATTGAATGGCTGAAGCCATAATGAGGGGTGAAAATGTAAGTGTTAGTCCCTGAAATAATGAATATGGAAACTTCCAACATACTTTCTATATTTTCTTTAGGGATAAGGAAAAGGGTTATGTAGAAGGGTCCAGTGGTTGGATTCCTACCTTACGCCTGTTGCAAAAGAAAATATGAAAAACTGCCCATCTGTTGAATGTAAAAGGTCACTAACTCCTTATAATGTAGTTTAAAAAGAACTGAAAAGTAGTTTTGCATAGTACATTTGCTTTGCTCTTCTTTAAATTTTAAAAATTGCTGTTCTTATTTAAATATATATATTTATTTCCTCCTTGGCTGTCTAAGGCCATGTCTACACTACAGAAGTTAGTTCAAATTAAGAAAGTCAAACTAATAAGTTTGACTTTAATATGAACTAAACCCAATTTAGTAAGTCGAATTAACAAAGCGCACTAATTCAACTTTAAGTCGAATTAGTGCACTGTGTTAATTTGAACTAACTGCCCTAATTCAAATTTATTTAGTTTGAATTAAGGCTTAATCCTGGTCTACACTTGGGTCAAACTAAATCTGGTGTTACTAATTCAAACTAAGTTTTCATTAGTTCTAATTAAGGAATTCCTTAATTTGAACTAGTAAAAGTCTATGGTGAACGGAGACTAAATTAGCTGGAATTAAGGCTCCTTCATTCAAACTAACTTACCAGTGTAGATGTACCCTAAAAGACTCACAAACAACAAGGAAAACTGAATGACTATATGGTGGGGAGGAAAGGGAAACAATAAGTTTACTATATGCAAAGTTCTGTGAAAAGTAGAAAGTTTAAAAAATATGAAAATTATTCTTTTGTCTATAATCTCAATTCTACTCACCTCTGGTGTTATTTGAAATAATAATAAGTGAAAATTCAGGCAAAATCAGGATTTTCAATTATCTGAGGTTTCTTTAAGCTTGTGTTTCCATTTCGAGCATGCTCTTTGCTTTTTGATATAAGGAATATCAAAAGTAAAAAAGAAAAATAAAAGCTTTCTAAGGAGCATGAACCAATGAAAGAACCTGTTATTTCTAAGTTGCCGTTTTACATGCCCAAAGACTAGATCAGTTGTGATAGTCTACACTATAATAAAAGATCTGTGGCACAGTCATAGCTGGCTGGTGTAAACAGGCAGAGGGTTATTAAATCTAACAATTGGAGTTAGGCTGGTGTCTGGGTTCTGATAGTCCATAAAGGAGACTCTCAGAGCTTCAGCTCTAACCCAACCTGAATGTCTACATTGCAATTTTACCTCCCCATGAGCCCAAGTCAGCTGACCCAGAATCTGACATTTGGTTCTGTGGGTTTTGGATTCTTGAATTAGAAAGTCAAGTCTATTAAACTTGCATCATCAGGAGTAGGGATAGACTTTAAAAAAAAATCTCTGCATGCTCTAACCGTGATGCATGTTCAGTGAGATGATGCAGCTGAACTGCGGAAGATGTCTAAAAAGCATTAGTGCAGCAACAGATGGATGCAGATTCCTTCTACCTTTTACAGGAGCATCTCACTGCTCTCAAATTAAGAAACATGGAAACCACAGCAAGATGCCTTTATTGCGCTGAAACACTGGCTGATGGAAGAAAGGAGTACATCCTTCCCTAGCTTTTAGGTTTCTAATTACCAACATCTGTTATTCAACTAGTTATGATTGTGGCACTGAACAATACCTGTTCCTAACCAGACTCTAATATCAGTATTTCAAGTTTGGAAGTGGGTAGATGTCAAAGACATTCATGAGTTTGCTAACTTCTGTTTGAGTAGATGGGGGATGAATGGAAATTTCAGATATGAACATTCCCTAACTGAAAACAGTGTCTGAACATTCTACTGCACCTCTGTCAGTAGTAAAGACCTACATAACTCTCATCAAATTTGACAGCTGCTTTGATATCTGCCTTTGATATTAATTAAATATTAATTTGATATCAATTTGATATCAATTTAATATCAATTTGATATTAAGATGGGTGACCATTTTTAATATCAATTTGATATTAAGATTGGTGGCCATTTTTTATATCAATTTGATATCAGAATAGTTCAGAGTGTGTGTTTGGCCTTGTGTAGTGCTTGTGCTGGACACATGAGTCAGGATTTGGCCCCCGGGCCAAGAGAGAGTGTGAGAGATTGTGGAAAGAGGAGTAAAGGTGGAGAGAGAGTCTGCAGAGGAAATGTTGCCAGGTCAGTGGCTAGAAGGGAACTGAGAGCCGTTCTGGGGGCAGCGCGCCATACGCTCAAACTCCTCCTCTTCGCTGAGCCAGTCAGGAGACAGCTAAAAAGGACAGCCTTTTTTTAAAAAACAGAGGCTAAGTTTGATAGGATTTGGCTGAAATCAAGGAGTGGGAAAAAGGTATTCCATAAGCTGCCAGAGAGAAGCAAAGGCTAGCTCTGGGGAAGAAAATGGGAAAGTGAAAAAAAATAAGGTGTAATTTGGTGCAGCTGCTAGAGCCTAGGGAAGCAGAAGCTAGAAGAGAGGACTCTCTGGGGAGAGAGAGGAAAAAGGCAAAAAAAAAAAAAGAAAAAAAAGACAAAAAACCTGTCCTGATTGTACATAGCAAAGTCCATGAGACAAAAATCAACCAGAGGCACCAGTGAGGAAGACACACCTTGTAAAAGAGCTTAGCTGGGGAAAGAGAAGAAAATGGAAAAATGTATGTGTAGCTATGAGAGGGACTAGCACGGGACAGTTGCTAGAGCCTAGGGAAGCAGAGGCTAGAAGAGAGCACTTTCTGGGGGGAGAGAGGAAAAAGGCAAAAAAAGTGAGAAAAAAGACAAAAAAGCGGTTCTGACTGTACAAAGCAAAGTCTGTCAGACAAAAACCAACTAGAGGCGAGAGAGCAGAAAAAGGGGGCTTCTGCTGCTAGGGAGAGCAAAGGCTAGCTGGGGAAAGAGAGGAAAATGGAAAAGTGAAAAAATATATATATGTGTAGCTGCAAGAGGGGCTAGCATGGGACAGTTGCTAGAGCCTAGGGAAGCAGAGGCTACTTCTTTTGGACCTGCTTAGTAGTGTCTCCCTTGCTAACAGCACTGGGTCTGTGTAAATTTCATCAAGCAACAAACACACAAGCATGCTTAGTCGTTTCTAAATTTCCAACTATGACCAGTTTCAAGTTTGGGCTCAGTCTCAAAGATATACCAAATATCCAAACTAACATCTCACAACAGGGTTCAGTTCCCCGACTCTCACTCCATGTGGCCTCAGATCTATCTGAGTCCACGAAGAGACTACAAGGTATTTCCAAAACACCTAGGTGTAAGGGCTGGTCTGCTTCCCCTTGCAGTCACAGCCTCCTGCTCTGTAGATTCAGATGCTCAGCCTTCCCTCTGATCCTGAGCCATTAACCATTTGCTCACAAAGTTAGCATCATGAAGACAGGCAGGTTTTAACCTCCTTATTTTCCTATTTTACTGATCTAATATAGCCATTTGGTTCCAGGACTGTTTAAACATCTCAATGATTTTCACTCCACCTGGAACCTTTTTCGAGATATCTTTCTAAAACCAAGTCAGTGAATTCACTCACATTTCAAAAACTCTGGCAGTTATAAACAGAACCAAACCTCTCAGCATACAGACTGCTGCTTGGGGCTGCAGAAAGGGATTCATCCTCATTTAATCAGTCAGTTTACCTCCACAGCCTCCAACTAGGGCAGGCTGCTTGCAAAGCCCAACAGGAGTCTTTATTCCTTTAGGAGCAGTCTCCAAACATCAAATCATTCTCCACAGAAAGTGTGCCCTTCCTCTGACCAGAGAAGGATTTCTGTAAAGAAATGCCACATTGACCACCACCACCAGACTATTCCTCGTTTTTTAGATGAGTTCAGAATTGAGTCAGAGAGAACTGGTAAACCACAGAGCCTGCTCCTCGGGCAAAAGACTGGAAACAGAATCTCCCCCAGCAGATAAACTGCTCTGCTCAACATTCAAACAGCATTGTCCCAGCACACCTGGTTGTTTACAGACAAACTTCTGGGAGAGAGGGGTGGCTTTTTTTAATAGGCAAAGTATCATTCATTATCCAGTTTGGAGGCAGTTTTTCCTTTAGCAGACATACTACACAGACTTTCTGAACAGACAAGCTCCACAATCCCAAGCTAGAGATATTTTCTTCCCTGTCACAGCATTTCTGGTTAAACACACAGACAACTTAGAATCGTGCATCCCCACTTCATCAATTTCCCTGTTGATTTCAGGTAACACACAAGATTTACATTTTTAGTCTTTTTGTAGCTGAGTTAAGACATGGGGTTAGTTTGATACCTTTGCTTTGGAAACATATAAAGAAGGAGCAGCTTGATACATCTGCTATATTATCGAGAAGCAAAGGCTAGAAAAAAATGACCAAAAACTAGGTGGTAAGAGAGAAAAATGAAAATTAAGGGGCTATTTTTCTACATCTGCTAAGTTAAATTCAAGCAGAGGCATTTAAGAGAGGAAAAAGTTTTAAAGGCAGAGAAAGAGTTAAAGCAGACTGATGGATTGGGTGTGTGTTTACTGGATGACAGAAACAGATCCTGCTGCAGAGTCCTTTTTTAAAAAAAAAATTAAATTAAAAAAACCTAGGTTGATCTAAAGAAGGATCTGCCAGCTTAAAAACAGTTAGAGGACAGAGGAAGAAAACCTCTTACCCAGTGGAAATAATAATTAAAGAAAAGATGAGTTTGATATAAAAAAGGGTCTGCTAGTTTAAATCCAAGCAGCCTGACAGGCAGAGAAAGTTATAAGCAGCAGGGACAGACCGGCAGAGAGAACCAAAGAAACAAAGTCTGCTAGGTGCAGACAGCACCCCATCTCTACCTCAAGGGGTATGTTCACACACACTTCTTATTTCGAAACAACAGAGGTTGTTTTGAAATAAGAACTGCCATGGCCACATGACGCACGGCCATTTCGAACCAAGCAAACCACTTGTTTCAAAATGGCCGCCGTTCTTTTGTAACGGCTAAAACCTCATTTGGTTTTGAAACAGGGTTATTTCGAAACCAGTGGTTTTGAAACAGCCCTGTGCGGACATGTTGTTTCGGAACAACATTTGACCTCCCTCCCAGGGTGCTTAGCTTGCCCCTCAGCACCCTGGCCAGGGAACCCTGCCTTATTTCGAGGACACTGTTTTTGTCCTTCAAAATAAGGGGTTTCGAAATAAAGAGTTATTTCGAAACAGCTTGTTTTGAAATGTCTTGTTTCGAAACAAGCCCTCCCTGTGTGAACATAGCCAAGAAGAGAGACAGAGAGACACTCACCAGCCAGTCATCCTCCTGATGGGCAGTAGGGAAGAGAAGCAAAGCAGACCCTCTGGGCTGAGGCTGATTTATAGATCAGCCAGAATGCCTACCCCACACCCAAGCACGTTCCCTGTAACTTCTTTTAAAAGAAGTTACTTCTTGTTGGATACCACCACTTTAACTCATTCAAAAAAAAAAAAAGGTTTCAGCTACACTTTTGTTACCTCTGAGTCCCCTTGATGCTGAAAGCTCTGAAGGGAGAGCCTTAGCTGAGAAAACCGGTAGGTGCTATGAAAGTGTGATGTGGAAGATCCCTTCTGAACAATATAACAAATCATGACCACTTTGAGAAAGAAAGTGTTTTTTGGAGGTGTGTGGAATTTTAGCATTTTTCTGTTCCTTGGGACCCTAGTATCAGCAAGAAACAAGGAATAACAAATGAAAAAATCACATTTTCTCTCAATGACAAGCAGCCCACCATACGCTGAATCACAGATCCTAAAAAAGAGAGGGGCTTGTCGCTTTTCCCATGTTACTGAACAAACAACCCTGGTGTAAGACTGATGGCTTGTATTCTTTTACTTTTGTATCCAAGAAAGACAGCCCTAGTTATCACAGAACAAATTAAAAAATTCATTTTGAGCTTACAGGGAAAGAAACCCC